>CAXART010000001.1:0-600000 GCA_963971405.1 Psococerastis gibbosa | reverse complement strand
GTCGAATGAATTTTTTGTAGCTACATTTACACCGATGAACACGCAGGAGCAAGTGGCCAATGTTAAGTATAATACAATGAGCCTAAATAAGCAAAATTAAGACACCTATATCTTTTTAAGACCTTTAAAGAAAATAAAATAAGTAAATAGCTATTTTTCTTATTCTTGTCGAATGAATTTTTTGTAGCTACATTTACACCGGCGAACACGCAGGAGCAAGTGGCCGATGTTACGTACAATACAATGAGCCTAAATAAGCAAAATTAAGACACATATATCTTTTTAAGACCTTTAAAAAAATAAAATAAGTAAATAGCTATTTTTCTTATTCTTATCGAATGAATTTTTTTTAGCTACATTTACACCGATGAACACGCAGGAACAATTGCTCAATGTTAAGTACAATACGTTGAGCCAAAATAAGCAAAATTAAGGCACCTACATCTTTTTAAAACCTTTAAAAAAAATAAAATAAGTAAATAGCTATTTTTCTTATTCTTGTCGAATGAATTTTTTTTAGCTACATTTACACCGATTAACACGCAGGAGCAATTGCTAAATGTTTAGTACAATACAATGAGCCAAAATAAGCAAAATTAAGACACCCTTATCATATCAAGACCTTTAAAAAAAATAAAATAAGTAAATAGCTATTTTTCTTATTCTTGTCGAATGAATTTTTTTTAGCCACATTTACAACGATGAACACGCAGGTGCAATTGCGCAATGTTAATTACAAAACAGTGAATCTATATAAGCCAAATTAAGACACCCGTGTCATATCAAGACCTTTAAAAAAATAAAATTAGTATATAGCTATTTTTCGTATTCTTGTCGAATGAATTTTTTGTAGCTACATTTACACCGATGAACACGCAGGAGCAAGTGGCCAATGTTAAGTATAATACAATGAGCCTAAATAAGCAAAATTAAGACACCTATATCTTTTTAAGACCTTTAAAGAAAATAAAATAAGTAAATAGCTATTTTTCTTATTCTTGTCGAATGAATTTTTTGTAGCTACATTTACACCGGCGAACACGCAGGAGCAAGTGGCCAATGTTAAGTACAATACAATGAGCCTAAATAAGCAAAATTAAGACACATATATCTTTTTAAGACCTTTAAAAAAATAAAATAAGTAAATAGCTATTTTTCTTATTCTTATCGAATGAATTTTTTTTAGCTACATTTACACCGATGAACACGCAGGAACAATTGCTCAATGTTAAGTACAATACGTTGAGCCAAAATAAGCAAAATTAAGGCACCTACATCTTTTTAAAACCTTTAAAAAAAATAAAATAAGTAAATAGCTATTTTTCTTATTCTTATCGAATGAATTTTTTTTAGCTACATTTACACCGATGAACACGCAGGAACAATTGCTCAATGTTAAGTACAATACAATGAGCCTAAATAAGCAAAATTAAGACACCTATATCTTTCTAAGACCTTTAAAAAAAATAAAATAAGTAAATAGCTATTTTTCTTATTCTTGTCGAATGAATTTTTTTTAGCTACATTTACACCGACGAACAAGCAGGAACAATTGCTCAATGTTAAGTACAATACAATGAGCCAAAATAAGCAAAATTAAGACACCTATATCTTTTTAAAACCTTTAAAAAAATAAAATAAGTAATTAGCTATTTTTCGTATTCTTGCCGTATGAATTTTTTTAAGCTACATTTACACCGATGAACTCGCATGAGCAATTGCACAATGTTAAGTACAATACATTGAGCCAAAATAAGCAAAATAAAGACACCTATATCTTTTTTAAACCTTAAAAAAAATAAAATAAGTAAATAGCTATTTTTCTTATTCTTGTCGAATGAATTTTTTTTAGCCACATTTACAACGATGAACACGCAGGAGCAATTGCGCAATGTTTATTGCAATACAATGAATCTACATAAACCAAATTAAGACACCCGTGTCATATCGAGACCTTTAAAAAAATAAAATAAGTATATAGCTATTTTTCGTATTCTTGTCGAATGAATTTTTTGTAGCTACATTTACACCGATGAACACGCAGGAGCAAGTGGCCAATGTTTAGTATAATACAATGAGCCTAAATAAGAAAAATTAAGACACCTATATCTTTTTAAGACCTTTAAAGAAAATAAAATAAGTAAATAGCTATTTTTCTTATTCTTGTCGAATGAATTTTTTTTAGCAACATTTAAACCGATGAACACGCAGGAACAATTGCTCAATGTTAAGTACAATACATTGAGCCAAAATTAGCAAAATAAAGACACCTATATCTTTTTAAAACCTTTAAAAAAAATAAAATAAGTAAATAGCTATTTTTCTTATTCTTGTCGAATGAATTTTTTGTAGCTACATTTACACCGGCGAACACGCAGGAGCAAGTGGCCAATGTTTAGTACAATACAATGAGCCTAAATAAGCAATATTAAGACACCTATATCTTTTTAAAACCTTTAAAAAAAATAAAATAAGTAAATAGCTATTTTTCTTATTCTTGTCGAATGAATTTTTTTTAGCTACATTTACACCGATGAACACGCACGAGCAATTGCTCAATGTTAAGTACAATACAATGAGCCAAAATAAGCAAAATTAAGACACTCATATCATATCAAGACCTTTCAAAGAAAAAAATAAGTATATAGCTATTTTTCGTATTCTTGTCGAATGAATTTTTTTTAGCTACATTTACACCGATGAACACGCAGGAACAATTGCTCAATGTTAAGTACAATACATTGAGCCAAAATAAGCAAAATTAAGACACCTATATCTTTTTTAAACCTTAAAAAAAAAAAAAATAAGTAAATAGCTATTTTTCTTATTCTTGTCGAATGAATTTTTTTTAGCTACATTTACACCGGTTAACACGCAGGAGCAATTGCTAAATGTTTAGTACAATACAATGAGCCAAAATAAGCAAAATTAAGACACCCTTATCATATCAAGACCTTTAAAAAAAATAAAATAAGTAAATAGCTATTTTTCTTATTCTTGTCGAATGAATTTTTTTTAGCCACATTTACAACGATGAACACGCAGGTGCAATTGCGCAATGTTAATTACAAAACAGTGAATCTATATAAGCCAAATTAAGACACCCGTGTCATATCAAGACCTTTAAAAAAATAAAATTAGTATATAGCTATTTTTCGTATTCTTGTCGAATGAATTTTTTGTAGCTACATTTACACCGATGAACACGCAGGAGCAAGTGGCCAATGTTAAGTATAATACAATGAGCCTAAATAAGCAAAATTAAGACACCTATATCTTTTTAAGACCTTTAAAGAAAATAAAATAAGTAAATAGCTATTTTTCTTATTCTTGTCGAATGAATTTTTTGTAGCTACATTTACACCGGCGAACACGCGGGAGCAAGTGGCCGATGTTACGTACAATACAATGAGCCTAAATAAGCAAAATTAAGACACATATATCTTTTTAAGACCTTTAAAAAAATAAAATAAGTAAATAGCTATTTTTCTTATTCTTATCGAATGAATTTTTTTTAGCTACCTTTACACCGATGAACACGCAGGAACAATTGCTCAATGTTAAGTACAATACGTTGAGCCAAAATAAGCAAAATTAAGGCACCTACATCTTTTTAAAACCTTTAAAAAAAATAAAATAAGTAAATAGCTATTTTTCTTATTCTTATCGAATGAATTTTTTTTAGCTACATTTACAACGATGAACACGCAGGAACAATTGCTCAATGTTAAGTACAATACATTGAGCCAAAATAAGCAAAATTAAGACACCTATATCTTTTTTAAACCTTAAAAAAAAATAAAATAAGTAAATAGCTATTTTTCTTATTCTTGTCGAATGAATTTTTTTTAGCTACATTTACACCGATTAACACGCAGGAGCAATTGCTAAATGTTTAGTACAATAAAATGAGCCAAAATAAGCAAAATTAAGACACCCTTATCATATCAAGACCTTTAAAAAAAATAAAATAAGTAAATAGCTATTTTTCTTATTCTTGTCGAATGAATTTTTTTTAGCCACATTTACAACGATGAACACGCAGGTGCAATTGCGCAATGTTAATTACAAAACAGTGAATCTATACAAGCCAAATTAAGACACCCGTGTCATATCAAGACCTTTAAAAAAATAAAATTAGTATATAGCTATTTTTCGTATTCTTGTCGAATGAATTTTTTGTAGCTACATTTACACCGATGAACACGCAGGAGCAAGTGGCCAATGTTAAGTATAATACAATGAGCCTAAATAAGCAAAATTAAGACACCTATATCTTTTTAAGACCTTTAAAGAAAATAAAATAAGTAAATAGCTATTTTTCTTATTCTTGTCGAATGAATTTTTTGTAGCTACATTTACACCGGCGAACACGCAGGAGCAAGTGGCCAATGTTAAGTACAATACAATGAGCCTAAATAAGCAAAATTAAGACACATATATCTTTTTAAGACCTTTAAAAAAATAAAATAAGTAAATAGCTATTTTTCTTATTCTTATCGAATGAATTTTTTTTAGCTACATTTACACCGATGAACACGCAGGAACAATTGCTCAATGTTAAGTACAATACGTTGAGCCAAAATAAGCAAAATAAAGACACCTATATCTTTTTTAAACCTTAAAAAAAATAAAATAAGTAAATAGCTATTTTTCTTATTCTTGTCGAATGAATTTTTTTTAGCCACATTTACAACGATGAACACGCAGGAGCAATTGCGCAATGTTTATTGCAATACAATGAATCTACATAAACCAAATTAAGACACCCGTGTCATATCGAGACCTTTAAAAAAATAAAATAAGTATATAGCTATTTTTCGTATTCTTGTCGAATGAATTTTTTGTAGCTACATTTACACCGATGAACACGCAGGAGCAAGTGGCCAATGTTTAGTATAATACAATGAGCCTAAATAAGAAAAATTAAGACACCTATATCTTTTTAAGACCTTTAAAGAAAATAAAATAAGTAAATAGCTATTTTTCTTATTCTTGTCGAATGAATTTTTTTTAGCAACATTTAAACCGATGAACACGCAGGAACAATTGCTCAATGTTAAGTACAATACATTGAGCCAAAATTAGCAAAATAAAGACACCTATATCTTTTTAAAACCTTTAAAAAAAATAAAATAAGTAAATAGCTATTTTTCTTATTCTTGTCGAATGAATTTTTTGTAGCTACATTTACACCGGCGAACACGCAGGAGCAAGTGGCCAATGTTTAGTACAATACAATGAGCCTAAATAAGCAATATTAAGACACCTATATCTTTTTAAAACCTTTAAAAAAAATAAAATAAGTAAATAGCTATTTTTCTTATTCTTGTCGAATGAATTTTTTTTAGCTACATTTACACCGATGAACACGCACGAGCAATTGCTCAATGTTAAGTACAATACAATGAGCCAAAATAAGCAAAATTAAGACACTCATATCATATCAAGACCTTTCAAAGAAAAAAATAAGTATATAGCTATTTTTCGTATTCTTGTCGAATGAATTTTTTTTAGCTACATTTACACCGATGAACACGCAGGAACAATTGCTCAATGTTAAGTACAATACATTGAGCCAAAATAAGCAAAATTAAGACACCTATATCTTTTTTAAACCTTAAAAAAAAAAAAAATAAGTAAATAGCTATTTTTCTTATTCTTGTCGAATGAATTTTTTTTAGCTACATTTACACCGGTTAACACGCAGGAGCAATTGCTAAATGTTTAGTACAATACAATGAGCCAAAATAAGCAAAATTAAGACACCCTTATCATATCAAGACCTTTAAAAAAAATAAAATAAGTAAATAGCTATTTTTCTTATTCTTGTCGAATGAATTTTTTTTAGCCACATTTACAACGATGAACACGCAGGTGCAATTGCGCAATGTTAATTACAAAACAGTGAATCTATATAAGCCAAATTAAGACACCCGTGTCATATCAAGACCTTTAAAAAAATAAAATTAGTATATAGCTATTTTTCGTATTCTTGTCGAATGAATTTTTTGTAGCTACATTTACACCGATGAACACGCAGGAGCAAGTGGCCAATGTTAAGTATAATACAATGAGCCTAAATAAGCAAAATTAAGACACCTATATCTTTTTAAGACCTTTAAAGAAAATAAAATAAGTAAATAGCTATTTTTCTTATTCTTGTCGAATGAATTTTTTGTAGCTACATTTACACCGGCGAACACGCGGGAGCAAGTGGCCGATGTTACGTACAATACAATGAGCCTAAATAAGCAAAATTAAGACACATATATCTTTTTAAGACCTTTAAAAAAATAAAATAAGTAAATAGCTATTTTTCTTATTCTTATCGAATGAATTTTTTTTAGCTACCTTTACACCGATGAACACGCAGGAACAATTGCTCAATGTTAAGTACAATACGTTGAGCCAAAATAAGCAAAATTAAGGCACCTACATCTTTTTAAAACCTTTAAAAAAAATAAAATAAGTAAATAGCTATTTTTCTTATTCTTATCGAATGAATTTTTTTTAGCTACATTTACAACGATGAACACGCAGGAACAATTGCTCAATGTTAAGTACAATACATTGAGCCAAAATAAGCAAAATTAAGACACCTATATCTTTTTTAAACCTTAAAAAAAAATAAAATAAGTAAATAGCTATTTTTCTTATTCTTGTCGAATGAATTTTTTTTAGCTACATTTACACCGATTAACACGCAGGAGCAATTGCTAAATGTTTAGTACAATAAAATGAGCCAAAATAAGCAAAATTAAGACACCCTTATCATATCAAGACCTTTAAAAAAAATAAAATAAGTAAATAGCTATTTTTCTTATTCTTGTCGAATGAATTTTTTTTAGCCACATTTACAACGATGAACACGCAGGTGCAATTGCGCAATGTTAATTACAAAACAGTGAATCTATACAAGCCAAATTAAGACACCCGTGTCATATCAAGACCTTTAAAAAAATAAAATTAGTATATAGCTATTTTTCGTATTCTTGTCGAATGAATTTTTTGTAGCTACATTTACACCGATGAACACGCAGGAGCAAGTGGCCAATGTTAAGTATAATACAATGAGCCTAAATAAGCAAAATTAAGACACCTATATCTTTTTAAGACCTTTAAAGAAAATAAAATAAGTAAATAGCTATTTTTCTTATTCTTGTCGAATGAATTTTTTGTAGCTACATTTACACCGGCGAACACGCAGGAGCAAGTGGCCAATGTTAAGTACAATACAATGAGCCTAAATAAGCAAAATTAAGACACATATATCTTTTTAAGACCTTTAAAAAAATAAAATAAGTAAATAGCTATTTTTCTTATTCTTATCGAATGAATTTTTTTTAGCTACATTTACACCGATGAACACGCAGGAACAATTGCTCAATGTTAAGTACAATACGTTGAGCCAAAATAAGCAAAATTAAGGCACCTACATCTTTTTAAAACCTTTAAAAAAAATAAAATAAGTAAATAGCTATTTTTCTTATTCTTATCGAATGAATTTTTTTTAGCTACATTTACACCGATGAACACGCAGGAACAATTGCTCAATGTTAAGTACAATACAATGAGCCTAAATAAGCAAAATTAAGACACCTATATCTTTCTAAGACCTTTAAAAAAAATAAAATAAGTAAATAGCTATTTTTCTTATTCTTGTCGAATGAATTTTTTTTAGCTACATTTACACCGACGAACAAGCAGGAACAATTGCTCAATGTTAAGTACAATACAATGAGCCAAAATAAGCAAAATTAAGACACCTATATCTTTTTAAAACCTTTAAAAAAATAAAATAAGTAATTAGCTATTTTTCGTATTCTTGCCGTATGAATTTTTTTAAGCTACATTTACACCGATGAACTCGCATGAGCAATTGCTCAATGTTAAGTACAATACATTGAGCCAAAATAAGCAAAATAAAGACACCTATATCTTTTTTAAACCTTAAAAAAAATAAAATAAGTAAATAGCTATTTTTCTTATTCTTGTCGAATGAATTTTTTTTAGCTACATTTACACCGATGAACACGCAGGGGCAATTGCTAAATGTTAAGTACAATACAATGAGCCAAAATAAGCAAAATTAAGACACCCTTATCATATCAAGACCTTTAAAAAAAATAAAATAAGTAAATAGCTATTTTTCTTATTCTTGTCGAATGAATTTTTTTTAGCCACATTTACAACGATGAACACGCAGGAGCAATTGCGCAATGTTTATTGCAATACAATGAATCTACATAAACCAAATTAAGACACCCGTGTCATATCGAGACCTTTAAAAAAATAAAATAAGTATATAGCTATTTTTCGTATTCTTGTCGAATGAATTTTTTGTAGCTACATTTACACCGATGAACACGCAGGAGCAAGTGGCCAATGTTTAGTATAATACAATGAGCCTAAATAAGCAAAATTAAGACACCTATATCTTTTTAAGACCTTTAAAGAAAATAAAATAAGTAAATAGCTATTTTTCTTATTCTTGTCGAATGAATTTTTTTTAGCAACATTTAAACCGATGAACACGCAGGAACAATTGTTCAATGTTAAGTACAATACATTGAGCCAAAATTAGCAAAATAAAGACACCTATATCTTTTTAAAACCTTTCAAAAAAATAAAATAAGTAAATAGCTATTTTTCTTATTCTTGCCGAATGAATTTTTTGTAGCTACATTTACACCGGCGAACACGCAGGAGCAAGTGGCCAATGTTAAGTACAATACAATGAGCCTAAATAAGCAATATTAAGACACCTATATCTTTTTAAAACCTTTAAAAAAAATAAAATAAGTAAATAGCTATTTTTCTTATTCTTGTCGAATGAATTTTTTTTAGCTACATTTACACCGATGAACACGCACGAGCAATTGCTCAATGTTAAGTACAATACAATGAGCCAAAATAAGCAAAATTAAGACACTCATATCATATCAAGACCTTTCAAAGAAAAAAATAAGTATATAGCTATTTTTCGTATTCTTGTCGAATGAATTTTTTTTAGCTACATTTACACCGATGAACTCGCATGAGCAATTGCTCAATGTTAACTACAATACATTGAGCCAAAATAAGCAAAATAAAGACACCTATATCTTTTTAAAACCTTTAAAAAAATAAAATAAGTAATTAGCTATTTTTCGTATTCTTGCCGTATGAATTTTTTTAAGCTACATTTACACCGATGAACTCGCATGAGCAATTGCTCAATGTTAACTACAATACATTGAGCCAAAATAAGCAAAATAAAGACACCTATATCTTTTTTAAACCTTAAAAAAAATAAAATAAGTAAATAGCTATTTTTCTTATTCTTGTCGAATGAATTTTTTTTAGCTACATTTACACCGATGAACACGCAGGAGCAATTGCTAAATGTTAAGTACAATACAATGAGCCAAATAAAGCAAAATTAAGACACCCTTATCATATCAAGACCTTTAAAAAAAATAAAATAAGTAAATAGCTATTTTTCTTATTCTTGTCGAATGAATTTTTTTTAGCAACATTTAAACCGATGAACACGCAGGAACAATTGCTCAATGTTAAATACAATACATTGAGCCAAAATTAGCAAAATAAAGACACCTATATCTTTTTAAAACCTTTAAAAAAAATAAAATAAGTAAATAGCTGTTTTTCTTATTCTTGTCGAATGAATTTTTTGTAGCTACATTTACACCGGCGAACACGCAGGAGCAAGTGGCCAATGTTAAGTACAATACAATGAGCCTAAATAAGCAATATTAAGACACCTGTATCTTTTTAAAACCTTTAAAAAAAATAAAATAAGTAAATAGCTATTTTTCTTATTCTTGTCGAATGAATTTTTTTTAGCAACATTTACACCGATGAACACGCACGAGCAATTGCTCAATGTTTAGTACAATACAATGAGCCAAAATAAGCAAAATTAAGACACTCATATCATATCAAGACCTTTCAAAGAAAAAAATAAGTATATAGCTATTTTTCGTATTCTTGTCGAATGAATTTTTTTTAGCTACATTTACACCGATGAACACGCAGGAACAATTGCACAATGTTAAGTACAATACATTGAGCCAAAATAAGCAAAATTAAGACACCTATATCTTTTTTAAACCTTAAAAAAAAATAAAATAAGTAAATAGCTATTTTTCTTATTCTTGTCGAATGAATTTTTTTTAGCTACATTTACACCGATTAACACGCAGGAGCAATTGCTAAATGTTTAGTACAATACAATGAGCCAAAATAAGCAAAATTAAGACACCCTTATCATATCAAGACCTTTAAAAAAAATAAAATAAGTAAATAGCTATTTTTCCTATTCTTGTCGAATGAATTTTTTTTAGCCACATTTACAACGATGAACACGCAGGAGCAATTGCGCAATGTTAATTACAATACAGTGAATCTATATAAGCCAAATTAAGACACCCGTGTCATATCAAGACCTTTAAAAAAATAAAATTAGTATATAGCTATTTTTCGTATTCTTGTCGAATGAATTTTTTGTAGCTACATTTACACCGATGAACACGCAGGAGCAAGTGGCCAATGTTAAGTATAATACAATGAGCCTAAATAAGCAAAATTAAGACACCTATATCTTTTTAAGACCTTTAAAGAAAATAAAATAAGTAAATAGCTATTTTTCTTATTCTTGTCGAATGAATTTTTTGTAGCTACATTTACACCGGCGAACACGCAGGAGCAAGTGGCCGATGTTACGTACAATACAATGAGCCTAAATAAGCAAAATTAAGACACATATATCTTTTTAAGACCTTTAAAAAAATAAAATAAGTAAATAGCTATTTTTCTTATTCTTATCGAATGAATTTTTTTTAGCTACATTTACACCGATGAACACGCAGGAACAATTGCTCAATGTTAAGTACAATACGTTGAGCCAAAATAAGCAAAATTAAGGCACCTACATCTTTTTAAAACCTTTAAAAAAAATAAAATAAGTAAATAGCTATTTTTCTTATTCTTGTCGAATGAATTTTTTTTAGCTACATTTACACCGATTAACACGCAGGAGCAATTGCTAAATGTTTAGTACAATACAATGAGCCAAAATAAGCAAAATTAAGACACCCTTATCATATCAAGACCTTTAAAAAAAATAAAATAAGTAAATAGCTATTTTTCTTATTCTTGTCGAATGAATTTTTTTTAGCCACATTTACAACGATGAACACGCAGGTGCAATTGCGCAATGTTAATTACAAAACAGTGAATCTATATAAGCCAAATTAAGACACCCGTGTCATATCAAGACCTTTAAAAAAATAAAATTAGTATATAGCTATTTTTCGTATTCTTGTCGAATGAATTTTTTGTAGCTACATTTACACCGATGAACACGCAGGAGCAAGTGGCCAATGTTAAGTATAATACAATGAGCCTAAATAAGCAAAATTAAGACACCTATATCTTTTTAAGACCTTTAAAGAAAATAAAATAAGTAAATAGCTATTTTTCTTATTCTTGTCGAATGAATTTTTTGTAGCTACATTTACACCGGCGAACACGCAGGAGCAAGTGGCCAATGTTAAGTACAATACAATGAGCCTAAATAAGCAAAATTAAGACACATATATCTTTTTAAGACCTTTAAAAAAATAAAATAAGTAAATAGCTATTTTTCTTATTCTTATCGAATGAATTTTTTTTAGCTACATTTACACCGATGAACACGCAGGAACAATTGCTCAATGTTAAGTACAATACGTTGAGCCAAAATAAGCAAAATTAAGGCACCTACATCTTTTTAAAACCTTTAAAAAAAATAAAATAAGTAAATAGCTATTTTTCTTATTCTTATCGAATGAATTTTTTTTAGCTACATTTACACCGATGAACACGCAGGAACAATTGCTCAATGTTAAGTACAATACAATGAGCCTAAATAAGCAAAATTAAGACACCTATATCTTTCTAAGACCTTTAAAAAAAATAAAATAAGTAAATAGCTATTTTTCTTATTCTTGTCGAATGAATTTTTTTTAGCTACATTTACACCGACGAACAAGCAGGAACAATTGCTCAATGTTAAGTACAATACAATGAGCCAAAATAAGCAAAATTAAGACACCTATATCTTTTTAAAACCTTTAAAAAAATAAAATAAGTAATTAGCTATTTTTCGTATTCTTGCCGTATGAATTTTTTTAAGCTACATTTACACCGATGAACTCGCATGAGCAATTGCACAATGTTAAGTACAATACATTGAGCCAAAATAAGCAAAATAAAGACACCTATATCTTTTTTAAACCTTAAAAAAAATAAAATAAGTAAATAGCTATTTTTCTTATTCTTGTCGAATGAATTTTTTTTAGCCACATTTACAACGATGAACACGCAGGAGCAATTGCGCAATGTTTATTGCAATACAATGAATCTACATAAACCAAATTAAGACACCCGTGTCATATCGAGACCTTTAAAAAAATAAAATAAGTATATAGCTATTTTTCGTATTCTTGTCGAATGAATTTTTTGTAGCTACATTTACACCGATGAACACGCAGGAGCAAGTGGCCAATGTTTAGTATAATACAATGAGCCTAAATAAGAAAAATTAAGACACCTATATCTTTTTAAGACCTTTAAAGAAAATAAAATAAGTAAATAGCTATTTTTCTTATTCTTGTCGAATGAATTTTTTTTAGCAACATTTAAACCGATGAACACGCAGGAACAATTGCTCAATGTTAAGTACAATACATTGAGCCAAAATTAGCAAAATAAAGACACCTATATCTTTTTAAAACCTTTAAAAAAAATAAAATAAGTAAATAGCTATTTTTCTTATTCTTGTCGAATGAATTTTTTGTAGCTACATTTACACCGGCGAACACGCAGGAGCAAGTGGCCAATGTTTAGTACAATACAATGAGCCTAAATAAGCAATATTAAGACACCTATATCTTTTTAAAACCTTTAAAAAAAATAAAATAAGTAAATAGCTATTTTTCTTATTCTTGTCGAATGAATTTTTTTTAGCTACATTTACACCGATGAACACGCACGAGCAATTGCTCAATGTTAAGTACAATACAATGAGCCAAAATAAGCAAAATTAAGACACTCATATCATATCAAGACCTTTCAAAGAAAAAAATAAGTATATAGCTATTTTTCGTATTCTTGTCGAATGAATTTTTTTTAGCTACATTTACACCGATGAACACGCAGGAACAATTGCTCAATGTTAAGTACAATACATTGAGCCAAAATAAGCAAAATTAAGACACCTATATCTTTTTTAAACCTTAAAAAAAAAAAAAATAAGTAAATAGCTATTTTTCTTATTCTTGTCGAATGAATTTTTTTTAGCTACATTTACACCGGTTAACACGCAGGAGCAATTGCTAAATGTTTAGTACAATACAATGAGCCAAAATAAGCAAAATTAAGACACCCTTATCATATCAAGACCTTTAAAAAAAATAAAATAAGTAAATAGCTATTTTTCTTATTCTTGTCGAATG
Organism: Psococerastis gibbosa; assembly: GCA_963971405.1. Lineage (NCBI taxonomy): Eukaryota > Metazoa > Arthropoda > Insecta > Psocodea > Psocidae > Psococerastis > Psococerastis gibbosa. The sequence continues at coordinate 586,498 of CAXART010000001.1, read as the reverse complement.
AATTTTTTTTAGCCACATTTACAACGATGAACACGCAGGTGCAATTGCGCAATGTTAATTACAAAACAGTGAATCTATATAAGCCAAATTAAGACACCCGTGTCATATCAAGACCTTTAAAAAAATAAAATTAGTATATAGCTATTTTTCGTATTCTTGTCGAATGAATTTTTTGTAGCTACATTTACACCGATGAACACGCAGGAGCAAGTGGCCAATGTTAAGTATAATACAATGAGCCTAAATAAGCAAAATTAAGACACCTATATCTTTTTAAGACCTTTAAAGAAAATAAAATAAGTAAATAGCTATTTTTCTTATTCTTGTCGAATGAATTTTTTGTAGCTACATTTACACCGGCGAACACGCGGGAGCAAGTGGCCGATGTTACGTACAATACAATGAGCCTAAATAAGCAAAATTAAGACACATATATCTTTTTAAGACCTTTAAAAAAATAAAATAAGTAAATAGCTATTTTTCTTATTCTTATCGAATGAATTTTTTTTAGCTACCTTTACACCGATGAACACGCAGGAACAATTGCTCAATGTTAAGTACAATACGTTGAGCCAAAATAAGCAAAATTAAGGCACCTACATCTTTTTAAAACCTTTAAAAAAAATAAAATAAGTAAATAGCTATTTTTCTTATTCTTATCGAATGAATTTTTTTTAGCTACATTTACACCGATGAACACGCAGGAACAATTGCTCAATGTTAAGTACAATACATTGAGCCAAAATAAGCAAAATTAAGACACCTATATCTTTTTTAAACCTTAAAAAAAAATAAAATAAGTAAATAGCTATTTTTCTTATTCTTGTCGAATGAATTTTTTTTAGCTACATTTACACCGATTAACACGCAGGAGTAATTGCTAAATGTTTAGTACAATACAATGAGCCAAAATAAGCAAAATTAAGACACCCTTATCATATCAAGACCTTTAAAAAAAATAAAATAAGTAAATAGCTATTTTTCTTATTCTTGTCGAATGAATTTTTTTTAGCCACATTTACAACGATGAACACGCAGGTGCAATTGCGCAATGTTAATTACAAAACAGTGAATCTATATAAGCCAAATTAAGACACCCGTGTCATATCAAGACCTTTAAAAAAATAAAATTAGTATATAGCTATTTTTCGTATTCTTGTCGAATGAATTTTTTGTAGCTACATTTACACCGATGAACACGCAGGAGCAAGTGGCCAATGTTAAGTATAATACAATGAGCCTAAATAAGCAAAATTAAGACACCTATATCTTTTTAAGACCTTTAAAGAAAATAAAATAAGTTAATAGCTATTTTTCTTATTCTTGTCGAATGAATTTTTTGTAGCTACATTTACACCGGCGAACACGCAGGAGCAAGTGGCCAATGTTAAGTACAATACAATGAGCCTAAATAAGCAAAATTAAGACACATATATCTTTTTAAGACCTTTAAAAAAATAAAATAAGTAAATAGCTATTTTTCTTATTCTTATCGAATGAATTTTTTTTAGCTACATTTACACCGATGAACACGCAGGAACAATTGCTCAATGTTAAGTACAATACGTTGAGCCAAAATAAGCAAAATTAAGGCACCTACATCTTTTTAAAACCTTTAAAAAAAATAAAATAAGTAAATAGCTATTTTTCTTATTCTTATCGAATGAATTTTTTTTAGCTACATTTACACCGATGAACACGCAGGAACAATTGCTCAATGTTAAGTACAATACAATGAGCCTAAATAAGCAAAATTAAGACACCTATATCTTTCTAAGACCTTTAAAAAAAATAAAATAAGTAAATAGCTATTTTTCTTATTCTTGTCGAATGAATTTTTTTTAGCTACATTTACACCGACGAACAAGCAGGAACAATTGCTCAATGTTAAGTACAATACAATGAGCCAAAATAAGCAAAATTAAGACACCTATATCTTTTTAAAACCTTTAAAAAAATAAAATAAGTAATTAGCTATTTTTCGTATTCTTGCCGTATGAATTTTTTTAAGCTACATTTACACCGATGAACTCGCATGAGCAATTGCTCAATGTTAAGTACAATACATTGAGCCAAAATAAGCAAAATAAAGACACCTATATCTTTTTTAAACCTTAAAAAAAATAAAATAAGTAAATAGCTATTTTTCTTATTCTTGTCGAATGAATTTTTTTTAGCTACATTTACACCGATGAACACGCAGGGGCAATTGCTAAATGTTAAGTACAATACAATGAGCCAAAATAAGCAAAATTAAGACACCCTTATCATATCAAGACCTTTAAAAAAAATAAAATAAGTAAATAGCTATTTTTCTTATTCTTGTCGAATGAATTTTTTTTAGCCACATTTACAACGATGAACACGCAGGAGCAATTGCGCAATGTTTATTGCAATACAATGAATCTACATAAACCAAATTAAGACACCCGTGTCATATCGAGACCTTTAAAAAAATAAAATAAGTATATAGCTATTTTTCGTATTCTTGTCGAATGAATTTTTTGTAGCTACATTTACACCGATGAACACGCAGGAGCAAGTGGCCAATGTTTAGTATAATACAATGAGCCTAAATAAGCAAAATTAAGACACCTATATCTTTTTAAGACCTTTAAAGAAAATAAAATAAGTAAATAGCTATTTTTCTTATTCTTGTCGAATGAATTTTTTTTAGCAACATTTAAACCGATGAACACGCAGGAACAATTGCTCAATGTTAAGTACAATACATTGAGCCAAAATTAGCAAAATAAAGACACCTATATCTTTTTAAAACCTTTCAAAAAAATAAAATAAGTAAATAGCTATTTTTCTTATTCTTGCCGAATGAATTTTTTGTAGCTACATTTACACCGGCGAACACGCAGGAGCAAGTGGCCAATGTTAAGTACAATACAATGAGCCTAAATAAGCAATATTAAGACACCTATATCTTTTTAAAACCTTTAAAAAAAATAAAATAAGTAAATAGCTATTTTTCTTATTCTTGTCGAATGAATTTTTTTTAGCTACATTTACACCGATGAACACGCACGAGCAATTGCTCAATGTTAAGTACAATACAATGAGCCAAAATAAGCAAAATTAAGACACTCATATCATATCAAGACCTTTCAAAGAAAAAAATAAGTATATAGCTATTTTTCGTATTCTTGTCGAATGAATTTTTTTTAGCTACATTTACACCGATGAACACGCAGGAACAATTGCTCAATGTTAAGTACAATACATTGAGCCAAAATAAGCAAAATTAAGACACCTATATCTTTTTTAAACCTTAAAAAAAAATAAAATAAGTAAATAGCTATTTTTCTTATTCTTGTCGAATGAATTTTTTTTAGCTACATTTACACCGGTTAACACGCAGGAGCAATTGCTAAATGTTTAGTACAATACAATGAGCCAAAATAAGCAAAATTAAGACACCCTTATCATATCAAGACCTTTAAAAAAAATAAAATAAGGAAATAGCTATTTTTCTTATTCTTGTCGAATGAATTTTTTTTAGCCACATTTACAACGATGAACACGCAGGTGCAATTGCGCAATGTTAATTACAAAACAGTGAATCTATATAAGCCAAACTAAGACACCCGTGTCATATCAAGACCTTTAAAAAAATAAAATTAGTATATAGCTATTTTTCGTATTCTTGTCGAATGAATTTTTTGTAGCTACATTTACACCGATGAACACGCCGGAGCAAGTGGCCAATGTTAAGTATAATACAATGAGCCTAAATAAGCAAAATTAAGACACCTATATCTTTTTAAGACCTTTAAAGAAAATAAAATAAGTAAATAGCTATTTTTCTTATTCTTGTCGAATGTATTTTTAGTAGCTACATTTACACCGGCGAACACGCAGGAGCAAGTGGCCAATGTTAAGTACAATACAATGAGCCTAAATAAGCAAAATTAAGACACATATATCTTTTTAAGACCTTTAAAAAAATAAAATAAGTAAATAGCTATTTTTCTTATTCTTATCGAATGAATTTTTTTTAGCTACATTTACACCGATGAACACGCAGGAACAATTGCTCAATGTTAAGTACAATACGTTGAGCCAAAATAAGCAAAATTAAGGCACCTACATCTTTTTAAAACCTTTAAAAAAATAAAATAAGTAAATAGCTATTTTTCGTATTCTTGCCGTATGAATTTTTTTAAGCTACATTTACACCGATGAACTCGCATGAGCAATTGCTCAATGTTAAGTACAATACATTGAGCCAAAATAAGCAAAATAAAGACACCTATATCTTTTTTAAACCTTAAAAAAAATAAAATAAGTAAATAGCTATTTTTCTTATTCTTGTCGAATGAATTTTTTTTAGCTACATTTACACCGATGAACACGCAGGGGCAATTGCTAAATGTTAAGTACAATACAATGAGCCAAAATAAGCAAAATTAAGACACCCTTATCATATCAAGACCTTTAAAAAAAATAAAATAAGTAAATAGCTATTTTTCTTATTCTTGTCGAATGAATTTTTTTTAGCCACATTTACAACGATGAACACGCAGGAGCAATTGCGCAATGTTTATTGCAATACAATGAATCTACATAAACCAAATTAAGACACCCGTGTCATATCGAGACCTTTAAAAAAATAAAATAAGTATATAGCTATTTTTCGTATTCTTGTCGAATGAATTTTTTGTAGCTACATTTACACCGATGAACACGCAGGAGCAAGTGGCCAATGTTTAGTATAATACAATGAGCCTAAATAAGCAAAATTAAGACACCTATATCTTTTTAAGACCTTTAAAGAAAATAAAATAAGTAAATAGCTATTTTTCTTATTCTTGTCGAATGAATTTTTTTTAGCAACATTTAAACCGATGAACACGCAGGAACAATTGCTCAATGTAAAGTACAATACATTGAGCCAAAATTAGCAAAATAAAGACACCTATATCTTTTTAAAACCTTTAAAAAAAATAAAATAAGTAAATAGCTATTTTTCTTATTCTTGTCGAATGAATTTTTTGTAGCTACATTTACACCGGCGAACACGCAGGAGCAAGTGGCCAATGTTTAGTACAATACAATGAGCCTAAATAAGCAATATTAAGACACCTATATCTTTTTAAAACCTTTAAAAAAAATAAAATAAGTAAATAGCTATTTTTCTTATTCTTGTCGAATGAATTTTTTTTAGCTACATTTACACCGATGAACACGCACGAGCAATTGCCCAATGTTAAGTACAATACAATGAGCCAAAATAAGCAAAATTAAGACACTCATATCATATCAAGACCTTTCAAAGAAAAAAATAAGTATATAGCTATTTTTCGTATTCTTGTCGAATGAATTTTTTTTAGCTACATTTACACCGATGAACACGCAGGAACAATTGCTCAATGTTAAGTACAATACATTGAGCCAAAATAAGCAAAATTAAGACACCTATATCTTTTTTAAACCTTAAAAAAAAATAAAATAAGTAAATAGCTATTTTTCTTATTCTTGTCGAATGAATTTTTTTTAGCTACATTTACACCGGTTAACACGCAGGAGCAATTGCTAAATGTTTAGTACAATACAATGAGCCAAAATAAGCAAAATTAAGACACCCTTATCATATCAAGACCTTTAAAAAAAATAAAATAAGTAAATAGCTATTTTTCTTATTCTTGTCGAATGAATTTTTTTTAGCCACATTTACAACGATGAACACGCAGGAGCAATTGCGCAATGTTTATTACAATACAGTGAATCTATATAAGCCAAATTAAGACACCCGTGTCATATCAAGACCTTTAAAAAAATAAAATTAGTATATAGCTATTTTTCGTATTCTTGTCGAATGAATTTTTTGTAGCTACATTTACACCGATGAACACGCAGGAGCAAGTGGCCAATGTTAAGTATAATACAATGAGCCTAAATAAGCAAAATTAAGACACCTATATCTTTTTAAGACCTTTAAAGAAAATAAAATAAGTAAATAGCTATTTTTCTTATTCTTGTCGAATGAATTTTTTGTAGCTACATTTACACCGGCGAACACGCAGGAGCAATTGCTTAATGTTAAGTGCAATACGTTGAGCCAAAATAAGCAAAATTAAGGCACCTACATCTTTTTAAAACCTTTAAAAAAAATAAAATAAGTAAATAGCTATTTTTCTTATTCTTATCGAATGAATTTTTTTTAGCTACATTTACACCGATGAACACGCAGGAACAATTGCTCAATGTTAAGTACAATACGTTGAGCCAAAATAAGCAAAATTAAGGCACCTATATCTTTTAAAAACCTTTAAAAAAATAAAATAAGTAAATAGCTATTTTTCTTATTCTTGTCGAATGAATTTTTTTTAGCAACATTTAAACCGATGAACACGCAGGAGCAATTGTTTAATATCAAGTACTATACAATGAGCCAAAATAAGCTAAATTAAGACACCTATATCTTTTTAAAACCTTTAAAAAAATAAAAAAAGTAAAAAAAGCTATTTTTCTTATTCTTGTCGAATGAATTTTTTTTAGCTACATTTACACCGATGAACACGCACGAACAATTGCTCAATGTTAAGTTCAATACAATGAGCCAAAATAAGCCAAATTAAGACACCCGTGTCACATCAAGACCTTTAAAAAAAATAAAATAAGTATATAGCTATTTTTCGTATTCTTGTCGAATGAATTTTTTGTAGCTACATTTACACCGATGTACACGCAGGAGCAAGTGGTCAATGTTTAGTACAATACCATGAGCCTAAATAAGCAAAATTAAGACACCTATATCTTTTTAAGACCTTTAAAAAAAATAAAATAAGTAAATAGCTATTTTTCTTATTCTTGTCGAGTGAATTTTTTTTAGCTACATTTACACCGACGAACAAGCAGGAGCAATTGCTCAATGTTAAGTACAATACAATGAGCCAAAATAAGCAAAATTAAGACACCTATATCTTTTTAAAACCTTTAAAAAAATAAAATAAGTAATTAGCTATTTTTCGTATTCTTGCCGTATGAATTTTTTTAAGCTACATTTACACCGATGAACTCGCATGAGCAATTGCTCAATGTTAACTACAATACATTGAGCCAAAATAAGCAAAATAAAGACACCTATATCTTTTTTAAACCTTAAAAAAAATAAAATAAGTAAATAGCTATTTTTCTTATTCTTGTCGAATGAATTTTTTTTAGCTACATTTACACCGATGAACACGCAGGAGCAATTGCTAAATGTTAAGTACAATACAATGAGCCAAATAAAGCAAAATTAAGACACCCTTATCATATCAAGACCTTTAAAAAAAATAAAATAAGTAAATAGCTATTTTTCTTATTCTTGTCGAATGAATTTTTTTTAGCCACATTTACAACGATGAACACGCAGGTGCAATTGCGCAATGTTAATTACAAAACAGTGAATCTATATAAGCCAAATTAAGACACCCGTGTCATATCAAGACCTTTAAAAAAATAAAATTAGTATATAGCTATTTTTCGTATTCTTGTCGAATGAATTTTTTGTAGCTACATTTACACCGATGAACACGCCGGAGCAAGTGGCCAATGTTAAGTATAATACAATGAGCCTAAATAAGCAAAATTAAGACACCTATATCTTTTTAAGACCTTTAAAGAAAATAAAATAAGTAAATAGCTATTTTTCTTATTCTTGTCGAATGAATTTTTAGTAGCTACATTTACACCGGCGAACACGCAGGAGCAAGTGGCCAATGTTAAGTACAATACAATGAGCCTAAATAAGCAAAATTAAGACACATATATCTTTTTAAGACCTTTAAAAAAATAAAATAAGTAAATAGCTATTTTTCTTATTCTTATCGAATGAATTTTTTTTAGCTACATTTACACCGATGAACACGCAGGAACAATTGCTCAATGTTAAGTACAATACGTTGAGCCAAAATAAGCAAAATTAAGGCACCTACATCTTTTTAAAACCTTTAAAAAAATAAAATAAGTAAATAGCTATTTTTCTTATTCTTATCGAATGAATTTTTTTTAGCTACATTTACACCGATGAACACGCAGGAACAATTGCTCAATGTTAAGTACAATACAATGAGCCTAAATAAGCAAAATTAAGACACCTATATCTTTCTAAGACCTTTAACAAAAATAAAATAAGTAAATAGCTATTTTTCTTATTCTTGTCGAATGAATTTTTTTTAGCTACATTTACACCGACGAACAAGCAGGAACAATTGCTCAATGTTAAGTACAATACAATGAGCCAAAATAAGCAAAATTAAGACACCTATATCTTTTTAAAACCTTTAAAAAAATAAAATAAGTAATTAGCTATTTTTCGTATTCTTGCCGTATGAATTTTTTTAAGCTACATTTACACCGATGAACTCGCATGAGCAATTGCTCAATGTTAAGTACAATACATTGAGCCAAAATAAGCAAAATAAAGACACCTATATCTTTTTTAAACCTTAAAAAAAATAAAATAAGTAAATAGCTATTTTTCTTATTCTTGTCGAATGAATTTTTTGTAGCTACATTTACACCGGCGAACACGCAGGAGCAAGTGGCCAATGTTAAGTACAATACAATGAGCCTAAATAAGCCAAATTAAGACACATATATCTTTTTAAGACCTTTAAAAAAATAAAATAAGTAAATAGCTATTTTTCTTATTCTTATCGAATGAATTTTTTTTAGCTACATTTACACCGATGAACACGCAGGAACAATTGCTCAATGTTAAGTACAATACGTTGAGCCAAAATAAGCAAAATTAAGGCACCTATATCTTTTAAAAACCTTTAAAAAAATAAAATAAGTAAATAGCTATTTTTCTTATTCTTGTCGAATGAATTTTTTTTAGCAACATTTAAACCGATGAACACGCAGGAGCAATTGTTTAATATCAAGTACTATACAATGAGCCAAAATAAGCTAAATTAAGACACCTATATCTTTTTAAAACCTTTAAAAAAATAAAAAAAGTAAAAAAGCTATTTTTCTTATTCTTGTCGAATGAATTTTTTTTAGCTACATTTACACCGATGAACACGCACGAACAATTGCTCAATGTTAAGTTCAATACAATGAGCCAAAATAAGCCAAATTAAGACACCCGTGTCACATCAAGACCTTTAAAAAAAATAAAATAAGTATATAGCTATTTTTCGTATTCTTGTCGAATGAATTTTTTGTAGCTACATTTACACCGATGTACACGCAGGAGCAAGTGGTCAATGTTAAGTACAATACAATGAGCCAAAATAAGCAAAATTAAGACACCTATATCTTTTTAAAACCTTTAAAAAAATAAAATAAGTAATTAGCTATTTTTCGTATTCTTGCCGTATGAATTTTTTTAAGCTACATTTACACCGATGAACTCGCATGAGCAATTGCTCAATGTTAACTACAATACATTGAGCCAAAATAAGCAAAATAAAGACACCTATATCTTTTTTAAACCTTAAAAAAAATAAAATAAGTAAATAGCTATTTTTCTTATTCTTGTCGAATGAATTTTTTTTAGCTACATTTACACCGATGAACACGCAGGAGCAATTGCTAAATGTTAAGTACAATACAATGAGCCAAATAAAGCAAAATTAAGACACCCTTATCATATCAAGACCTTTAAAAAAAATAAAATAAGTAAATAGCTATTTTTCTTATTCTTGTCGAATGAATTTTTTTTAGCCACATTTACAACGATGAACACGCAGGTGCAATTGCGCAATGTTAATTACAAAACAGTGAATCTATATAAGCCAAATTAAGACACCCGTGTCATATCAAGACCTTTAAAAAAATAAAATTAGTATATAGCTATTTTTCGTATTCTTGTCGAATGAATTTTTTGTAGCTACATTTACACCGATGAACACGCCGGAGCAAGTGGCCAATGTTAAGTATAATACAATGAGCCTAAATAAGCAAAATTAAGACACCTATATCTTTTTAAGACCTTTAAAGAAAATAAAATAAGTAAATAGCTATTTTTCTTATTCTTGTCGAATGAATTTTTAGTAGCTACATTTACACCGGCGAACACGCAGGAGCAAGTGGCCAATGTTAAGTACAATACAATGAGCCTAAATAAGCAAAATTAAGACACATATATCTTTTAAAGACCTTTAAAAAAATAAAATAAGTAAATAGCTATTTTTCTTATTCTTATCGAATGAATTTTTTTTAGCTACATTTACACCGATGAACACGCAGGAACAATTGCTCAATGTTAAGTACAATACGTTGAGCCAAAATAAGCAAAATTAAGGCACCTACATCTTTTTAAAACCTTTAAAAAAATAAAATAAGTAAATAGCTATTTTTCTTATTCTTATCGAATGAATTTTTTTTAGCTACATTTACACCGATGAACACGCAGGAACAATTGCTCAATGTTAAGTACAATACAATGAGCCTAAATAAGCAAAATTAAGACACCTATATCTTTCTAAGACCTTTAACAAAAATAAAATAAGTAAATAGCTATTTTTCTTATTCTTGTCGAATGAATTTTTTTTAGCTACATTTACACCGACGAACAAGCAGGAACAATTGCTCAATGTTAAGTACAATACAATGAGCCAAAATAAGCAAAATTAAGACACCTATATCTTTTTAAAACCTTTAAAAAAATAAAATAAGTAATTAGCTATTTTTCGTATTCTTGCCGTATGAATTTTTTTAAGCTACATTTACACCGATGAACTCGCATGAGCAATTGCTCAATGTTAAGTACAATACATTGAGCCAAAATAAGCAAAATAAAGACACCTATATCTTTTTTAAACCTTAAAAAAAATAAAATAAGTAAATAGCTATTTTTCTTATTCTTGTCGAATGAATTTTTTTTAGCTACATTTACACCGATGAACACGCAGGGGCAATTGCTAAATGTTAAGTACAATACAATGAGCCAAAATAAGCAAAATTAAGACACCCTTATCATATCAAGACCTTTAAAAAAAATAAAATAAGTAAATAGCTATTTTTCTTATTCTTGTCGAATGAATTTTTTTTAGCCACATTTACAACGATGAACACGCAGGAGCAATTGCGCAATGTTTATTGCAATACAATGAATCTACATAAACCAAATTAAGACACCCGTGTCATATCGAGACCTTTAAAAAAATAAAATAAGTATATAGCTATTTTTCGTATTCTTGTCGAATGAATTTTTTGTAGCTACATTTACACCGATGAACACGCAGGAGCAAGTGGCCAATGTTTAGTATAATACAATGAGCCTAAATAAGCAAAATTAAGACACCTATATCTTTTTAAGACCTTTAAAGAAAATAAAATAAGTAAATAGCTATTTTTCTTATTCTTGTCGAATGAATTTTTTTTAGCAACATTTAAACCGATGAACACGCAGGAACAATTGCTCAATGTAAAGTACAATACATTGAGCCAAAATTAGCAAAATAAAGACACCTATATCTTTTTAAAACCTTTAAAAAAAATAAAATAAGTAAATAGCTATTTTTCTTATTCTTGTCGAATGAATTTTTTGTAGCTACATTTACACCGGCGAACACGCAGGAGCAAGTGGCCAATGTTTAGTACAATACAATGAGCCTAAATAAGCAATATTAAGACACCTATATCTTTTTAAAACCTTTAAAAAAAATAAAATAAGTAAATAGCTATTTTTCTTATTCTTGTCGAATGAATTTTTTTTAGCTACATTTACACCGATGAACACGCACGAGCAATTGCTCAATGTTAAGTACAATACAATGAGCCAAAATAAGCAAAATTAAGACACTCATATCATATCAAGACCTTTCAAAGAAAAAAATAAGTATATAGCTATTTTTCGTATTCTTGTCGAATGAATTTTTTTTAGCTACATTTACACCGATGAACACGCAGGAACAATTGCTCAATGTTAAGTACAATACATTGAGCCAAAATAAGCAAAATTAAGACACCTATATCTTTTTTAAACCTTAAAAAAAAAAAAATAAGTAAATAGCTATTTTTCTTATTCTTGTCGAATGAATTTTTTTTAGCTACATTTACACCGGTTAACACGCAGGAGCAATTGCTAAATGTTTAGTACAATACAATGAGCCAAAATAAGCAAAATTAAGACACCCTTATCATATCAAGACCTTTAAAAAAAATAAAATAAGTAAATAGCTATTTTTCTTATTCTTGTCGAATGAATTTTTTTTAGCCACATTTACAACGATGAACACGCAGGAGCAATTGCGCAATGTTTATTACAATACAGTGAATCTATATAAGCCAAATTAAGACACCCGTGTCATATCAAGACCTTTAAAAAAATAAAATTAGTATATAGCTATTTTTCGTATTCTTGTCGAATGAATTTTTTGTAGCTACATTTACACCGATGAACACGCAGGAGCAAGTGGCCAATGTTAAGTATAATACAATGAGCCTAAATAAGCAAAATTAAGACACCTATATCTTTTTAAGACCTTTAAAGAAAATAAAATAAGTAAATAGCTATTTTTCTTATTCTTGTCGAATGAATTTTTTGTAGCTACATTTACACCGGCGAACACGCAGGAGCAATTGCTTAATGTTAAGTGCAATACGTTGAGCCAAAATAAGCAAAATTAAGGCACCTACATCTTTTTAAAACCTTTAAAAAAAATAAAATAAGTAAATAGCTATTTTTCTTATTCTTATCGAATGAATTTTTTTTAGCTACATTTACACCGATGAACACGCAGGAACAATTGCTCAATGTTAAGTACAATACGTTGAGCCAAAATAAGCAAAATTAAGGCACCTATATCTTTTAAAAACCTTTAAAAAAATAAAATAAGTAAATAGCTATTTTTCTTATTCTTGTCGAATGAATTTTTTTTAGCAACATTTAAACCGATGAACACGCAGGAGCAATTGTTTAATATCAAGTACTATACAATGAGCCAAAATAAGCTAAATTAAGACACCTATATCTTTTTAAAACCTTTAAAAAAATAAAAAAAGTAAAAAAAGCTATTTTTCTTATTCTTGTCGAATGAATTTTTTTTAGCTACATTTACACCGATGAACACGCACGAACAATTGCTCAATGTTAAGTTCAATACAATGAGCCAAAATAAGCCAAATTAAGACACCCGTGTCACATCAAGACCTTTAAAAAAAATAAAATAAGTATATAGCTATTTTTCGTATTCTTGTCGAATGAATTTTTTGTAGCTACATTTACACCGATGTACACGCAGGAGCAAGTGGTCAATGTTTAGTACAATACCATGAGCCTAAATAAGCAAAATTAAGACACCTATATCTTTTTAAGACCTTTAAAAAAAATAAAATAAGTAAATAGCTATTTTTCTTATTCTTGTCGAGTGAATTTTTTTTAGCTACATTTACACCGACGAACAAGCAGGAACAATTGCTCAATGTTAAGTACAATACAATGAGCCAAAATAAGCAAAATTAAGACACCTATATCTTTTTAAAACCTTTAAAAAAATAAAATAAGTAATTAGCTATTTTTCGTATTCTTGCCGTATGAATTTTTTTAAGCTACATTTACACCGATGAACTCGCATGAGCAATTGCTCAATGTTAACTACAATACATTGAGCCAAAATAAGCAAAATAAAGACACCTATATCTTTTTTAAACCTTAAAAAAAATAAAATAAGTAAATAGCTATTTTTCTTATTCTTGTCGAATGAATTTTTTTTAGCTACATTTACACCGATGAACACGCAGGAGCAATTGCTAAATGTTAAGTACAATACAATGAGCCAAATAAAGCAAAATTAAGACACCCTTATCATATCAAGACCTTTAAAAAAAATAAAATAAGTAAATAGCTATTTTTCTTATTCTTGTCGAATGAATTTTTTTTAGCCACATTTACAACGATGAACACGCAGGAGCAATTGCGCAATGTTTATTGCAATACAATGAATCTATATAAACCAAATTAAGACACCCGTGTCATATCAAGACCTTTAAAAAAATAAAATAAGTATATAGCTATTTTTCGTATTCTTGTCGAATGAATTTTTTGTAGCTACATTTACACCGATGAACACGCAGGAGCAAGTGGCCAATGTTAAGTATAATACAATGAGCCTAAATAAGCAAAATTAAGACACCTATATCTTTTTAAGACCTTTAAAGAAAATAAAATAAGTAAATAGCTATTTTTCTTATTCTTGTCGAATGAATTTTTTTTAGCAACATTTAAACCGATGAACACGCAGGAACAATTGCTCAATGTTAAGTACAATACATTGAGCCAAAATAAGCAAAATAAAGACACCTATATCTTTTTAAAACCTTTAAAAAAAATAAAAAAAGTAAATTGCTATTTTTCTTATTCTTGTCGAATGAATTTTTTGTAGCTACATTTACACCGGCGAACACGCAGGAGCAAGTGGCCAATGTTAAGTACAATACAATGAGCCTAAATAAGCAAAATTAAGACACCTATATCTTTTTAAAACCTTTAAAAAAAATAAAATAAGTAAATAGCTATTTTTCTTATTCTTGTCGAATGAATTTTTTTTAGCAACATTTAAACCGATGAACACGCAGGAGCAATTGTTTAATATCAAGTACTATACAATGAGCCAAAATAAGCTAAATTAAGACACCTATATCTTTTTAAAACCTTTAAAAAAATAAAAAAAGTAAAAAAAGCTATTTTTCTTATTCTTGTCGAATGAATTTTTTTTAGCTACATTTACACCGATGAACACGCACGAACAATTGCTCAATGTTAAGTTCAATACAATGAGCCAAAATAAGCCAAATTAAGACACCCGTGTCACATCAAGACCTTTAAAAAAAATAAAATAAGTATATAGCTATTTTTCGTATTCTTGTCGAATGAATTTTTTGTAGCTACATTTACACCGATGTACACGCAGGAGCAAGTGGTCAATGTTTAGTACAATACCATGAGCCTAAATAAGCAAAATTAAGACACCTATATCTTTTTAAGACCTTTAAAAAAAATAAAATAAGTAAATAGCTATTTTTCTTATTCTTGTCGAGTGAATTTTTTTTAGCTACATTTACACCGACGAACAAGCAGGAACAATTGCTCAATGTTAAGTACAATACAATGAGCCAAAATAAGCAAAATTAAGACACCTATATCTTTTTAAAACCTTTAAAAAAATAAAATAAGTAATTAGCTATTTTTCGTATTCTTGCCGTATGAATTTTTTTAAGCTACATTTACACCGATGAACTCGCATGAGCAATTGCTCAATGTTAACTACAATACATTGAGCCAAAATAAGCAAAATAAAGACACCTATATCTTTTTTAAACCTTAAAAAAAATAAAATAAGTAAATAGCTATTTTTCTTATTCTTGTCGAATGAATTTTTTTTAGCTACATTTACACCGATGAACACGCAGGAGCAATTGCTAAATGTTAAGTACAATACAATGAGCCAAATAAAGCAAAATTAAGACACCCTTATCATATCAAGACCTTTAAAAAAAATAAAATAAGTAAATAGCTATTTTTCTTATTCTTGTCGAATGAATTTTTTTTAGCCACATTTACAACGATGAACACGCAGGAGCAATTGCGCAATGTTTATTGCAATACAATGAATCTATATAAACCAAATTAAGACACCCGTGTCATATCAAGACCTTTAAAAAAATAAAATAAGTATATAGCTATTTTTCGTATTCTTGTCGAATGAATTTTTTGTAGCTACATTTACACCGATGAACACGCAGGAGCAAGTGGCCAATGTTTAGTATAATACAATGAGCCTAAATAAGCAAAATTAAGACACCTATATCTTTTTAAGACCTTTAAAGAAAATAAAATAAGTAAATAGCTATTTTTCTTATTCTTGTCGAATGAATTTTTTTTAGCAACATTTAAACCGATGAACACGCAGGAACAATTGCTCAATGTTAAGTACAATACATTGAGCCAAAATAAGCAAAATAAAGACACCTATATCTTTTTAAAACCTTTAAAAAAAATAAAAAAAGTAAATTGCTATTTTTCTTATTCTTGTCGAATGAATTTTTTGTAGCTACATTTACACCGGCGAACACGCAGGAGCAAGTGGCCAATGTTAAGTACAATACAATGAGCCTAAATAAGCAAAATTAAGACACCTATATCTTTTTAAAACCTTTAAAAAAAATAAAATAAGTAAATAGCTATTTTTCTTATTCTTATCGAATGAATTTTTTTTAGCAACATTTACACCGATGAACACGCAGGAGCAATTGCTCAATGTCGAGTACAATACAATGAGCCAAAATACGCAAAATTAAGACACCTATATCTTTTTAAAACCTTTAAAAAAATAAAATAAGTAAATAGCTATTTTTCTTATTCTTGTCGAATGAATTTTTTTTAGCTACATTTACACCGATGAACACGCAGGAGCAATTGCTGAATGTTAATTACAATTACAGACCTTTAAAAAAAATAAAATAAGTAAATAGCTATTTTTCGTATTCTTGTCGAATGAATTTTTTGTAGCTACATTTACACAGATGAACACGCAGGAGCAAGTGGTCAATGTTAAGTACAATACAATGAGCCAAAATAAGCAAAATTAGGACACCCTTATCATATCAAGACCTTTAAAAAAAATAAAAAAAGCAAATAGCTATTTTTCTTATTCTTGTCGAATGAATTTTTTTTAGCCACATTTACAACGATGAACACGCAGGAGCAATTGCGCAATGTTAATTACAATACAGTGAATCTATATAAGCTAAATTAAGACACCCGTGTCATATCAAGACCTTTAAAAAAATAAAATTAGTATATAGCTATTTTTCGTATTCTTGTCGAATGAATTTTTTGTAGCTACATTTACACCGATGAACACGCAGGAGCAAGTGGCCAATGTTAAGTATAATACAGTGAGCCTAAATAAGCAAAATTAAGACACCTATATCTTTTTAAGACCTTTAAAGAAAATAAAATAAGTAAATAGCTATTTTTCTTATTCTTGTCGAATGAATTTTTTGTAGCTACATTTACACCGGCGAACACGCAGGAGCAAGTGGCCAATGTTAAGTACAATACAATGAGCCTAAATGAGCAAAATTAAGACACATATATCTTTTTAAGACCTTTAAAAAAATAAAATAAGTAAATAGCTATTTTTCTTATTCTTATCGAATGAATTTTTTTTAGCTACATTTACACCGATGAACACGCATGAGCAATTGCTCAATGTTAACTACAATACATTGAGCCAAAATAAGCAAAATAAAGACACCTATATCTTTTTTAAACCTTAAAAAAAATAAAATAAGTAAATAGCTATTTTTCTTATTCTTGTCGAATGAATTTTTTTTAGCTACATTTACACCGATGAACACGCAGGAGCAATTGCTAAATGTTAAGTACAATACAATGAGCCAAATAAAGCAAAATTAAGACACCCTTATCATATCAAGACCTTTAAAAAAAATAAAATAAGTAAATAGCTATTTTTCTTATTCTTGTCGAATGAATTTTTTTTAGCCACATTTACAACGATGAACACGCAGGTGCAATTGCGCAATGTTAATTACAAAACAGTGAATCTATATAAGCCAAATTAAGACACCCGTGTCATATCAAGACCTTTAAAAAAATAAAATTAGTATATAGCTATTTTTCGTATTCTTGTCGAATGAATTTTTTGTAGCTACATTTACACCGATGAACACGCCGGAGCAAGTGGCCAATGTTAAGTATAATACAATGAGCCTAAATAAGCAAAATTAAGACACCTATATCTATTTAAGACCTTTAAAGAAAATAAAATAAGTAAATAGCTATTTTTCTTATTCTTGTCGAATGAATTTTTAGTAGCTACATTTACACCGGCGAACACGCAGGAGCAAGTGGCCAATGTTAAGTACAATACAATGAGCCTAAATAAGCAAAATTAAGACACATATATCTTTTTAAGACCTTTAAAAAAATAAAATAAGTAAATAGCTATTTTTCTTATTCTTATCGAATGAATTTTTTTTAGCTACATTTACACCGATGAACACGCAGGAACAATTGCTCAATGTTAAGTACAATACGTTGAGCCAAAATAAGCAAAATTAAGGCACCTACATCTTTTTAAAACCTTTAAAAAAATAAAATAAGTAAATAGCTATTTTTCTTATTCTTATCGAATGAATTTTTTTTAGCTACATTTACACCGATGAACACGCAGGAACAATTGCTCAATGTTAAGTACAATACAATGAGCCTAAATAAGCAAAATTAAGACACCTATATCTTTCTAAGACCTTTAAAAAAAATAAAATAAGTAAATAGCTATTTTTCTTATTCTTGTCGAATGAATTTTTTTTAGCTACATTTACACCGACGAACAAGCAGGAACAATTGCTCAATGTTAAGTACAATACAATGAGCCAAAATAAGCAAAATTAAGACACCTATATCTTTTTAAAACCTTTAAAAAAATAAAATAAGTAATTAGCTATTTTTCGTATTCTTGCCGTATGAATTTTTTTAAGCTACATTTACACCGATGAACTCGCATGAGCAATTGCTCAATGTTAAGTACAATACATTGAGCCAAAATAAGCAAAATAAAGACACCTATATCTTTTTTAAACCTTAAAAAAAATAAAATAAGTAAATAGCTATTTTTCTTATTCTTGTCGAATGAATTTTTTTTAGCTACATTTACACCGATGAACACGCAGGGGCAATTGCTAAATGTTAAGTACAATACAATGAGCCAAAATAAGCAAAATTAAGACACCCTTATCATATCAAGACCTTTAAAAAAAATAAAATAAGTAAATAGCTATTTTTCTTATTCTTGTCGAATGAATTTTTTTTAGCCACATTTACAACGATGAACACGCAGGAGCAATTGCGCAATGTTTATTGCAATACAATGAATCTACATAAACCAAATTAAGACACCCGTGTCATATCGAGACCTTTAAAAAAATAAAATAAGTATATAGCTATTTTTCGTATTCTTGTCGAATGAATTTTTTGTAGCTACATTTACACCGATGAACACGCAGGAGCAAGTGGCCAATGTTTAGTATAATACAATGAGCCTAAATAAGCAAAATTAAGACACCTATATCTTTTTAAGACCTTTAAAGAAAATAAAATAAGTAAATAGCTATTTTTCTTATTCTTGTCGAATGAATTTTTTGTAGCAACATTTAAACCGATGAACACGCAGGAACAATTGCTCAATGTAAAGTACAATACATTGAGCCAAAATTAGCAAAATAAAGACACCTATATCTTTTTAAAACCTTTAAAAAAAATAAAATAAGTAAATAGCTATTTTTCTTATTCTTGTCGAATGAATTTTTTGTAGCTACATTTACACCGGCGAACACGCAGGAGCAAGTGGCCAATGTTTAGTACAATACAATGAGCCTAAATAAGCAATATTAAGACACCTATATCTTTTTAAAACCTTTAAAAAAAATAAAATAAGTAAATAGCTATTTTTCTTATTCTTGTCGAATGAATTTTTTTTAGCTACATTTACACCGATGAACACGCACGAGCAATTGCTCAATGTTAAGTACAATACAATGAGCCAAAATAAGCAAAATTAAGACACTCATATCATATCAAGACCTTTCAAAGAAAAAAATAAGTATATAGCTATTTTTCGTATTCTTGTCGAATGAATTTTTTTTAGCTACATTTACACCGATGAACACGCAGGAACAATTGCTCAATGTTAAGTACAATACATTGAGCCAAAATAAGCAAAATTAAGACACCTATATCTTTTTTAAACCTTAAAAAAAAATAAAATAAGTAAATAGCTATTTTTCTTATTCTTGTCGAATGAATTTTTTTTAGCTACATTTACACCGGTTAACACGCAGGAGCAATTGCTCAATGTTAAGTACAATACAATGAGCCAAAATAAGCAAAATTAGACACTCATATCATATCAAGACCTTTAAATGAAAAAAATAAGTATATAGCTATTTTTCGTATTCTTGTCGAATGAATTTTTTGTAGCTACATTTAAACCGATGAACACGCAGGAGCAATTGCCTAATGTTAGATACAGTACAGTGAGCCAAAATAAGCAATATTAAGACACCCATATCTTTTCCAGACCTATAAAAAAAATAAAATAAGTAAATAGCTATTTTTTGTATTCTTGTCGAATGAATTTTTTGTAGCTACATTTGCACCGATGAACACGCAGGAGCAATTGGTCAATGTTAAGTTCAATACAATGAGCCAAAATAAGCCAAATTAAGACACCCGTGTCACATCAAGACCTTTAAAAAAAATAAAATAAGTATATAGCTATTTTTCGTATTCTTGTCGAATGAATTTTTTGTAGCTACATTTACACCGATGTACACGCAGGAGCAAGTGGTCAATGTTTAGTACAATACCATGAGCCTAAATAAGCAAAATTAAGACACCTATATCTTTTTAAGACCTTTAAAAAAAATAAAATAAGTAAATAGCTATTTTTCTTATTCTTGTCGAGTGAATTTTTTTTAGCTACATTTACACCGACGAACAAGCAGGAACAATTGCTCAATGTTAAGTACAATACAATGAGCCAAAATAAGCAAAATTAAGACACCTATATCTTTTTAAAACCTTTAAAAAAATAAAATAAGTAATTAGCTATTTTTCGTATTCTTGCCGTATGAATTTTTTTAAGCTACATTTACACCGATGAACTCGCATGAGCAATTGCTCAATGTTAACTACAATACATTGAGCCAAAATAAGCAAAACAAAGACACCTATATCTTTTTTAAACCTTAAAAAAAATAAAATAAGTAAATAGCTATTTTTCTTATTCTTGTCGAATGAATTTTTTTTAGCTACATTTACACCGATGAACACGCAGGAGCAATTGCTAAATGTTAAGTACAATACAATGAGCCAAATAAAGCAAAATTAAGACACCCTTATCATATCAAGACCTTTAAAAAAAATAAAATAAGTAAATAGCTATTTTTCTTATTCTTGTCGAATGAATTTTTTTTAGCCACATTTACAACGATGAACACGCAGGTGCAATTGCGCAATGTTAATTACAAAACAGTGAATCTATATAAGCCAAATTAAGACACCCGTGTCATATCAAGACCTTTAAAAAAATAAAATTAGTATATAGCTATTTTTCGTATTCTTGTCGAATGAATTTTTTGTAGCTACATTTACACCGATGAACACGCCGGAGCAAGTGGCCAATGTTAAGTATAATACAATGAGCCTAAATAAGCAAAATTAAGACACCTATATCTT
The DNA here is from genome assembly GCA_963971405.1 of Psococerastis gibbosa. Lineage (NCBI taxonomy): Eukaryota > Metazoa > Arthropoda > Insecta > Psocodea > Psocidae > Psococerastis > Psococerastis gibbosa. The sequence goes on along the minus strand of CAXART010000001.1, from coordinate 565,281 downwards.
TTTAAGACCTTTAAAGAAAATAAAATAAGTAAATAGCTATTTTTCTTATTCTTGTCGAATGAATTTTTAGTAGCTACATTTACACCGGCGAACACGCAGGAGCAAGTGGCCAATGTTAAGTACAATACAATGAGCCTAAATAAGCAAAATTAAGACACATATATCTTTTTAAGACCTTTAAAAAAATAAAATAAGTAAATAGCTATTTTTCTTATTCTTATCGAATGAATTTTTTTTAGCTACATTTACACCGATGAACACGCAGGAACAATTGCTCAATGTTAAGTACAATACGTTGAGCCAAAATAAGCAAAATTAAGGCACCTACATCTTTTTAAAACCTTTAAAAAAATAAAATAAGTAAATAGCTATTTTTCTTATTCTTATCGAATGAATTTTTTTTAGCTACATTTACACCGATGAACACGCAGGAACAATTGCTCAATGTTAAGTACAATACAATGAGCCTAAATAAGCAAAATTAAGACACCTATATCTTTCTAAGACCTTTAACAAAAATAAAATAAGTAAATAGCTATTTTTCTTATTCTTGTCGAATGAATTTTTTTTAGCTACATTTACACCGACGAACAAGCAGGAACAATTGCTCAATGTTAAGTACAATACAATGAGCCAAAATAAGCAAAATTAAGACACCTATATCTTTTTAAAACCTTTAAAAAAATAAAATAAGTAATTAGCTATTTTTCGTATTCTTGCCGTATGAATTTTTTTACGCTACATTTACACCGATGAACTCGCATGAGCAATTGCTCAATGTTAAGTACAATACATTGAGCCAAAATAAGCAAAATAAAGACACCTATATCTTTTTTAAACCTTAAAAAAAATAAAATAAGTAAATAGCTATTTTTCTTATTCTTGTCGAATGAATTTTTTTTAGCTACATTTACACCGATGAACACGCAGGGGCAATTGCTAAATGTTAAGTACAATACAATGAGCCAAAATAAGCAAAATTAAGACACCCTTATCATATCAAGACCTTTAAAAAAAATAAAATAAGTAAATAGCTATTTTTCTTATTCTTGTCGAATGAATTTTTTTTAGCCACATTTACAACGATGAACACGCAGGAGCAATTGCGCAATGTTTATTGCAATACAATGAATCTACATAAACCAAATTAAGACACCCGTGTCATATCGAGACCTTTAAAAAAATAAAATAAGTATATAGCTATTTTTCGTATTCTTGTCGAATGAATTTTTTGTAGCTACATTTACACCGATGAACACGCAGGAGCAAGTGGCCAATGTTTAGTATAATACAATGAGCCTAAATAAGCAAAATTAAGACACCTATATCTTTTTAAGACCTTTAAAGAAAATAAAATAAGTAAATAGCTATTTTTCTTATTCTTGTCGAATGAATTTGTTTTAGCAACATTTAAACCGATGAACACGCAGGAACAATTGCTCAATGTAAAGTACAATACATTGAGCCAAAATTAGCAAAATAAAGACACCTATATCTTTTTACAACCTTTAAAAAAAATAAAATAAGTAAATAGCTATTTTTCTTATTCTTGTCGAATGAATTTTTTGTAGCTACATTTACACCGGCGAACACGCAGGAGCAAGTGGCCAATGTTTAGTACAATACAATGAGCCTAAATAAGCAATATTAAGACACCTATATCTTTTTAAAACCTTTAAAAAAAATAAAATAAGTAAATAGCTATTTTTCTTATTCTTGTCGAATGAATTTTTTTTAGCTACATTTACACCGATGAACACGCACGAGCAATTGCTCAATGTTAAGTACAATACAATGAGCCAAAATAAGCAAAATTAAGACACTCATATCATATCAAGACCTTTCAAAGAAAAAAATAAGTATATAGCTATTTTTCGTATTCTTGTCGAATGAATTTTTTTTAGCTACATTTACACCGATGAACACGCAGGAACAATTGCTCAATGTTAAGTACAATACATTGAGCCAAAATAAGCAAAATTAAGACACCTATATCTTTTTTAAACCTTAAAAAAAAATAAAATAAGTAAATAGCTATTTTTCTTATTCTTGTCGAATGAATTTTTTTTAGCTACATTTACACCGGTTAACACGCAGGAGCAATTGCTAAATGTTTAGTACAATACAATGAGCCAAAATAAGCAAAATTAAGACACCCTTATCATATCAAGACCTTTAAAAAAAATAAAATAAGTAAATAGCTATTTTTCTTATTCTTGTCGAATGAATTTTTTTTAGCCACATTTACAACGATGAACACGCAGGAGCAATTGCGCAATGTTTATTACAATACAGTGAATCTATATAAGCCAAATTAAGACACCCGTGTCATATCAAGACCTTTAAAAAAATAAAATTAGTATATAGCTATTTTTCGTATTCTTGTCGAATGAATTTTTTGTAGCTACATTTACACCGATGAACACGCAGGAGCAAGTGGCCAATGTTAAGTATAATACAATGAGCCTAAATAAGCAAAATTAAGACACCTATATCTTTTTAAGACCTTTAAAGAAAATAAAATAAGTAAATAGCTATTTTTCTTATTCTTGTCGAATGAATTTTTTGTAGCTACATTTACACCGGCGAACACGCAGGAGCAATTGCTTAATGTTAAGTGCAATACGTTGAGCCAAAATAAGCAAAATTAAGGCACCTACATCTTTTTAAAACCTTTAAAAAAAATAAAATAAGTAAATAGCTATTTTTCTTATTCTTATCGAATGAATTTTTTTTAGCTACATTTACACCGATGAACACGCAGGAACAATTGCTCAATGTTAAGTACAATACGTTGAGCCAAAATAAGCAAAATTAAGGCACCTATATCTTTTAAAAACCTTTAAAAAAATAAAATAAGTAAATAGCTATTTTTCTTATTCTTGTCGAATGAATTTTTTTTAGCAACATTTAAACCGATGAACACGCAGGAGCAATTGTTTAATATCAAGTACTATACAATGAGCCATAATAAGCTAAATTAAGACACCTATATCTTTTTAAAACCTTTAAAAAAATAAAAAAAGTAAAAAAAGCTATTTTTCTTATTCTTGTCGAATGAATTTTTTTTAGCTACATTTACACCGATGAACACGCACGAACAATTGCTCAATGTTAAGTTCAATACAATGAGCCAAAATAAGCCAAATTAAGACACCCGTGTCACATCAAGACCTTTAAAAAAAATAAAATAAGTATATAGCTATTTTTCGTATTCTTGTCGAATGAATTTTTTGTAGCTACATTTACACCGATGTACACGCAGGAGCAAGTGGTCAATGTTTAGTACAATACCATGAGCCTAAATAAGCAAAATTAAGACACCTATATCTTTTTAAGACCTTTAAAAAAAATAAAATAAGTAAATAGCTATTTTTCTTATTCTTGTCGAGTGAATTTTTTTTAGCTACATTTACACCGACGAACAAGCAGGAACAATTGCTCAATGTTAAGTACAATACAATGAGCCAAAATAAGCAAAATTAAGACACCTATATCTTTTTAAAACCTTTAAAAAAATAAAATAAGTAATTAGCTATTTTTCGTATTCTTGCCGTATGAATTTTTTTAAGCTACATTTACACCGATGAACTCGCATGAGCAATTGCTCAATGTTAACTACAATACATTGAGCCAAAATAAGCAAAATAAAGACACCTATATCTTTTTTAAACCTTAAAAAAAATAAAATAAGTAAATAGCTATTTTTCTTATTCTTGTCGAATGAATTTTTTTTAGCTACATTTACACCGATGAACACGCAGGAGCAATTGCTAAATGTTAAGTACAATACAATGAGCCAAATAAAGCAAAATTAAGACACCCTTATCATATCAAGACCTTTAAAAAAAATAAAATAAGTAAATAGCTATTTTTCTTATTCTTGTCGAATGAATTTTTTTTAGCCACATTTACAACGATGAACACGCAGGAGCAATTGCGCAATGTTTATTGCAATACAATGAATCTATATAAACCAAATTAAGACACCCGTGTCATATCAAGACCTTTAAAAAAATAAAATAAGTATATAGCTATTTTTCGTATTCTTGTCGAATGAATTTTTTGTAGCTACATTTACACCGATGAACACGCAGGAGCAAGTGGCCAATGTTTAGTATAATACAATGAGCCTAAATAAGCAAAATTAAGACACCTATATCTTTTTAAGACCTTTAAAGAAAATAAAATAAGTAAATAGCTATTTTTCTTATTCTTGTCGAATGAATTTTTTTTAGCAACATTTAAACCGATGAACACGCAGGAACAATTGCTCAATGTTAAGTACAATACATTGAGCCAAAATAAGCAAAATAAAGACACCTATATCTTTTTAAAACCTTTAAAAAAAATAAAAAAAGTAAATTGCTATTTTTCTTATTCTTGTCGAATGAATTTTTTGTAGCTACATTTACACCGGCGAACACGCAGGAGCAAGTGGCCAATGTTAAGTACAATACAATGAGCCTAAATAAGCAAAATTAAGACACCTATATCTTTTTAAAACCTTTAAAAAAAATAAAATAAGTAAATAGCTATTTTTCTTATTCTTGTCGAATGAATTTTTTTTAGCAACATTTAAACCGATGAACACGCAGGAGCAATTGTTTAATATCAAGTACTATACAATGAGCCAAAATAAGCTAAATTAAGACACCTATATCTTTTTAAAACCTTTAAAAAAATAAAAAAAGTAAAAAAAGCTATTTTTCTTATTCTTGTCGAATGAATTTTTTTTAGCTACATTTACACCGATGAACACGCACGAACAATTGCTCAATGTTAAGTTCAATACAATGAGCCAAAATAAGCCAAATTAAGACACCCGTGTCACATCAAGACCTTTAAAAAAAATAAAATAAGTATATAGCTATTTTTCGTATTCTTGTCGAATGAATTTTTTGTAGCTACATTTACACCGATGTACACGCAGGAGCAAGTGGTCAATGTTTAGTACAATACCATGAGCCTAAATAAGCAAAATTAAGACACCTATATCTTTTTAAGACCTTTAAAAAAAATAAAATAAGTAAATAGCTATTTTTCTTATTCTTGTCGAGTGAATTTTTTTTAGCTACATTTACACCGACGAACAAGCAGGAACAATTGCTCAATGTTAAGTACAATACAATGAGCCAAAATAAGCAAAATTAAGACACCTATATCTTTTTAAAACCTTTAAAAAAATAAAATAAGTAATTAGCTATTTTTCGTATTCTTGCCGTATGAATTTTTTTAAGCTACATTTACACCGATGAACTCGCATGAGCAATTGCTCAATGTTAACTACAATACATTGAGCCAAAATAAGCAAAATAAAGACACCTATATCTTTTTTAAACCTTAAAAAAAATAAAATAAGTAAATAGCTATTTTTCTTATTCTTGTCGAATGAATTTTTTTTAGCTACATTTACACCGATGAACACGCAGGAGCAATTGCTAAATGTTAAGTACAATACAATGAGCCAAATAAAGCAAAATTAAGACACCCTTATCATATCAAGACCTTTAAAAAAAATAAAATAAGTAAATAGCTATTTTTCTTATTCTTGTCGAATGAATTTTTTTTAGCCACATTTACAACGATGAACACGCAGGAGCAATTGCGCAATGTTTATTGCAATACAATGAATCTATATAAACCAAATTAAGACACCCGTGTCATATCAAGACCTTTAAAAAAATAAAATAAGTATATAGCTATTTTTCGTATTCTTGTCGAATGAATTTTTTGTAGCTACATTTACACCGATGAACACGCAGGAGCAAGTGGCCAATGTTTAGTATAATACAATGAGCCTAAATAAGCAAAATTAAGACACCTATATCTTTTTAAGACCTTTAAAGAAAATAAAATAAGTAAATAGCTATTTTTCTTATTCTTGTCGAATGAATTTTTTTTAGCAACATTTAAACCGATGAACACGCAGGAACAATTGCTCAATGTTAAGTACAATACATTGAGCCAAAATAAGCAAAATAAAGACACCTATATCTTTTTAAAACCTTTAAAAAAAATAAAAAAAGTAAATTGCTATTTTTCTTATTCTTGTCGAATGAATTTTTTGTAGCTACATTTACACCGGCGAACACGCAGGAGCAAGTGGCCAATGTTAAGTACAATACAATGAGCCTAAATAAGCAAAATTAAGACACCTTTATCTTTTTAAAACCTTTAAAAAAAATAAAATAAGTAAATAGCTATTTTTCTTATTCTTATCGAATGAATTTTTTTTAGCAACATTTACACCGATGAACACGCAGGAGCAATTGCTCAATGTCGAGTACAATACAATGAGCCAAAATACGCAAAATTAAGACACCTATATCTTTTTAAAACCTTTAAAAAAATAAAATAAGTAAATAGCTATTTTTCTTATTCTTGTCGAATGAATTTTTTTTAGCTACATTTACACCGATGAACACGCAGGAGCAATTGCTGAATGTTAATTACAATTACAGACCTTTAAAAAAAATAAAATAAGTAAATAGCTATTTTTCGTATTCTTGTCGAATGAATTTTTTGTAGCTACATTTACACAGATGAACACGCAGGAGCAAGTGGTCAATGTTAAGTACAATACAATGAGCCAAAATAAGCAAAATTAGGACACCCTTATCATATCAAGACCTTTAAAAAAAATAAAAAAAGCAAATAGCTATTTTTCTTATTCTTGTCGAATGAATTTTTTTTAGCCACATTTACAACGATGAACACGCAGGAGCAATTGCGCAATGTTAATTACAATACAGTGAATCTATATAAGCTAAATTAAGACACCCGTGTCATATCAAGACCTTTAAAAAAATAAAATTAGTATATAGCTATTTTTCGTATTCTTGTCGAATGAATTTTTTGTAGCTACATTTACACCGATGAACACGCAGGAGCAAGTGGCCAATGTTAAGTATAATACAATGAGCCTAAATAAGCAAAATTAAGACACCTATATCTTTTTAAGACCTTTAAAGAAAATAAAATAAGTAAATAGCTATTTTTCTTATTCTTGTCGAATGAATTTTTTGTAGCTACATTTACACCGGCGAACACGCAGGAGCAAGTGGCCAATGTTAAGTACAATACAATGAGCCTAAATGAGCAAAATTAAGACACATATATCTTTTTAAGACCTTTAAAAAAATAAAATAAGTAAATAGCTATTTTTCTTATTCTTATCGAATGAATTTTTTTTAGCTACATTTACACCGATGAACACGCATGAGCAATTGCTCAATGTTAACTACAATACATTGAGCCAAAATAAGCAAAATAAAGACACCTATATCTTTTTTAAACCTTAAAAAAAATAAAATAAGTAAATAGCTATTTTTCTTATTCTTGTCGAATGAATTTTTTTTAGCTACATTTACACCGATGAACACGCAGGAGCAATTGCTAAATGTTAAGTACAATACAATGAGCCAAATAAAGCAAAATTAAGACACCCTTATCATATCAAGACCTTTAAAAAAAATAAAATAAGTAAATAGCTATTTTTCTTATTCTTGTCGAATGAATTTTTTTTAGCCACATTTACAACGATGAACACGCAGGTGCAATTGCGCAATGTTAATTACAAAACAGTGAATCTATATAAGCCAAATTAAGACACCCGTGTCATATCAAGACCTTTAAAAAAATAAAATTAGTATATAGCTATTTTTCGTATTCTTGTCGAATGAATTTTTTGTAGCTACATTTACACCGATGAACACGCCGGAGCAAGTGGCCAATGTTAAGTATAATACAATGAGCCTAAATAAGCAAAATTAAGACACCTATATCTTTTTAAGACCTTTAAAGAAAATAAAATAAGTAAATAGCTATTTTTCTTATTCTTGTCGAATGAATTTTTAGTAGCTACATTTACACCGGCGAACACGCAGGAGCAAGTGGCCAATGTTAAGTACAATACAATGAGCCTAAATAAGCAAAATTAAGACACATATATCTTTTTAAGACCTTTAAAAAAATAAAATAAGTAAATAGCTATTTTTCTTATTCTTATCGAATGAATTTTTTTTAGCTACATTTACACCGATGAACACGCAGGAACAATTGCTCAATGTTAAGTACAATACGTTGAGCCAAAATAAGCAAAATTAAGGCACCTACATCTTTTTAAAACCTTTAAAAAAATAAAATAAGTAAATAGCTATTTTTCTTATTCTTATCGAATGAATTTTTTTTAGCTACATTTACACCGATGAACACGCAGGAACAATTGCTCAATGTTAAGTACAATACAATGAGCCTAAATAAGCAAAATTAAGACACCTATATCTTTCTAAGACCTTTAAAAAAAATAAAATAAGTAAATAGCTATTTTTCTTATTCTTGTCGAATGAATTTTTTTTAGCTACATTTACACCGACGAACAAGCAGGAACAATTGCTCAATGTTAAGTACAATACAATGAGCCAAAATAAGCAAAATTAAGACACCTATATCTTTTTAAAACCTTTAAAAAAATAAAATAAGTAATTAGCTATTTTTCGTATTCTTGCCGTATGAATTTTTTTAAGCTACATTTACACCGATGAACTCGCATGAGCAATTGCTCAATGTTAAGTACAATACATTGAGCCAAAATAAGCAAAATAAAGACACCTATATCTTTTTTAAACCTTAAAAAAAATAAAATAAGTAAATAGCTATTTTTCTTATTCTTGTCGAATGAATTTTTTTTAGCTACATTTACACCGATGAACACGCAGGGGCAATTGCTAAATGTTAAGTACAATACAATGAGCCAAAATAAGCAAAATTAAGACACCCTTATCATATCAAGACCTTTAAAAAAAATAAAATAAGTAAATAGCTATTTTTCTTATTCTTGTCGAATGAATTTTTTTTAGCCACATTTACAACGATGAACACGCAGGAGCAATTGCGCAATGTTTATTGCAATACAATGAATCTACATAAACCAAATTAAGACACCCGTGTCATATCGAGACCTTTAAAAAAATAAAATAAGTATATAGCTATTTTTCGTATTCTTGTCGAATGAATTTTTTGTAGCTACATTTACACCGATGAACACGCAGGAGCAAGTGGCCAATGTTTAGTATAATACAATGAGCCTAAATAAGCAAAATTAAGACACCTATATCTTTTTAAGACCTTTAAATAAAATAAAATAAGTAAATAGCTATTTTTCTTATTCTTGTCGAATGAATTTTTTTTAGCAACATTTAAACCGATGAACACGCAGGAACAATTGCTCAATGTAAAGTACAATACATTGAGCCAAAATTAGCAAAATAAAGACACCTATATCTTTTTAAAACCTTTAAAAAAAATAAAATAAGTAAATAGCTATTTTTCTTATTCTTGTCGAATGAATTTTTTGTAGCTACATTTACACCGGCGAACACGCAGGAGCAAGTGGCCAATGTTTAGTACAATACAATGAGCCTAAATAAGCAATATTAAGACACCTATATCTTTTTAAAACCTTTAAAAAAAATAAAATAAGTAAATAGCTATTTTTCTTATTCTTGTCGAATGAATTTTTTTTAGCTACATTTACACCGATGAACACGCACGAGCAATTGCTCAATGTTAAGTACAATACAATGAGCCAAAATAAGCAAAATTAAGACACTCATATCATATCAAGACCTTTCAAAGAAAAAAATAAGTATATAGCTATTTTTCGTATTCTTGTCGAATGAATTTTTTTTAGCTACATTTACACCGATGAACACGCAGGAACAATTGCTCAATGTTAAGTACAATACATTGAGCCAAAATAAGCAAAATTAAGACACCTATATCTTTTTTAAACCTTAAAAAAAAATAAAATAAGTAAATAGCTATTTTTCTTATTCTTGTCGAATGAATTTTTTTTAGCTACATTTACACCGGTTAACACGCAGGAGCAATTGCTAAATGTTTAGTACAATACAATGAGCCAAAATAAGCAAAATTAAGACACCCTTATCATATCAAGACCTTTAAAAAAAATAAAATAAGTAAATAGCTATTTTTCTTATTCTTGTCGAATGAATTTTTTTTAGCCACATTTACAACGATGAACACGCAGGAGCAATTGCGCAATGTTTATTACAATACAGTGAATCTATATAAGCCAAATTAAGACACCCGTGTCATATCAAGACCTTTAAAAAAATAAAATTAGTATATAGCTATTTTTCGTATTCTTGTCGAATGAATTTTTTGTAGCTACATTTACACCGATGAACACGCAGGAGCAAGTGGCCAATGTTAAGTATAATACAATGAGCCTAAATAAGCAAAATTAAGACACCTATATCTTTTTAAGACCTTTAAAGAAAATAAAATAAGTAAATAGCTATTTTTCTTATTCTTGTCGAATGAATTTTTTGTAGCTACATTTACACCGGCGAACACGCAGGAGCAATTTCTTAATGTTAAGTGCAATACGTTGAGCCAAAATAAGCAAAATTAAGGCACCTACATCTTTTTAAAACCTTTAAAAAAAATAAAATAAGTAAATAGCTATTTTTCTTATTCTTATCGAATGAATTTTTTTTAGCTACATTTACACCGATGAACACGCAGGAACAATTGCTCAATGTTAAGTACAATACGTTGAGCCAAAATAAGCAAAATTAAGGCACCTATATCTTTTAAAAACCTTTAAAAAAATAAAATAAGTAAATAGCTATTTTTCTTATTCTTGTCGAATGAATTTTTTTTAGCAACATTTAAACCGATGAACACGCAGGAGCAATTGTTTAATATCAAGTACTATACAATGAGCCAAAATAAGCTAAATTAAGACACCTATATCTTTTTAAAACCTTTAAAAAAATAAAAAAAGTAAAAAAAGCTATTTTTCTTATTCTTGTCGAATGAATTTTTTTTAGCTACATTTACACCGATGAACACGCACGAACAATTGCTCAATGTTAAGTTCAATACAATGAGCCAAAATAAGCCAAATTAAGACACCCGTGTCACATCAAGACCTTAAAAAAAAATAAAATAAGTATATAGCTATTTTTCGTATTCTTGTCGAATGAATTTTTTGTAGCTACATTTACACCGATGTACACGCAGGAGCAAGTGGTCAATGTTTAGTACAATACCATGAGCCTAAATAAGCAAAATTAAGACACCTATATCTTTTTAAGACCTTTAAAAAAAATAAAATAAGTAAATAGCTATTTTTCTTATTCTTGTCGAGTGAATTTTTTTTAGCTACATTTACACCGACGAACAAGCAGGAACAATTGCTCAATGTTAAGTACAATACAATGAGCCAAAATAAGCAAAATTAAGACACCTATATCTTTTTAAAACCTTTAAAAAAATAAAATAAGTAATTAGCTATTTTTCGTATTCTTGCCGTATGAATTTTTTTAAGCTACATTTACACCGATGAACTCGCATGAGCAATTGCTCAATGTTAACTACAATACATTGAGCCAAAATAAGCAAAATAAAGACACCTATATCTTTTTTAAACCTTAAAAAAAATAAAATAAGTAAATAGCTATTTTTCTTATTCTTGTCGAATGAATTTTTTTTAGCTACATTTACACCGATGAACACGCAGGAGCAATTGCTAAATGTTAAGTACAATACAATGAGCCAAATAAAGCAAAATTAAGACACCCTTATCATATCAAGACCTTTAAAAAAAATAAAATAAGTAAATAGCTATTTTTCTTATTCTTGTCGAATGAATTTTTTTTAGCCACATTTACAACGATGAACACGCAGGAGCAATTGCGCAATGTTTATTGCAATACAATGAATCTATATAAACCAAATTAAGACACCCGTGTCATATCAAGACCTTTAAAAAAATAAAATAAGTATATAGCTATTTTTCGTATTCTTGTCGAATGAATTTTTTGTAGCTACATTTACACCGATGAACACGCAGGAGCAAGTGGCCAATGTTTAGTATAATACAATGAGCCTAAATAAGCAAAATTAAGACACCTATATCTTTTTAAGACCTTTAAAGAAAATAAAATAAGTAAATAGCTATTTTTCTTATTCTTGTCGAATGAATTTTTTTTAGCAACATTTAAACCGATGAACACGCAGGAACAATTGCTCAATGTTAAGTACAATACATTGAGCCAAAATAAGCAAAATAAAGACACCTATATCTTTTTAAAACCTTTAAAAAAAATAAAAAAAGTAAATTGCTATTTTTCTTATTCTTGTCGAATGAATTTTTTGTAGCTACATTTACACCGGCGAACACGCAGGAGCAAGTGGCCAATGTTAAGTACAATACAATGAGCCTAAATAAGCAAAATTAAGACACCTATATCTTTTTAAAACCTTTAAAAAAAATAAAATAAGTAAATAGCTATTTTTCTTATTCTTGTCGAATGAATTTTTTTTAGCAACATTTAAACCGATGAACACGCAGGAGCAATTGTTTAATATCAAGTACTATACAATGAGCCAAAATAAGCTAAATTAAGACACCTATATCTTTTTAAAACCTTTAAAAAAATAAAAAAAGTAAAAAAAGCTATTTTTCTTATTCTTGTCGAATGAATTTTTTTTAGCTACATTTACACCGATGAACACGCACGAACAATTGCTCAATGTTAAGTTCAATACAATGAGCCAAAATAAGCCAAATTAAGACACCCGTGTCACATCAAGACCTTTAAAAAAAATAAAATAAGTATATAGCTATTTTTCGTATTCTTGTCGAATGAATTTTTTGTAGCTACATTTACACCGATGTACACGCAGGAGCAAGTGGTCAATGTTTAGTACAATACCATGAGCCTAAATAAGCAAAATTAAGACACCTATATCTTTTTAAGACCTTTAAAAAAAATAAAATAAGTAAATAGCTATTTTTCTTATTCTTGTCGAGTGAATTTTTTTTAGCTACATTTACACCGACGAACAAGCAGGAACAATTGCTCAATGTTAAGTACAATACAATGAGCCAAAATAAGCAAAATTAAGACACCTATATCTTTTTAAAACCTTTAAAAAAATAAAATAAGTAATTAGCTATTTTTCGTATTCTTGCCGTATGAATTTTTTTAAGCTACATTTACACCGATGAACTCGCATGAGCAATTGCTCAATGTTAACTACAATACATTGAGCCAAAATAAGCAAAATAAAGACACCTATATCTTTTTTAAACCTTAAAAAAAATAAAATAAGTAAATAGCTATTTTTCTTATTCTTGTCGAATGAATTTTTTTTAGCTACATTTACACCGATGAACACGCAGGAGCAATTGCTAAATGTTAAGTACAATACAATGAGCCAAATAAAGCAAAATTAAGACACCCTTATCATATCAAGACCTTTAAAAAAAATAAAATAAGTAAATAGCTATTTTTCTTATTCTTGTCGAATGAATTTTTTTTAGCCACATTTACAACGATGAACACGCAGGAGCAATTGCGCAATGTTTATTGCAATACAATGAATCTATATAAACCAAATTAAGACACCCGTGTCATATCAAGACCTTTAAAAAAATAAAATAAGTATATAGCTATTTTTCGTATTCTTGTCGAATGAATTTTTTGTAGCTACATTTACACCGATGAACACGCAGGAGCAAGTGGCCAATGTTTAGTATAATACAATGAGCCTAAATAAGCAAAATTAAGACACCTATATCTTTTTAAGACCTTTAAAGAAAATAAAATAAGTAAATAGCTATTTTTCTTATTCTTGTCGAATGAATTTTTTTTAGCAACATTTAAACCGATGAACACGCAGGAACAATTGCTCAATGTTAAGTACAATACATTGAGCCAAAATAAGCAAAATAAAGACACCTATATCTTTTTAAAACCTTTAAAAAAAATAAAAAAAGTAAATTGCTATTTTTCTTATTCTTGTCGAATGAATTTTTTGTAGCTACATTTACACCGGCGAACACGCAGGAGCAAGTGGCCAATGTTAAGTACAATACAATGAGCCTAAATAAGCAAAATTAAGACACCTATATCTTTTTAAAACCTTTAAAAAAAATAAAATAAGTAAATAGCTATTTTTCTTATTCTTATCGAATGAATTTTTTTTAGCAACATTTACACCGATGAACACGCAGGAGCAATTGCTCAATGTCGAGTACAATACAATGAGCCAAAATACGCAAAATTAAGACACCTATATCTTTTTAAAACCTTTAAAAAAATAAAATAAGTAAATAGCTATTTTTCTTATTCTTGTCGAATGAATTTTTTTTAGCTACATTTACACCGATGAACACGCAGGAGCAATTGCTGAATGTTAATTACAATTACAGACCTTTAAAAAAAATAAAATAAGTAAATAGCTATTTTTCGTATTCTTGTCGAATGAATTTTTTGTAGCTACATTTACACAGATGAACACGCAGGAGCAAGTGGTCAATGTTAAGTACAATACAATGAGCCAAAATAAGCAAAATTAGGACACCCTTATCATATCAAGACCTTTAAAAAAAATAAAAAAAGCAAATAGCTATTTTTCTTATTCTTGTCGAATGAATTTTTTTTAGCCACATTTACAACGATGAACACGCAGGAGCAATTGCGCAATGTTAATTACAATACAGTGAATCTATATAAGCTAAATTAAGACACCCGTGTCATATCAAGACCTTTAAAAAAATAAAATTAGTATATAGCTATTTTTCGTATTCTTGTCGAATGAATTTTTTGTAGCTACATTTACACCGATGAACACGCAGGAGCAAGTGGCCAATGTTAAGTATAATACAATGAGCCTAAATAAGCAAAATTAAGACACCTATATCTTTTTAAGACCTTTAAAGAAAATAAAATAAGTAAATAGCTATTTTTCTTATTCTTGTCGAATGAATTTTTTGTAGCTACATTTACACCGGCGAACACGCAGGAGCAAGTGGCCAATGTTAAGTACAATACAATGAGCCTAAATGAGCAAAATTAAGACACATATATCTTTTTAAGACCTTTAAAAAAATAAAATAAGTAAATAGCTATTTTTCTTATTCTTATCGAATGAATTTTTTTTAGCTACATTTACACCGATGAACACGCAGGAACAATTGCTCAATGTTAAGTACAATACGTTGAGCCAATATAAGCAAAATTAAGGCACCTACATCTTTTTAAAACCTTTAAAAAAATAAAATAAGTAAATAGCTATTTTTCTTATTCTTATCGAATGAATTTTTTTTAGCTACATTTACACCGATGAACACGCAGGAACAATTGCTCAATGTTAAGTACAATACGTTGAGCCAAAATAAGCAAAATTAAGGCACCTATATGTTTTAAAAACCTTTAAAAAAAATAAAATAAGTAAATAGCTATTTTTCTTATTCTTGTCGAATGAATTTTTTTTAGCAACATTTAAACCGATGAACACGCAGGAGCAATTGTTTAATATCAAGTACTGTACAATGAGCCAAAATAAGCTAAATTAAGACACCTATATCTTTTTAAAACCTTTAAAAAAATAAAAAAAGTAAATAGCTATTTTTCTTATTCTTGTCGAATGAATTTTTTTTAGCTACATTTACACCGATGAACACGCAGGAACAATTGCTCAATGTTAACTACAATACATTGAGCCAAAATAAGCAAAATAAAGACACCTATATCTTTTTTAAACCTTAAAAAAAATAAAATAAGTAAATAGCTATTTTTCTTATTCTTGTCGAATGAATTTTTTTTAGCTACATTTACACCGATGAACACGCAGGAACAATTGCTCAATGTTAAATTCAATACAATGAGCCAAAATAAGCCAAATTAAGACACCCGTGTCACATCAAGACCATTAAAAAAAATAAAATAAGTATATAGCTATTTTTCGTATTCTTGTCGAATGAATTTTTTGTAGCTACATTTACACCGATGTACACGCAGGAGCATGTGGTCAATGTTAAGTACAATACAATGAGCCTAAATAAGCAAAATTAAGACACCTATATCTTTTTAAGACCTTTAAAAAAAATAAAATAAGTAAATAGCTATTTTTCTTATTCTTGTCGAATGAATTTTTTTTAGCTACATTTACACCGACGAACAAGCAGGAACAATTGCTCAATGTTAAGTACAATACAATGAGCCAAAATAAGCAAAATTAAGACACCTATATCTTTTTAAAACCTTTAAAAAAATAAAATAAGTAATTAGCTATTTTTCGTATTCTTGCCGTATGAATTTTTTTAAGCTACATTTACACCGATGAACTCGCATGAGCAATTGCTCAATGTTAACTACAATACATTGAGCCAAAATAAGCAAAATAAAGACACCTATATCTTTTTAAAACCTTTAAAAAAAATAAAATAAGTAAATAGCTATTTTTCTTATTCTTGTCGAATGAATTTTTTTTAGCTACATTTACACCGATGAACACGCACGAGCAATTGCTCAATGTTAAGTACAATACAATGAGCCAAAATAAGCAAAATTAAGACACTCATATCATATCAAGACCTTTCAAAGAAAAAAATAAGTATATAGCTATTTTTCGTATTCTTGTCGAATGAATTTTTTTTAGCTACATTTACACCGATGAACACGCAGGAACAATTGCTCAATGTTAAGTACAATACATTGAGCCAAAATAAGCAAAATTAAGACACCTATATCTTTTTTAAACCTTAAAAAAAAAATAAAATAAGTAAATAGCTATTTTTCTTATTCTTGTCGAATGAATTTTTTTTAGCTACATTTACACCGATTAACACGCAGGAGCAATTGCTAAATGTTTAGTACAATACAATGAGCCAAAATAAGCAAAATTAAGACACCCTTATCATATCAAGACCTTTAAAAAAAATAAAATAAGTAAATAGCTATTTTTCTTATTCTTGTCGAATGAATTTTTTTTAGCCACATTTACAACGATGAACACGCAGGAGCAATTGCGCAATGTTAATTACAATACAGTGAATCTATATAAGCCAAATTAAGACACCCGTGTCATATCAAGACCTTTAAAAAAATAAAATTAGTATATAGCTATTTTTCGTATTCTTGTCGAATGAATTTTTTGTAGCTACATTTACACCGATGAACACGCAGGAGCAAGTGGCCAATGTTAAGTATAATACAATGAGCCTAAATAAGCAAAATTAAGACACCTATATCTTTTTAAGACCTTTAAAGAAAATAAAATAAGTAAATAGCTATTTTTCTTATTCTTGTCGAATGAATTTTTTGTAGCTACATTTACACCGGCGAACACGCAGGAGCAAGTGGCCAATGTTAAGTACAATACAATGAGCCTAAATAAGCAAAATTAAGACACATATATCTTTTTAAGACCTTTAAAAATATAAAATAAGTAAATAGCTATTTTTCTTATTCTTATCGAATGAATTTTTTTTAGCTACATTTACACCGATGAACACGCAGGAACAATTGCTCAATGTTAAGTACAATACGTTGAGCCAAAATAAGCAAAATTAAGGCACCTACATCTTTTTAAAACCTTTAAAAAAAATAAAATAAGTAAATAGCTATTTTTCTTATTCTTATCGAATGAATTTTTTTTAGCTACATTTACACCGATGAACACGCAGGAACATTGCTCAATGTTAAGTACAATACGTTGAGCCAAAATAAGCAAAATTAAGGCACCTATATCTTTTAAAAACCTTTAAAAAAATAAAATAAGTAAATAGCTATTTTTCTTATTCTTGTCGAATGAATTTTTTTTAGCAACATTTAAACCGATGAACACGCAGGAGCAATTGTTTAATATCAAGTGCTATACAATGAGCCAAAATAAGCTAAATTAAGACACCTATATCTTTTTAACACCTTTAAAAAAATAAAAAAAGTAAAAAAAGCTATTTTTCTTATTCTTGTCGAATGAATTTTTTTTAGCTACATTTACACCGATGAACACGCACGAACAATTGCTCAATGTTAAGTTCAATACAATGAGCCAAAATAAGCCAAATTAAGAACCCCGTGTCACATCAAGACCTTTAAAAAAAATAAAATAAGTATATAGCTATTTTTCGTATTCTTGTCGAATGAATTTTTTGTAGCTACATTTACACCGATGTACGAGCAGGAGCAAGTGGTCAATGTTTAGTACAATACAATGAGCCTAAATAAGCAAAATTAAGACACCTATATCTTTTTAAGACCTTTAAAAAAAATAAAATAAGTAAATAGCTATTTTTCTTATTCTTGTCGAGTGAATTTTTTTTAGCTACATTTACACCGACGAACAAGCAGGAACAATTGCTCAATGTTAAGTACAATACAATGAGCCAAAATAAGCAAAATTAAGACACCTATATCTTTTTAAAACCTTTAAAAAAATAAAATAAGTAATTAGCTATTTTTCGTATTCTTGCCGTATGAATTTTTTTAAGCTACATTTACACCGATGAACTCGCATGAGCAATTGCTCAATGTTAACTACAATACATTGAGCCAAAATAAGCAAAATAAAGACACCTATATCTTTTTTAAACCTTAAAAAAAATAAAATAAGTAAATAGCTATTTTTCTTATTCTTGTCGAATGAATTTTTTTTAGCTACATTTACACCGATGAACACGCAGGAGCAATTGCTAAATGTTAAGTACAATACAATGAGCCAAATAAAGCAAAATTAAGACACCCTTATCATATCAAGACCTTTAAAAAAAATAAAATAAGTAAATAGCTATTTTTCTTATTCTTGTCGAATGAATTTTTTTTAGCCACATTTACAACGATGAACACGCAGGAGCAATTGCGCAATGTTTATTGCAATACAATGAATCTATAAAAACCAAATTAAGACACCCGTGTCATATCAAGACCTTTAAAAAAATAAAATAAGTATATAGCTATTTTTCGTATTCTTGTCGAATGAATTTTTTGTAGCTACATTTACACCGATGAACACGCAGGAGCAAGTGGCCAATGTTTAGTATAATACAATGAGCCTAAATAAGCAAAATTAAGACACCTATATCTTTTTAAGACCTTTAAAGAAAATAAAATAAGTAAATAGCTATTTTTCTTATTCTTGTCGAATGAATTTTTTTTAGCAACATTTAAACCGATGAACACGCAGGAACAATTGCTCAATGTTAAGTACAATACATTGAGCCAAAATAAGCAAAATAAAGACACCTATATCTTTTTAAAACCTTTAAAAAAAATAAAAAAAGTAAATTGCTATTTTTCTTATTCTTGTCGAATGAATTTTTTGTAGCTACATTTACACCGGCGAACACGCAGGAGCAAGTGGCCAATGTTAAGTACAATACAATGAGCCTAAATAAGCAAAATTAAGACACCTATATCTTTTTAAAACCTTTAAAAAAATAAAATAAGTAAATAGCTATTTTTCTTATTCTTGTCGTATGAATTTTTTTTAGCTACATTTACACCGATGAACACGCAGGAGCAATTGCTGAATGTTAATTACAATTACAGACCTTTAAAAAAAATAAAATAAGTAAATAGCTATTTTTCGTATTCTTGTCGAATGAATTTTTTGTAGCTACATTTACACAGATGAACACGCAGGAGCAAGTGGTCAATGTTAAGTACAATACAATGAGCCAAAATAAGCAAAATTAAGACACCCTTATCATATCAAGACCTTTAAAAAAAATAAAATAAGTAAATAGCTATTTTTCTTATTCTTGTCGAATGAATTTTTTTTAGCCACATTTACAACGATGAACACGCAGGAGCAATTGCGCAATGTTAATTACAATACAGTGAATCTATATAAGCCAAATTAAGACACCCGTGTCATATCAAGACCTTTAAAAAAATAAAATTAGTATATAGCTATTTTTCGTATTCTTGTCGAATGAATTTTTTGTAGCTACATTTACACCGATGAACACGCAGGAGCAAGTGGCCAATGTTAAGTATAATACAATGAGCCTAAATAAGCAAAATTAAGACACCTATATCTTTTTAAGACCTTTAAAGAAAATAAAATAAGTAAATAGCTATTTTTCTTATTCTTGTCGAATGAATTTTTTGTAGCTACATTTACACCGGCGAACACGCAGGAGCAAGTGGCCAATGTTAAGTACAATACAATGAGCCTAAATAAGCAAAATTAAGACACATATATCTTTTTAAGACCTTTAAAAAAATAAAATAAGTAAATAGCTATTTTTCTTATTCTTATCGAATGAATTTTTTTTAGCTACATTTACACCGATGAACACGCAGGAACAATTGCTCAATGTTAAGTACAATACGTTGAGCCAAAATAAGCAAAATTAAGGCACCTACATCTTTTTAAAACCTTTAAAAAAAATAAAATAAGTAAATAGCTATTTTTCTTATTCTTATCGAATGAATTTTTTTTAGCTACATTTACACCGATGAACACGCAGGAACAATTGCTCAATGTTAAGTACAATACGTTGAGCCAAAATAAGCAAAATTAAGGCACCTATACCTTTTAAAAACCTTTAAAAAAAATAAAATAAGTAAATAGCTATTTTTCTTATTCTTGTCGAATGAATTTTTTTTAGCAACATTTAAACCGATGAACACGCAGGAGCAATTGTTTAATATCAAGTGCTATACAATGAGCCAAAATAAGCTAAATTAAGACACCTATATCTTTTTAAAACCTTTAAAAAAATAAAAAAAGTAAATAGCTATTTTTCTTATTCTTGTCGAATGAATTTTTTTTAGCTACATTTACACCGATGAACACGCAGGAACAATTGCTCAATGTTAAGTTCAATACAATGAGCCAAAATAAGCCAAATTAAGACACCCGTGTCACATCAAGACCTTTAAAAAAAATAAAATAAGTATATAGCTATTTTTCGTATTCTTGTCGAATGAATTTTTTGTAGCTACATTTACACCGATGTACACGCAGGAGCAAGTGGTCAATGTTAAGTACAATACAATGAGCCTAAATAAGCAAAATTAAGACACCTATATCTTTTTAAGACCTTTAAAAAAAATAAAATAAGTAAATAGCTATTTTTCTTATTCTTGTCGAATGAATTTTTTTTAGCTACATTTACACCGACGAACAAGCAGGAACAATTGCTCAATGTTAAGTACAATACAATGAGCCAAAATAAGCAAAATTAAGACACCTATATCTTTTTAAAACCTTTAAAAAAATAAAATAAGTAATTAGCTATTTTTCGTATTCTTGCCGTATGAATTTTTTTAAGCTACATTTACACCGATGAACTCGCATGAGCAATTGCTCAATGTTAACTACAATACATTGAGCCAAAATAAGCAAAATAAAGACACCTATATCTTTTTTAAACCTTAAAAAAAATAAAATAAGTAAATAGCTATTTTTCTTATTCTTGTCGAATGAATTTTTTTTAGCTACATTTACACCGATGAACACGCAGGAACAATTGCTCAATGTTAAGTTCAATACAATGAGCCAAAATAAGCCAAATTAAGACACCCGTGTCACATCAAGACCTTTAAAAAAAATAAAATAAGTATATAGCTATTTTTCGTATTCTTGTCGAATGAATTTTTTGTAGCTACATTTACACCGATGAACACGCAGGAACAATTGCTCAATGTTAAGTACAATACAATGAGCCAAATAAAGCAAAATTAAGACACCCTTATCATATCAAGACCTTTAAAAAAAATAAAATAAGTAAATAGCTATTTTTCTTATTCTTGTCGAATGAATTTTTTTTAGCCACATTTACAACGATGAACACGCAGGAGCAATTGCGCAATGTTTATTGCAATACAATGAATCTATAAAAACCAAATTAAGACACCCGTGTCATATCAAGACCTTTAAAAAAATAAAATAAGTATATAGCTATTTTTCGTATTCTTGTCGAATGAATTTTTTGTAGCTACATTTACACCGATGAACACGCAGGAGCAAGTGGCCAATGTTTAGTATAATACAATGAGCCTAAATAAGCAAAATTAAGACACCTATATCTTTTTAAGACCTTTAAAGAAAATAAAATAAGTAAATAGCTATTTTTCTTATTCTTGTCGAATGAATTTTTTTTAGCAACATTTAAACCGATGAACACGCAGGAACAATTGCTCAATGTTAAGTACAATACATTGAGCCAAAATAAGCAAAATAAAGACACCTATATCTTTTTAAAACCTTTAAAAAAAATAAAAAAAGTAAATTGCTATTTTTCTTATTCTTGTCGAATGAATTTTTTGTAGCTACATTTACACCGGCGAACACGCAGGAGCAAGTGGCCAATGTTAAGTACAATACAATGAGCCTAAATAAGCAAAATTAAGACACCTATATCTTTTTAAAACCTTTAAAAAAATAAAATAAGTAAATAGCTATTTTTCTTATTCTTGTCGTATGAATTTTTTTTAGCTACATTTACACCGATGAACACGCAGGAGCAATTGCTGAATGTTAATTACAATTACAGACCTTTAAAAAAAATAAAATAAGTAAATAGCTATTTTTCGTATTCTTGTCGAATGAATTTTTTGTAGCTACATTTACACAGATGAACACGCAGGAGCAAGTGGTCAATGTTAAGTACAATACAATGAGCCAAAATAAGCAAAATTAAGACACCCTTATCATATCAAGACCTTTAAAAAAAATAAAATAAGTAAATAGCTATTTTTCTTATTCTTGTCGAATGAATTTTTTTTAGCCACATTTACAACGATGAACACGCAGGAGCAATTGCGCAATGTTAATTACAATACAGTGAATCTATATAAGCCAAATTAAGACACCCGTGTCATATCAAGACCTTTAAAAAAATAAAATTAGTATATAGCTATTTTTCGTATTCTTGTCGAATGAATTTTTTGTAGCTACATTTACACCGATGAACACGCAGGAGCAAGTGGCCAATGTTAAGTATAATACAATGAGCCTAAATAAGCAAAATTAAGACACCTATATCTTTTTAAGACCTTTAAAGAAAATAAAATAAGTAAATAGCTATTTTTCTTATTCTTGTCGAATGAATTTTTTGTAGCTACATTTACACCGGCGAACACGCAGGAGCAAGTGGCCAATGTTAAGTACAATACAATGAGCCTAAATAAGCAAAATTAAGACACATATATCTTTTTAAGACCTTTAAAAAAATAAAATAAGTAAATAGCTATTTTTCTTAATCTTATCGAATGAATTTTTTTTAGCTACATTTACACCGATGAACACGCAGGAACAATTGCTCAATGTTAAGTACAATACGTTGAGCCAAAATAAGCAAAATTAAGGCACCTACATCTTTTTAAAACCTTTAAAAAAAATAAAATAAGTAAATAGCTATTTTTCTTATTCTTATCGAATGAATTTTTTTTAGCTACATTTACACCGATGAACACGCAGGAACAATTGCTCAATGTTAAGTACAATACGTTGAGCCAAAATAAGCAAAATTAAGGCACCTATACCTTTTAAAAACCTTTAAAAAAAATAAAATAAGTAAATAGCTATTTTTCTTATTCTTGTCGAATGAATTTTTTTTAGCAACATTTAAACCGATGAACACGCAGGAGCAATTGTTTAATATCAAGTGCTATACAATGAGCCAAAATAAGCTAAATTAAGACACCTATATCTTTTTAAAACCTTTAAAAAAATAAAAAAAGTAAATAGCTATTTTTCTTATTCTTGTCGAATGAATTTTTTTTAGCTACATTTACACCGATGAACACGCAGGAACAATTGCTCAATGTTAAGTTCAATACAATGAGCCAAAATAAGCCAAATTAAGACACCCGTGTCACATCAAGACCTTTAAAAAAAATAAAATAAGTATATAGCTATTTTTCGTATTCTTGTCGAATGAATTTTTTGTAGCTACATTTACACCGATGTACACGCAGGAGCAAGTGGTCAATGTTAAGTACAATACAATGAGCCTAAATAAGCAAAATTAAGACACCTATATCTTTTTAAGACCTTTAAAAAAAATAAAATAAGTAAATAGCTATTTTTCTTATTCTTGTCGAATGAATTTTTTTTAGCTACATTTACACCGACGAACAAGCAGGAACAATTGCTCAATGTTAAGTACAATACAATGAGCCAAAATAAGCAAAATTAAGACACCTATATCTTTTTAAAACCTTTAAAAAAATAAAATAAGTAATTAGCTATTTTTCGTATTCTTGCCGTATGAATTTTTTTAAGCTACATTTACACCGATGAACTCGCATGAGCAATTGCTCAATGTTAACTACAATACATTGAGCCAAAATAAGCAAAATAAAGACACCTATATCTTTTTTAAACCTTAAAAAAAATAAAATAAGTAAATAGCTATTTTTCTTATTCTTGTCGAATGAATTTTTTTTAGCTACATTTACACCGATGAACACGCAGGAACAATTGCTCAATGTTAAGTTCAATACAATGAGCCAAAATAAGCCAAATTAAGACACCCGTGTCACATCAAGACCTTTAAAAAAAATAAAATAAGTATATAGCTATTTTTCGTATTCTTGTCGAATGAATTTTTTGTAGCTACATTTACACCGATGTACACGCAGGAGCATGTGGTCAATGTTAAGTACAATACAATGAGCCTAAATAAGCAAAATTAAGACACCTATATCTTTTTAAGACCTTTAAAAAAAATAAAATAAGTAAATAGCTATTTTTCTTATTCTTGTCGAATGAATTTTTTTTAGCTACATTTACACCGACGAACAAGCAGGAACAATTGCTCAATGTTAAGTACAATACAATGAGCCAAAATAAGCAAAATTAAGACACCTTTATCTTTTTAAAACCTTTAAAAAAATAAAATAAGTAATTAGCTATTTTTCGTATTCTTGCCGTATGAATTTTTTTAAGCTACATTTACACCGATGAACTCGCATGAGCAATTGCTCAATGTTAACTACAATACATTGAGCCAAAATAAGCAAAATAAAGACACCTATATCTTTTTTAAACCTTAAAAAAAATAAAATAAGTAAATAGCTATTTTTCTTATTCTTGTCGAATGAATTTTTTTTAGCTACATTTACACCGATGAACACGCAGGAGCAATTGCTAAATGTTAAGTACAATACAATGAGCCAAATAAAGCAAAATTAAGACACCCTTATCATATCAAGACCTTTAAAAAAAATAAAATAAGTAAATAGCTATTTTTCTTATTCTTGTCGAATGAATTTTTTTTAGCCACATTTACAACGATGAACACGCAGGAGCAATTGCGCAATGTTTATTGCAATACAATGAATCTATGTAAACCAAATTAAGACACCCGTGTCATATCAAGACCTTTAAAAAAATAAAATAAGTATATAGCTATTTTT
The DNA here is from genome assembly GCA_963971405.1 of Psococerastis gibbosa. Lineage (NCBI taxonomy): Eukaryota > Metazoa > Arthropoda > Insecta > Psocodea > Psocidae > Psococerastis > Psococerastis gibbosa. The sequence goes on along the minus strand of CAXART010000001.1, from coordinate 540,079 downwards.
CGTATTCTTGTCGAATGAATTTTTTGTAGCTACATTTACACCGATGAACACGCAGGAGCAAGTGGCCAATGTTTAGTATAATACAATGAGCCTAAATAAGCAAAATTAAGACACCTATATCTTTTTAAGACCTTTAAAGAAAATAAAATAAGTAAATAGCAATTTTTCTTATTCTTGTCGAATGAATTTTTTTTAGCAACATTTAAACCGATGAACACGCAGGAACAATTGCTCAATGTTAAGTACAATACATTGAGCCAAAATAAGCAAAATAAAGACACCTATATCTTTTTAAAACCTTTAAAAAAAATAAAATAAGTAAATTGCTATTTTTCTTATTCTTGTCGAATGAATTTTTTGTAGCTACATTTACACCGGCGAACACGCAGGAGCAAGTGGCCAATGTTAAGTACAATACAATGAGCCTAAATAAGCAAAATTAAGACACCTATATCTTCTTAAAACCTTTAAAAAAAATAAAATAAGTAAATAGCTATTTTTCTTATTCTTATCGAATGAATTTTTTTCAGCAACATTTACACCGATGAACACGCAGGAGCAATTGCTCAATGTCTAGTACAATACAATGAGCCAAAATACGCAAAATTAAGACACCTATATCTTTTTAAAACCTTTAAAAAAATAAAATAAGTAAATAGCTATTTTTCTTATTCTTGTCGAATGAATTTTTTTTAGCTACATTTACACCGATGAACACGCAGGAGCAATTGCTGAATGTTAATTACAATTACAGACCTTTAAAAAAAATAAAATAAGTAAATAGCTATTTTTCGTATTCTTGTCGAATGAATTTTTTGTAGCTACATTTACACAGATGATCACGCAGGAGCAAGTGGTCAATGTTAAGTACAATACATTGAGCCAAAATAAGCAAAATTAAGACACCCTTATCATATCAAGACCTTTAAAAAAAATAAAATAAGTAAATAGCTATTATTCTTATTCTTGTCGAATGAATTTTTTTTAGCCACATTTACAACGATGAACACGCAGGAGCAATTGCGCAATGTTAATTACAATACAGTGAATCTATATAAGCCAAATTAAGACACCCGTGTCATATCAAGACCTTTAAAAAAATAAAATTAGTATATAGCTATTTTTCGTATTCTTGTCGAATGAATTTTTTGTAGCTACATTTACACCGATGAACACGCAGGAGCAAGTGGCCAATGTTAAGTATAATACAATGAGCCTAAATAAGCAAAATTAAGACACCTATATCTTTTTAAGACCTTTAAAGAAAATAAAATAAGTAAATAGCTATTTTTCTTATTCTTGTCGAATGAATTTTTTGTAGCTACATTTACACCGGCGAACACGCAGGAGCAAGTGGCCAATGTTAAGTACAATACAATGAGCCTAAATAAGCAAAATTAAGACACATATATCTTTTTAAGACCTTTAAAAAAATAAAATAAGTAAATAGCTATTTTTCTTATTCTTATCGAATGAATTTTTTTTAGCTACATTTACACCGATGAACAAGCAGGAACAATTGCTCAATGTTAAGTACAATACATTGAGCCAAAATAAGCAAAATTAAGGCACCTATATCTTTTTGAAACCTTTAAAAAAAATAAAATAATAAATAGCTATTTTTCTTCTTCTTGTCGAATGAATTTTTTTTAGCAACATTTAAACCGATGAACACGCAGGAGCAATTTTTTAATATCGAGTACGATACAATGAGCCAAAGTAAGCAAAACTAAGACACCTATATCTTTTTAAAACCTTTAAAAAAATAAAATAAGTAAATAGCTATTTTTCTTATTCTTGTCGAATGAATTTTTTTTAGCTACATTTACACCGATGAACACGCAGGAGCAATTGTTTAATGTTAATTACAATACATTGAGCCAAACTAAGCCAAATTAAGACACCCGTGTCATATCAAGACCTTTAAAAAAAATAAAATAAGTATATAGCTAATTTTCTTATTCTTGTCGAATGAATTTTTTTTAGCTACATTTACACCGATGAACACGCAGGAGCAATTGCTCAATGTTTATTGCAATACAATGAATCTATATAAACCAAATTAAGACACCCGTGTCATATCAAGACCTTTAAAAAAATAAAATAAGTATATAGCTATTTTTCGTATTCTTGTCGAATGAATTTTTTGTAGCTACATTTACACCGATGAACACGCAGGAGCAAGTGGCCAATGTTTAGTATAATACAATGAGCCTAAATAAGCAAAATTAAGACACCTATATCTTTTTAAGACCTTTAAAGAAAATAAAATAAGTAAATAGCTATTTTTCTTATTCTTGACGAATGAATTTTTTTTAGCAACATTTAAACCGATGAACACGCACGAACAATTGCTCAATGTTAAGTACAATACATTGAGCCAAAATAAGCAAAATAAAGACACCTATATCTTTTTAAAACCTTTAAAAAAATAAAATAAGTAAATAGCTATTTTTCTTATTCTTGTCGAATGAATTTTTTTTAGCTACATTTACACCGATGAACACGCAGGAACATTGCTCAATGTTAAGTACAATACGTTGAGCCAAAATAAGCAAAATTAAGGCACCTATATCTTTTTAAAACCTTTAAATAAAATAAAATAAGTAAATAGCTATTTTTCTTATTCTTATCGAATGAATTTTTTTTAGCTACATTTACACCGATGAACACGCAGGAACATTGCTCAATGTTAAGTACAATACGTTGAGCCAAAATAAGCAAAATTAAGGCACCTATATCTTTTAAAAACCTTTAAAAAAATAAAATAAGTAAATAGCTATTTTTCTTATTCTTGTCGAATGAATTTTTTTTAGCAACATTTAAACCGATGAACACGCAGGAGCAATTGTTTAATATCAAGTGCTATACAATGAGCCAAAATAAGCTAAATTAAGACACCTATATCTTTTTAACACCTTTAAAAAAATAAAAAAAGTAAAAAAAGCTATTTTTCTTATTCTTGTCGAATGAATTTTTTTTAGCTACATTTACACCGATAAACACGCACGAACAATTGCTCAATGTTAAGTTCAATACAATGAGCCAAAATAAGCCAAATTAAGAACCCCGTGTCACATCAAGACCTTTAAAAAAAATAAAATAAGTATATAGCTATTTTTCGTATTCTTGTCGAATGAATTTTTTGTAGCTACATTTACACCGATGTACGAGCAGGAGCAAGTGGTCAATGTTTAGTACAATACAATGAGCCTAAATAAGCAAAATTAAGACACCTATATCTTTTTAAGACCTTTAAAAAAAATAAAATAAGTAAATAGCTATTTTTCTTATTCTTGTCGAATGAATTTTTTTTAGCTACATTTACACCGACGAACAAGCAGGAACAATTGCTCAATGTTAAGTACAATACAATGAGCCAAAATAAGCAAAATTAAGACACCTATATCTTTTTAAAACCTTTAAAAAAATAAAATAAGTAATTAGCTATTTTTCGTATTCTTGCCGTATGAATTTTTTTAAGCTACATTTACACCGATGAACTCGCATGAGCAATTGCTCAATGTTAACTACAATACATTGAGCCAAAATAAGCAAAATAAAGACACCTATATCTTTTTTAAACCTTAAAAAAAATAAAATAAGTAAATAGCTATTTTTCTTATTCTTGTCGAATGAATTTTTTTTAGCTACATTTACACCGATGAACACGCAGGAGCAATTGCTAAATGTTAAGTACAATACAATGAGCCAAATAAAGCAAAATTAAGACACCCTTATCATATCAAGACCTTTAAAAAAAATAAAATAAGTAAATAGCTATTTTTCTTATTCTTGTCGAATGAATTTTTTTTAGCCACATTTACAACGATGAACACGCAGGAGCAATTGCGCAATGTTTATTGCAATACAATGAATCTATATAAACCAAATTAAGACACCCGTGTCATATCAAGACCTTTAAAAAAATAAAATAAGTATATAGCTATTTTTCGTATTCTTGTCGAATGAATTTTTTGTAGCTACATTTACACCGATGAACACGCAGGAGCAAGTGGCCAATGTTTAGTATAATACAATGAGCCTAAATAAGCAAAATTAAGACACCTATATCTTTTTAAGACCTTTAAAGAAAATAAAATAAGTAAATAGCTATTTTTCTTATTCTTGTCGAATGAATTTTTTTTAGCAACATTTAAACCGATGAACACGCAGGAACAATTGCTCAATGTTAAGTACAATACATTGAGCCAAAATAAGCAAAATAAAGACACCTATATCTTTTTAAAACCTTTAAAAAAAATAAAAAAAGTAAATTGCTATTTTTCTTATTCTTGTCGAATGAATTTTTTGTAGCTACATTTACACCGGCGAACACGCAGGAGCAAGTGGCCAATGTTAAGTACAATACAATGAGCCTAAATAAGCAAAATTAAGACACCTATATCTTTTTAAAACCTTTAAAAAAAATAAAATAAGTAAATAGCTATTTTTCTTATTCTTATCGAATGAATTTTTTTTAGCAACATTTACACCGATGAACACGCAGGAGCAATTGCTCAATGTCGAGTACAATACAATGAGCCAAAATACGCAAAATTAAGACACCTATATCTTTTTAAAACCTTTAAAAAAATAAAATAAGTAAATAGCTATTTTTCTTATTCTTGTCGTATGAATTTTTTTTAGCTACATTTACACCGATGAACACGCAGGAGCAATTGCTGAATGTTAATTACAATTACAGACCTTTAAAAAAAATAAAATAAGTAAATAGCTATTTTTCGTATTCTTGTCGAATGAATTTTTTGTAGCTACATTTACACAGATGAACACGCAGGAGCAAGTGGTCAATGTTAAGTACAATACAATGAGCCAAAATAAGCAAAATTAAGACACCCTTATCATATCAAGACCTTTAAAAAAAATAAAATAAGTAAATAGCTATTTTTCTTATTCTTGTCGAATGAATTTTTTTTAGCCACATTTACAACGATGAACACGCAGGAGCAATTGCGCAATGTTAATTACAATACAGTGAATCTATATAAGCCAAATTAAGACACCCGTGTCATATCAAGACCTTTAAAAAAATAAAATTAGTATATAGCTATTTTTCGTATTCTTGTCGAATGAATTTTTTGTAGCTACATTTACACCGATGAACACGCAGGAGCAAGTGGCCAATGTTAAGTATAATACAATGAGCCTAAATAAGCAAAATTAAGACACCTATATCTTTTTAAGACCTTTAAAGAAAATAAAATAAGTAAATAGCTATTTTTCTTATTCTTGTCGAATGAATTTTTTGTAGCTACATTTACACCGGCGAACACGCAGGAGCAAGTGGCCAATGTTAAGTACAATACAATGAGCCTAAATAAGCAAAATTAAGACACATATATCTTTTTAAGACCTTTAAAAAAATAAAATAAGTAAATAGCTATTTTTCTTATTCTTATCGAATGAATTTTTTTTAGCTACATTTACACCGATGAACACGCAGGAACAATTGCTCAATGTTAAGTACAATACGTTGAGCCAAAATAAGCAAAATTAAGGCACCTACATCTTTTTAAAACCTTTAAAAAAAATAAAATAAGTAAATAGCTATTTTTCTTATTCTTATCGAATGAATTTTTTTTAGCTACATTTACACCGATGAACACGCAGGAACAATTGCTCAATGTTGAGTACAATACGTTGAGCCAAAATAAGCAAAATTAAGGCACCTATATCTTTTAAAAACCTTTAAAAAAATTAAAATAAGTAAATAGCTATTTTTCTTATTCTTGTCGAATGAATTTTTTTTAGCAACATTTAAACCGATGAACACGCAGGAGCAATTGTTTAATATCAAGTGCTATACAATGAGCCAAAATAAGCTAAATTAAGACACCTATATCTTTTTAAAACCTTTAAAAAAATAAAAAAAGTAAATAGCTATTTTTCTTATTCTTGTCGAATGAATTTTTTTTAGCTACATTTACACCGATGAACACGCAGGAACAATTGCTCATTGTTAAGTTCAATACAATGAGCCAAAATAAGCCAAATTAAGACACCCGTGTCACATCAAGACCTTTAAAAAAAATAAAATAAGTATATAGCTATTTTTCGTATTCTTGTCGAATGAATTTTTTGTAGCTACATTTACACCGATGTACACGCAGGAGCAAGTGGTCAATGTTAAGTACAATACAATGAGCCTTAATAAGCAAAATTAAGACACCTATATCTTTTTAAGACCTTTAAAAAAAATAAAATAAGTAAATAGCTATTTTTCTTATTCTTGTCGAATGAATTTTTTTTAGCTACATTTACACCGACGAACAAGCAGGAACAATTGCTCAATGTTAAGTACAATACAATGAGCCAAAATAAGCAAAATTAAGACACCTATATCTTTTTAAAACCTTTAAAAAAATAAAATAAGTAATTAGCTATTTTTCGTATTCTTGCCGTATGAATTTTTTTAAGCTACATTTACACCGATGAACTCGCATGAGCAATTGCTCAATGTTAACTACAATACATTGAGCCAAAATAAGCAAAATAAAGACACCTATATCTTTTTTAAACCTTAAAAAAAATAAAATAAGTAAATAGCTATTTTTCTTATTCTTGTCGAATGAATTTTTTTTAGCTACATTTACACCGATGAACACGCAGGAACAATTGCTCAATGTTAAGTTCAATACAATGAGCCAAAATAAGCCAAATTAAGACACCCGTGTCACATCAAGACCTTTAAAAAAAATAAAATAAGTATATAGCTATTTTTCGTATTCTTGTCGAATGAATTTTTTGTAGCTACATTTACACCGATGTACACGCAGGAGCATGTGGTCAATGTTAAGTACAATACAATGAGCCTAAATAAGCAAAATTAAGACACCTATATCTTTTTAAGACCTTTAAAAAAAATAAAATAAGTAAATAGCTATTTTTCTTATTCTTGTCGAATGAATTTTTTTTAGCTACATTTACACCGACGAACAAGCAGGAACAATTGCTCAATGTTAAGTACAATACAATGAGCCAAAATAAGCAAAATTAAGACACCTTTATCTTTTTAAAACCTTTAAAAAAATAAAATAAGTAATTAGCTATTTTTCGTATTCTTGCCGTATGAATTTTTTTAAGCTACATTTACACCGATGAACTCGCATGAGCAATTGCTCAATGTTAACTACAATACATTGAGCCAAAATAAGCAAAATAAAGACACCTATATCTTTTTTAAACCTTAAAAAAAATAAAATAAGTAAATAGCTATTTTTCTTATTCTTGTCGAATGAATTTTTTTTAGCTACATTTACACCGATGAACACGCAGGAGCAATTGCTAAATGTTAAGTACAATACAATGAGCCAAATAAAGCAAAATTAAGACACCCTTATCATATCAAGACCTTTAAAAAAAATAAAATAAGTAAATAGCTATTTTTCTTATTCTTGTCGAATGAATTTTTTTTAGCCACATTTACAACGATGAACACGCAGGAGCAATTGCGCAATGTTTATTGCAATACAATGAATCTATGTAAACCAAATTAAGACACCCGTGTCATATCAAGACCTTTAAAAAAATAAAATAAGTATATAGCTATTTTTCGTATTCTTGTCGAATGAATTTTTTGTAGCTACATTTACACCGATGAACACGCAGGAGCAAGTGGCCAATGTTTAGTATAATACAATGAGCCTAAATAAGCAAAATTAAGACACCTATATCTTTTTAAGACCTTTAAAGAAAATAAAATAAGTAAATAGCTATTTTTCTTATTCTTGTCGAATGAATTTTTTTTAGCAACATTTAAACCGATGAACACGCAGGAACAATTGCTCAATGTTAAGTACAATACATTGAGCCAAAATAAGCAAAATAAAGACACCTATATCTTTTTAAAACCTTTAAAAAAAATAAAATAAGTAAATTGCTATTTTTCTTATTCTTGTCGAATGAATTTTTTGTAGCTACATTTACACCGGCGAACACGCAGGAGCAAGTGGCCAATGTTAAGTACAATACAATGAGCCTAAATAAGCAAAATTAAGACACCTATATCTTCTTAAAACCTTTAAAAAAAATAAAATAAGTAAATAGCTATTTTTCTTATTCTTATCGAATGAATTTTTTTCAGCAACATTTACACCGATGAACACGCAGGAGCAATTGCTCAATGTCTAGTACAATACAATGAGCCAAAATACGCAAAATTAAGACACCTATATCTTTTTAAAACCTTTAAAAAAATAAAATAAGTAAATAGCTATTTTTCTTATTCTTGTCGAATGAATTTTTTTTAGCTACATTTACACCGATGAACACGCAGGAGCAATTGCTGAATGTTAATTACAATTACAGACCTTTAAAAAAAATAAAATAAGTAAATAGCTATTTTTCGTATTCTTGTCGAATGAATTTTTTGTAGCTACATTTACACAGATGATCACGCAGGAGCAAGTGGTCAATGTTAAGTACAATACATTGAGCCAAAATAAGCAAAATTAAGACACCCTTATCATATCAAGACCTTTAAAAAAAATAAAATAAGTAAATAGCTATTATTCTTATTCTTGTCGAATGAATTTTTTTTAGCCACATTTACAACGATGAACACGCAGGAGCAATTGCGCAATGTTAATTACAATACAGTGAATCTATATAAGCCAAATTAAGACACCCGTGTCATATCAAGACCTTTAAAAAAATAAAATTAGTATATAGCTATTTTTCGTATTCTTGTCGAATGAATTTTTTGTAGCTACATTTACACCGATGAACACGCAGGAGCAAGTGGCCAATGTTAAGTATAATACAATGAGCCTAAATAAGCAAAATTAAGACACCTATATCTTTTTAAGACCTTTAAAGAAAATAAAATAAGTAAATAGCTATTTTTCTTATTCTTGTCGAATGAATTTTTTGTAGCTACATTTACACCGGCGAACACGCAGGAGCAAGTGGCCAATGTTAAGTACAATACAATGAGCCTAAATAAGCAAAATTAAGACACATATATCTTTTTAAGACCTTTAAAAAAATAAAATAAGTAAATAGCTATTTTTCTTATTCTTATCGAATGAATTTTTTTTAGCTACATTTACACCGATGAACAAGCAGGAACAATTGCTCAATGTTAAGTACAATACATTGAGCCAAAATAAGCAAAATTAAGGCACCTATATCTTTTTGAAACCTTTAAAAAAAATAAAATAAGTAAATAGCTATTTTTCTTCTTCTTGTCGAATGAATTTTTTTTAGCAACATTTAAACCGATGAACACGCAGGAGCAATTTTTTAATATCGAGTACGATACAATGAGCCAAAGTAAGCAAAACTAAGACACCTATATCTTTTTAAAACCTTTAAAAAAATAAAATAAGTAAATAGCTATTTTTCTTATTCTTGTCGAATGAATTTTTTTTAGCTACATTTACACCGATGAACACGCAGGAGCAATTGTTTAATGTTAATTACAATACATTGAGCCAAACTAAGCCAAATTAAGACACCCGTGTCATATCAAGACCTTTAAAAAAAATAAAATAAGTATATAGCTAATTTTCTTATTCTTGTCGAATGAATTTTTTTTAGCTACATTTACACCGATGAACACGCAGGAGCAATTGCTCAATGTTTATTGCAATACAATGAATCTATATAAACCAAATTAAGACACCCGTGTCATATCAAGACCTTTAAAAAAATAAAATAAGTATATAGCTATTTTTCGTATTCTTGTCGAATGAATTTTTTGTAGCTACATTTACACCGATGAACACGCAGGAGCAAGTGGCCAATGTTTAGTATAATACAATGAGCCTAAATAAGCAAAATTAAGACACCTATATCTTTTTAAGACCTTTAAAGAAAATAAAATAAGTAAATAGCTATTTTTCTTATTCTTGACGAATGAATTTTTTTTAGCAACATTTAAACCGATGAACACGCACGAACAATTGCTCAATGTTAAGTACAATACATTGAGCCAAAATAAGCAAAATAAAGACACCTATATCTTTTTAAAACCTTTAAAAAAAATAAAATAAGTAAATAGCTATTTTTCTTATTCTTGTCGAATGAATTTTTTGTAGCTACACTTACACCGGCGAACACGCAGGAGAGGGTGGCCAATGTTACGTACAATACAATGAGCCTAAATAAGCAAAATTTAGACACCCTTATTATATCAAGACCTTTAAAAAAAATAATATAAGTAAATAGCTATTTTTTTTATTCTTGACGAATGAATTTTTTTTAGCAACATTTAAACCGATGAACACGCAGGAGCAATTGCTCAATGTCAGGTACAATACAGTGAGCCAAAATAAGCAAAATTAAGACACCTATATCTTTTTTAAACCTTTAAAAAAAATAAAATAAGGAAATAGCTATTTTTCTTATTCTTGTCGAATGAATTTTTTTTAGCTACATTTACACCGATGAACACGCAGGAGCAATTGCTCAATATTTAATACTGACACTGATATCATATCAAGACCTTTAAAAGAAAAAAATAAGTATATAGCTATTTTTCGTATTCTTGCCGTATGAATTTTTTTAAGCTACATTTACACCGATGAACACGCAGGAGCAATTGCTCAATGTCAGGTACAATACAATGAGCCAAAATAAGATAAATTAAGACACCTATATCTTTTTTAAACCTTTAAAAAAATAAAATAAGTAAATAGCTATTTCTCTTATTCTTGTCGAATGAATTTTTTTTAGCTACATTTACACCGATGAACACGCAGGAACAATTGCTCAATGTTAAGTACAATACAATGAGCCAAAATAAGCAAAATTAAGGCACCTATATCTTTTTTAAACCTTAAAAAAAAATAAAATAAGTAAATAGCTATTTTTCTTATTCTTGTCGAATGAATTTTTTTTAGCTACATTTACACCGATGAACACGCAGGAGCAATTGCTAAATGTTAAGTACAATACAATGAGCCAAAATAAGCAAAATTAAGACACCCTTATCATATCAAGACCTTTAAAAAAAATAAAATAAGTAAATAACTATTTTTCTTATTCTTGTCGAATGAATTTTTTTTAGCCACATTTACAACGATGAACACGCAGGAGCAATTGCGCAATGTTAATTACAATACAATGAATCTATATAAGCCAAATTAAGACACCTTTGTCATATCAAGACCTTTAAAAAAATAAAATTAGTATATAGCTATTTTTCGTATTCTTGTCGAATGAATTTTTTGTAGCTACATTTACACCGATGAACACGCAGGAGCAAGTGGCCAATGTTAAGTATAATACAATGAGCCTAAATAAGCAATATTAAGACACCTATATCTTTTTAAGACCTTTAAAGAAAATAAAATAAGTAAATAGCTATTTTTCTTATTCTTGTCGAATGAATTTTTTGTAGCTACATTTACACCGGCGAACACGCAGGAGCAAGTGGCCAATGTTAAGTACAATACAATGAGCCTAAATAAGCAAAATTAAGACACATATATCTTTTTAAGACCTTTAAAAAAATAAAATAAGTAAATAGCTATTTTTCTTATTCTTATCGAATGAATTTTTTTTAGCTACATTTACACCGATGAACACGCAGGAGCAATTGCTAAATGTTAAGTACAATACAATGAGCCAAAATAAGCAAAATTAAGACACCCTTATCATATCAAGACCTTTAAAAAAAATAAAATAAGTAAATAGCTATTTTTCTTATTCTTGTCGAATGAATTTTTTTTAGCCACATTTACAACGATGAACACGCAGGAGCAATTGCCCAATGTTTATTGCAATACAATGAATCTATATAAACCAAATTAAGACACCCGTGTCATATCAAGACCTTTAAAAAAATAAAATAAGTATATAGCTATTTTTCGTATTCTTGTCGAATGAATTTTTTGTAGCTACATTTACACCGATGAACACGAAGGAGCAAGTGGCCAATGTTTAGTATAATACAATGAGCCTAAATAAGCAAAATTAAGACACCTATATCTTTTTAAGACCTTTAAAGAAAATAAAATAAGTAAATAGCTATTTTTCTTATTCTTGACGAATGAATTTTTTTTAGCAACATTTAAACCGATGAACACGCACGAACAATTGCTCAATGTTAAGTACAATACATTGAGCCAAAATAAGCAAAATAAAGACACCTATATCTTTTTAAAACCTTTAAAAAAAATAAAATAAGTAAATAGCTATTTTTCTTATTCTTGTCGAATGAATTTTTTGTAGCTACACTTACACCGGCGAACACGCAGGAGCAAGTGGCCAATGTTACGTACAATACAATGAGCCTAAATAAGCAAAATTTAGACACCCTTATTATATCAAGACCTTTAAAAAAAATAATATAAGTAAATAGCTATTTTTTTTATTCTTGACGAATGAATTTTTTTTAGCAACATTTAAACCGATGAACACGCAGGAGCAATTGCTCAATGTCAGGTACAATACAGTGAGCCAAAATAAGCAAAATTAAGACACCTATATCTTTTTTAAACCTTTAAAAAAAATAAAATAAGGAAATAGCTATTTTTCTTATTCTTGTCGAATGAATTTTTTTTAGCTACATTTACACCGATGAACACGCAGGAGCAATTGCTCAATATTTAATACTGACACTGATATCATATCAAGACCTTTAAAAGAAAAAAATAAGTATATAGCTATTTTTCGTATTCTTGCCGTATGAATTTTTTTAAGCTACATTTACACCGATGAACACGCAGGAGCAATTGCTCAATGTCAGGTACAATACAATGAGCCAAAATAAGATAAATTAAGACACCTATATCTTTTTTAAACCTTTAAAAAAATAAAATAAGTAAATAGCTATTTCTCTTATTCTTGTCGAATGAATTTTTTTTAGCTACATTTACACCGATGAACACGCAGGAACAATTGCTCAATGTTAAGTACAATACAATGAGCCAAAATAAGCAAAATTAAGGCACCTATATCTTTTTTAAACCTTAAAAAAAAATAAAATAAGTAAATAGCTATTTTTCTTATTCTTGTCGAATGAATTTTTTTTAGCTACATTTACACCGATGAACACGCAGGAGCAATTGCTAAATGTTAAGTACAATACAATGAGCCAAAATAAGCAAAATTAAGACACCCTTATCATATCAAGACCTTTAAAAAAAATAAAATAAGTAAATAACTATTTTTCTTATTCTTGTCGAATGAATTTTTTTTAGCCACATTTACTACGATGAACACGCAGGAGCAATTGCGCAATGTTAATTACAATACAATGAATCTATATAAGCCAAATTAAGACACCTTTGTCATATCAAGACCTTTAAAAAAATAAAATTAGTATATAGCTATTTTTCGTATTCTTGTCGAATGAATTTTTTGTAGCTACATTTACACCGATGAACACGCAGGAGCAAGTGGCCAATGTTAAGTATAATACAATGAGCCTAAATAAGCAATATTAAGACACCTATATCTTTTTAAGACCTTTAAAGAAAATAAAATAAGTAAATAGCTATTTTTCTTATTCTTGTCGAATGAATTTTTTGTAGCTACATTTACACCGGCGAACACGCAGGAGCAAGTGGCCAATGTTAAGTACAATACAATGAGCCTAAATAAGCAAAATTAAGACACATATATCTTTTTAAGACCTTTAAAAAAATAAAATAAGTAAATAGCTATTTTTCTTATTCTTATCGAATGAATTTTTTTTAGCTACATTTACACCGATGAACACGCAGGAGCAAGTGGCCAATGTTTAGTATAATACAATGAGCCTAAATAAGCAAAATTAAGACACCCTTATCATATCAAGACCTTTAAAAAAAATAAAATAAGTAAATAGCTATTTTTCTTATTCTTGTCGAATGAATTTTTTTTAGCCACATTTACAACGATGAACACGCAGGAGCAATTGCCCAATGTTTATTGCAATACAATGAATCTATATAAACCAAATTAAGACACCCGTGTCATATCAAGACCTTTAAAAAAATAAAATAAGTATATAGCTATTTTTCGTATTCTTGTCGAATGAATTTTTTGTAGCTACATTTACACCGATGAACACGCAGGAGCAAGTGGCCAATGTTTAGTATAATACAATGAGCCTAAATAAGCAAAATTAAGACACCTATATCTTTTTAAGACCTTTAAAGAAAATAAAATAAGTAAATAGCTATTTTTCTTATTCTTGACGAATGAATTTTTTTTAGCAACATTTAAACCGATGAACACGCACGAACAATTGCTCAATGTTAAGTACAATACATTGAGCCAAAATAAGCAAAATAAAGACACCTATATCTTTTTAAAACCTTTAAAAAAAATAAAATAAGTAAATAGCTATTTTTCTTATTCTTGTCGAATGAATTTTTTGTAGCTACACTTACACCGGCGAACACGCAGGAGCAAGTGGCCAATGTTACGTACAATACAATGAGCCTAAATAAGCAAAATTTAGACACCCTTATTATATCAAGACCTTTAAAAAAAATAATATAAGTAAATAGCTATTTTTTTTATTCTTGACGAATGAATTTTTTTTAGCAACATTTAAACCGATGAACACGCAGGAGCAATTGCTCAATGTCAGGTACAATACAGTGAGCCAAAATAAGCAAAATTAAGACACCTATATCTTTTTTAAACCTTTAAAAAAAATAAAATAAGGAAATAGCTATTTTTCTTATTCTTGTCGAATGAATTTTTTTTAGCTACACTTACACCGGCGAACACGCAGGAGCAAGTGGCCAATGTTACGTACAATACAATGAGCCTAAATAAGCAAAATTTAGACACCCTTATTATATCAAGACCTTTAAAAAAAATAATATAAGTAAATAGCTATTTTTTTTATTCTTGACGAATGAATTTTTTTTAGCAACATTTAAACCGATGAACACGCAGGAGCAATTGCTCAATGTCAGGTACAATACAGTGAGCCAAAATAAGCAAAATTAAGACACCTATATCTTTTTTAAACCTTTAAAAAAAATAAAATAAGGAAATAGCTATTTTTCTTATTCTTGTCGAATGAATTTTTTTTAGCTACATTTACACCGATGAACACGCAGGAGCAATTGCTCAATATTTAATACTGACACTGATATCATATCAAGACCTTTAAAAGAAAAAAATAAGTATATAGCTATTTTTCGTATTCTTGCCGTATGAATTTTTTTAAGCTACATTTACACCGATGAACACGCAGGAGCAATTGCTCAATGTCAGGTACAATACAATGAGCCAAAATAAGATAAATTAAGACACCTATATCTTTTTTAAACCTTTAAAAAAATAAAATAAGTAAATAGCTATTTCTCTTATTCTTGTCGAATGAATTTTTTTTAGCTACATTTACACCGATGAACACGCAGGAACAATTGCTCAATGTTAAGTACAATACAATGAGCCAAAATAAGCAAAATTAAGGCACCTATATCTTTTTTAAACCTTAAAAAAAAATAAAATAAGTAAATAGCTATTTTTCTTATTCTTGTCGAATGAATTTTTTTTAGCTACATTTACACCGATGAACACGCAGGAGCAATTGCTAAATGTTAAGTACAATACAATGAGCCAAAATAAGCAAAATTAAGACACCCTTATCATATCAAGACCTTTAAAAAAAATAAAATAAGTAAATAACTATTTTTCTTATTCTTGTCGAATGAATTTTTTTTAGCCACATTTACTACGATGAACACGCAGGAGCAATTGCGCAATGTTAATTACAATACAATGAATCTATATAAGCCAAATTAAGACACCTTTGTCATATCAAGACCTTTAAAAAAATAAAATTAGTATATAGCTATTTTTCGTATTCTTGTCGAATGAATTTTTTGTAGCTACATTTACACCGATGAACACGCAGGAGCAAGTGGCCAATGTTAAGTATAATACAATGAGCCTAAATAAGCAATATTAAGACACCTATATCTTTTTAAGACCTTTAAAGAAAATAAAATAAGTAAATAGCTATTTTTCTTATTCTTGTCGAATGAATTTTTTGTAGCTACATTTACACCGGCGAACACGCAGGAGCAAGTGGCCAATGTTAAGTACAATACAATGAGCCTAAATAAGCAAAATTAAGACACATATATCTTTTTAAGACCTTTAAAAAAATAAAATAAGTAAATAGCTATTTTTCTTATTCTTATCGAATGAATTTTTTTTAGCTACATTTACACCGATGAACACGCAGGAGCAATTGCTAAATGTTAAGTACAATACAATGAGCCAAAATAAGCAAAATTAAGACACCCTTATCATATCAAGACCTTTAAAAAAAATAAAATAAGTAAATAGCTATTTTTCTTATTCTTGTCGAATGAATTTTTTTTAGCCACATTTACAACGATGAACACGCAGGAGCAATTGCCCAATGTTTATTGCAATACAATGAATCTATATAAACCAAATTAAGACACCCGTGTCATATCAAGACCTTTAAAAAAATAAAATAAGTATATAGCTATTTTTCGTATTCTTGTCGAATGAATTTTTTGTAGCTACATTTACACCGATGAACACGCAGGAGCAAGTGGCCAATGTTTAGTATAATACAATGAGCCTAAATAAGCAAAATTAAGACACCTATATCTTTTTAAGACCTTTAAAGAAAATAAAATAAGTAAATAGCTATTTTTCTTATTCTTGACGAATGAATTTTTTTTAGCAACATTTAAACCGATGAACACGCACGAACAATTGCTCAATGTTAAGTACATTACATTGAGCCAAAATAAGCAAAATAAAGACACCTATATCTTTTTAAAACCGTTAAAAAAAATAAAATAAGTAAATAGCTATTTTTCTTATTCTTGTCGAATGAATTTTTTGTAGCTACACTTACACCGGCGAACACGCAGGAGCAAGTGGCCAATGTTACGTACAATACAATGAGCCTAAATAAGCAATATTAAGACACCTATATCTTTTTAAAACCTTTAAAAAAAATAAAATAAGTAAATAGCTATTTTTCTTATTCTTATCGAATGAATTTTTTTTAGCAACATTTACACCGATGAACACGCAGGAGCAATTGCTCAATGTCGAGTACAATACAATGAGCCAAAATACGCAAAATTAAGACACCTATATCTTTTTAAAACCTTTAAAAAAATAAAATAAGTAAATAGCTATTTTTCTTATTCTTGTCGAATGAATTTTTTGTAGCTACATTTACACCGGCGAACACGCAGGAGCAAGTGGCCAATGTTAAGTACAATACAATGAGCCTAAATAAGCAAAATTAAGACACATATATCTTTTTAAGACCTTTAAAAAAATAAAATAAGTAAATAGCTATTTTTCTTATTCTTATCGAATGAATTTTTTTTAGCTACATTTACACCGATGAACACGCAGGAGCAATTGCTAAATGTTAAGTACAATACAATGAGCCAAAATAAGCAAAATTAAGACACCCTTATCATATCAAGACCTTTAAAAAAAATAAAATAAGTAAATAGCTATTTTTCTTATTCTTGTCGAATGAATTTTTTTTAGCCACATTTACAACGATGAACACGCAGGAGCAATTGCCCAATGTTTATTGCAATACAATGAATCTATATAAACCAAATTAAGACACCCGTGTCATATCAAGACCTTTAAAAAAATAAAATAAGTATATAGCTATTTTTCGTATTCTTGTCGAATGAATTTTTTGTAGCTACATTTACACCGATGAACACGCAGGAGCAAGTGGCCAATGTTTAGTATAATACAATGAGCCTAAATAAGCAAAATTAAGACACCTATATCTTTTTAAGACCTTTAAAGAAAATAAAATAAGTAAATAGCTATTTTTCTTATTCTTGACGAATGAATTTTTTTTAGCAACATTTAAACCGATGAACACGCACGAACAATTGCTCAATGTTAAGTACATTACATTGAGCCAAAATAAGCAAAATAAAGACACCTATATCTTTTTAAAACCGTTAAAAAAAATAAAATAAGTAAATAGCTATTTTTCTTATTCTTGTCGAATGAATTTTTTGTAGCTACACTTACACCGGCGAACACGCAGGAGCAAGTGGCCAATGTTACGTACAATACAATGAGCCTAAATAAGCAATATTAAGACACCTATATCTTTTTAAAACCTTTAAAAAAAATAAAATAAGTAAATAGCTATTTTTCTTATTCTTATCGAATGAATTTTTTTTAGCAACATTTACACCGATGAACACGCAGGAGCAATTGCTCAATGTCGAGTACAATACAATGAGCCAAAATACGCAAAATTAAGACACCTATATCTTTTTAAAACCTTTAAAAAAATAAAATAAGTAAATAGCTATTTTTCTTATTCTTGTCGAATGAATTTTTTTTAGCTACATTTACACCGATGAACACGCAGGAGCAATTGCTGAATGTTAATTACAATTACAGACCTTTAAAAAAAATAAAATAAGTAAATAGCTATTTTTCGTATTCTTGTCGAATGAATTTTTTGTAGCTACATTTACACAGATGAACACGCAGGAGCAAGTGGTCAATGTTAAGTACAATACAATGAGCCAAAATAAGCATAATTAAGACACCTATATCTTTTAAAGACCTTTAAAAAAAATAAAATAAGTAAATAGCTATTTTTCTTATTCTTGTCGAATGAATTTTTTTAAGCTACATTTACACCGATGAACACGCAGGAACAATTGCTCAATGTTAAGTACAATACATTGAGCCAAAATAAGCAAAATTAAGACACCTATATCTTTTTAAAACCTTTAAAAAAAATAAAATAAGTAAATAGCTATTTTTCTTATTCTTGTCGAATGAATTTTTTTTAGCTACATTTACACCGATGAACACGCAGGGGCAATTGCTCAATGTTACGTACAATACGTTGAGCCAAAATAAGCAAAATTAAGGCACCTATATCTTTTAAAAACCTTTAAAAAAAATAAAATAAGTAAATAGCTATTTTTCTTATTCTTGTCGAATGAATTTTTTTAGCAACATTTAAACCGATGAACACGCAGGAGCAATTGTTTAATATCAAGTACGATACAATGAGCCAAAATAAGCTAAATTAAGACACCTATATCTTTTTAAAACCTTCAAAAAAATAAAATAAGTAAATAGCTATTTTTCTTATTCTTGTCGAATGAATTTGTTTTAGCTACATTTACACCGATGAACACGCAGGAACAATTGCTCAATGTTAAGTACAATACAATGAGCCAAAATAAGCCAAATTAAGACACCCGTGTCACATCAAGACCTTTAAAAAAAATAAAATAAGTATATAGCTATTTTTCGTATTCTTGTCGAATGAATTTTTTGTAGCTACATTTACACCGATGTACACGCAGGAGCAAGTGGTCAATGTTAAGTACAATACAATGAGCCTAAATAAGCAAAATTAAGACACCTTTATCTTTTTAAGACCTTTAAAAAAAAAAAAAAAGTAAATAGCTATTTTTCTTATTCTTGTCGAATGAATTTTTTTTAGCTACATTTACACCGACGAACAAGCAGGAACAATTGCTCAATGTTAAGTACAATACAGTGAGCCAAAATAAGCAAAATTAAGACACCTACATCTTTTTAAAACCTTTAAAAAAATAAAATAAGTAAATAGCTATTTTTCGTATTCTTGCCGTATGAATTTTTTTAAGCTACATTTACACCGACGAACACGCAGGAGCAATTGCTCAATATTAAATACAATACATTGAGCCAAAATAAGCAAAATTAAGACACCTATATCTTTTAAAGACCTTTAAAAAAAAAGAAGTATATAGCTATTTTTCTTATTCTTGTCGAATGAATTTTTTTTAGCTACATTTACACAGATGAACACGCAGGAACAATTGCTCAATGTTAAGTACAATACATTGAGCCAAAATAAGCAAAATTAAGGCACCTATATCTTTTTAAAACCTTTAAAAAAAATAAAATAAGTAAATAGCTATTTTTCTTCTTCTTGTCGAATGAATTTTTTTTAGCAACATTTAAACCGATGAACACGCAGGAGCAATTTTTTAATATCGAGTACGATACAACGAGCCAAAGTAAGCAAAACTAAGACACCTATATCTTTTTAAAACCTTTAAAAAAATAAAATAAGTAAATAGCTATTTTTCTTATTCTTGTCGAATGAATTTTTTTTAGCTACATTTACACCGATGAACACGCAGGAGCAATTGCTCAATGTTAATTACAATACATTGAGCCAAACTAAGCCAAATTAAGACACCCGTGTCATATCAAGACCTTTAAAAAAAATAAAATAAGTATATAGCTAATTTTCTTATTCTTGTCGAATGAATTTTTTTTAGCTACATTTACACCGATGAACACGCAGGAGCAATTGCTCAATGTTAAGTACAATACAATGAGCCAAAATAAGCAAAATTTAGACACCCTTATTATATCAAGACCTTTAAAAAAAATAATATAAGTAAATAGCTATTTTTTTTATTCTTGACGAATGAATTTTTTTTAGCAACATTTAAACCGATGAACACGCAGGAGCAATTGCTCAATGTCAGGTACAATACAGTGAGCCAAAATAAGCAAAATTAAGGCACCTATATCTTTTAAAAACCTTTAAAAAAAATAAAATAAGTAAATAGCTATTTTTCTTATTCTTGTCGAATGAATTTTTTTAGCAACATTTAAACCGATGAACACGCAGGAGCAATTGTTTAATATCAAGTACGATACAATGAGCCAAAATAAGCTAAATTAAGACACCTATA
The DNA here is from genome assembly GCA_963971405.1 of Psococerastis gibbosa. Taxonomy (NCBI): domain Eukaryota; kingdom Metazoa; phylum Arthropoda; class Insecta; order Psocodea; family Psocidae; genus Psococerastis; species Psococerastis gibbosa. The sequence continues at coordinate 519,395 of CAXART010000001.1, read as the reverse complement.
TCTTTTTAAAACCTTCAAAAAAATAAAATAAGTAAATAGCTATTTTTCTTATTCTTGTCGAATGAATTTTTTTTAGCTACATTTACACCGATGAACACGCAGGAACAATTGCTCAATGTTAAGTACAATACAATGAGCCAAAATAAGCCAAATTAAGACACCCGTGTCACATCAAGACCTTTAAAAAAAATAAAATAAGTATATAGCTATTTTTCGTATTCTTGTCGAATGAATTTTTTGTAGCTACATTTACACCGATGTACACGCAGGAGCAAGTGGTCAATGTTAAGTACAATACAATGAGCCTAAATAAGCAAAATTAAGACACATATATCTTTTTAAGACCTTTAAAAAAAAAAAAAAAGTAAATAGCTATTTTTCTTATTCTTGTCGAATGAATTTTTTTTAGCTACATTTACACCGACGAACAAGCAGGAACAATTGCTCAATGTTAAGTACAATACAGTGAGCCAAAATAAGCAAAATTAAGACACCTACATCTTTTTAAAACCTTTAAAAAAATAAAATAAGTAAATAGCTATTTTTCGTATTCTTGCCGTATGAATTTTTTTAAGCTACATTTACACCGACGAACACGCAGGAGCAATTGCTCAATATTAAATACAATACATTGAGCCAAAATAAGCAAAATTAAGACACCTATATCTTTTAAAGACCTTTAAAAAAAAAGAAGTATATAGCTATTTTTCTTCTTCTTGTCGAATGAATTTTTTTTAGCAACATTTAAACCGATGAACACGCAGGAGCAATTTTTTAATATCGAGTACGATACAACAAGCCAAAGTAAGCAAAACTAAGACACCTATATCTTTTTAAAACCTTTAAAAAAATAAAATAAGTAAATAGCTATTTTTCTTATTCTTGTCGAATGAATTTTTTTTAGCTACATTTACACCGATGAACACGCAGGAGCAATTGCTCAATGTTAATTACAATACATTGAGCCAAACTAAGCCAAATTAAGACACCCGTGTCATATCAAGACCTTTAAAAAAAATAAAATAAGTATATAGCTAATTTTCTTATTCTTGTCGAATGAATTTTTTTTAGCTACATTTACACCGATGAACACGCAGGAGCAATTGCTCAATGTTAAGTACAATACAATGAGCCAAAATAAGCAAAATTTAGACACCCTTATTATATCAAGCCCTTTAAAAAAAATAATATAAGTAAATAGCTATTTTTTTTATTCTTGACGAATGAATTTTTTTTAGCAACATTTAAACCGATGAACACGCAGGAGCAATTGCTCAATGTCAGGTACAATACAGTGAGCCAAAATAAGCAAAATTAAGGCACCTATATCTTTCTAAAACCTTTAAAAAAATAAAATACGTAAATAGCTATTTTTCTTACTCTTGTCGAATGAATTTTTTATAGCTACATTTACACCGATGAACACGCTGGAGCAATTGCTCAATGTTAATTACAATACAATGAGCCACAATAAGCCAAATTAAGACACCCGTGTCATATCAAGACCTTTAAAAAAAATAAAATAAGTATATAGCAATTTTTCGTATTCTTGTCAAATGAATTTTTTGTTGCTACATTTACACCGATGAACACGCAAGAGCAAGTGGTCAATGTTAAGTACAATACAGTGAGCCTAAGTAAGCAAAATTAAGACACCTATATCTTTTTAAGACCTTTAAAAAAAATAAAATAAGTAAATAGCTATTTTTCTTATTCTTGTCGAATGAATTTTTTTTAGCTACATTTACACCGATGAACACGCAGGAACAATTGCTCAATGTTAAGTACAATACAATTAGCCAAAATAAGCAATATTAAGACACCTATATCTTTTTAGAACCTTTAAAAAAAATAAAATAAGTAAATAGCTATTTTTCTTATTCTTGTCGAATGAATTTTTTTTAGCTACATTTACACGGATGAACACGCACGAGCAATTGCTCAATGTTAAGTACAATACAATGAGCCAAAATAAGCAAAATTAAGACACTCATATCATATCAAGACCTTTAAAAGAAAAAAATAAGTATATAGCTATTTTTCGTATTCTTGTCGAATGAATTTTTTTTAGCTACATTTACACCGATGAACACGCAGGAACAATTGCTCAATGTTAGGTACAATACATTGAGCCAAAATAAGCAAAATTAAGACACCTATATCTTTTTTAAACCTTAAAAAAAAATAAAATAAGTAAATAGCTATTTTTCTTATTCTTGTCGAATGAATTTTTTTTAGCTACATTTACACCGATGAACACGCAGGAGCAATTGCTAAATGTTAAGTACAAAACAATGAGCCAAAATAAGCAAAATTAAGACACCCTTATCATATCAAGACCTTTAAAAAAAATAAAATAAGTAAATAGCTATTTTTCTTATTCTTGTCGAATGAATTTTTTTTAGCCACATTTACAACGATGAACACGCAGGAGCAATTGCGCAATGTTAATTACAATACAATGAATCTATATAAGCCAAATTAAGACACCCGTGTCATATCAAGACCTTTAAAAAAATTAAATTACTATATAGCTATTTTTCGTATTCTTGTCGAATGAATTTTTTGTAGCTACATTTACACCGATGAACACGCAGGAGCAAGTGGCCAATGTTTAGTATAATACAATGAGCCTAAATAAGCAAAATTAAGACACCTATATCTTTTTAAGACCTTTAAAGAAAATAAAATAAGTAAATAGCTATTTTTCTTATTCTTGTCGAATGAATTTTTTGTAGCTACATTTACACCGGCGAACACGCAGGAGCAAGTGGCCAATGTTTTGAACAATACAATTAGCCTAAATAAGCAAAACTAAGACACATATATCTTTTTAAGACCTTTAAAAAAATAAAATAAGTAAATAGCTATTTTTCTTATTCTTATCGAATGAATTTTTTTTAGCTACATTTACACCGATGAACACGCAGGAACAATTGCTCAATGTTAAGTACAATACGTTGAGCCAAAATAAGCAAAATTAAGGCACCTACATCTTTTTAAAACCTTTAAAAAAAATAAAATAAGTAAATAGCTATTTTTCTTATTCTTATCGAATGAATTTTTTTTAGCTACATTTACACCGATGAACACGCAGGAACAATTGCTCAATGTTAAGTACAATACATTGAGCCAAAATAAGCAAAATTAAGGCACCAATATCTTTTTAAAACCTTTAAAAAAAATAAAATAAGTAAATAGCTATTTTTCTTCTTCTTGTCGAATGAATTTTTTTTAGCAACATTTAAACCGATGAACACGCAGGAGCAATTTTTTAATATCGAGTACGATACAATGAGCCAAAGTAAGCAAAACTAAGACACCTATATCTTTTTAAAACCTTTAAAAAAATAAAATAAGTAAATAGCTATTTTTCTTATTCTTGTCGAATGAATTTTTTTTAGCTACATTTACACCGATGAACACGCAGGAGCAATTGCTCAATGTTAATTACAATACATTGAGCCAAACTAAGCCAAATTAAGACACCCGTGTCATATCAAGACCTTTAAAAAAAATAAAATAAGTATATAGCTAATTTTCTTATTCTTGTCGAATGAATTTTTTTTAGCTACATTTACACCGATGAACACGCAGGAGCAATTGCTCAATGTTAAGTACAATACATTGAGCCAACATAAGCAAAATTTAGACACCCTTATTATATCAAGACCTTTAAAAAAAATAATATAAGTAAATAGCTATTTTTTTTATTCTTGACGAATGAATTTTTTTTAGCAACATTTAAACCGATGAACACGCAGGAGCAATTGCTCAATGTCAGGTACAATACAGTGAGCCAAAATAAGCAAAATTAAGACACCTATATCTTTTTAAAACCTTTAAAAAAATAAAATACGTAAATAGCTATTTTTCTTACTCTTGTCGAATGAATTTTTTTTAGCTACATTTACACCGATGAACACGCTGGAGCAATTGCTCAATGTTAATTACAATACAATGAGCCACAGTAAGCCAAATTAAGACACCCGTGTCATATCAAGACCTTTAAAAAAAATAAATTAAGTATACAGCAATTTCTCGTATTCTTGTCAAATGAATTTTTTGTAGCTACATTTACACCGATGAACACGCAGGAACAATTGTTCAATGTTAAGTACAATACAATGAGCCAAAATAAGCAAAATTAAGACACCTATATCTTTTTAAAACCTTTAAAAAAATAAAATAAGTAATTAGCTATTTTTCGTATTCTTGCCGTATGAATTTTTTTCAGCTACATTTACACCGATGAACTCGCATGAGCAATTGCTCAATGTTAAGTACAATACATTGAGCCAAAATAAGCAAAATAAAGACACCTATATCTTTTTAAAACCTTTAAAAAAAAAAAATAAGTAAATAGCTATTTTTCTTATTCTTGTCGAATGAATTTTTTTTAGCCACATTTACACCGATTAACACGCAGGAACAATTGCTCAATGTTAAGTACAATACAATGAGCCAAAATAAGCAAAATTAAGACACCTATATCTTTTAAAAACCTTTAAAAAAAATAAAATAAGTATATAGCTAATTTTCTTATTCTTGTCGAATGAATTTTTTTTAGCTACATTTACACGGATGAACACGCAGGAGCAATTGCTCAATGTGAAGTACAATACATTGAGCCAAAATAAGCAAAATTAAGACACTCATATCATATCAAGACCTTTAAAAAAAAAAATAAGTATATAGCTATTTTTCGTATTCTTGTCGAATGAATTTTTTGTAGCTACATTTACACCGATGAACACGCTGGAGCAATTGCCTAACGTTAGATACACTACAGGGAGCCAAAATATGCAAAACTAAGTCTCCTATATCTTTTTAAAACCTTTAAAAAAATAAAATAAGTATATAGCTATTTTTCGTATTCTTGCCTTATGAATTTTTTTAAGCTACATTTACACCGATGAACACGCAGGAGCAATTGCTCAATATTTAATACAATACATTGAGCCAAAATAATCAAAATTAGGACACCCTTATCATATCAAGACCTTTTAAAAAAATAAAATAAGTAAATAGCTATTTTTTTTATTCTTGTCGAATGAATTTTTTTTAGCAACATTTAAACCGATGAACACGCAGGAGCAATTGTTTAATATCAAGTACGATACAATGAGCCAAAATAAGCAAAATTAAGACACCTATATCTTTTTTAAACCTTAAAAAAAATAAAATAAGTAAATAGCTATTTTTCTTATTCTTGTCGAATGAATTTTTTTTAGCTACATTTACACCGATGAACACGCAGGAGCAATTGCTAAATGTTAAGTACAATACAATGAGCCAAAATAAGCAAAATTAAGACACCCTTATCATATCAAGACCTTTAAAAAAAATAAAATAAGTAAATAGCTATTTTTCTTATTCTTGTCGAATGAATTTTTTTTAGCCACATTTACAACGATGAACACGCAGGAGCAATTGCGCAATGTTAATTACAATACAATGAATCTATATAAGCCAAATTAAGACACCCGTGTCATATCAAGACCTTTAAAAAAATTAAATTAGTATATAGCTATTTTTCGTATTCTTGTCGAATGAATTTTTTGTAGCTACATTTACACCGATGAACACGCAGGAGCAAGTGGCCAATGTTAAGTATAATACAATGAGCCTAAATAAGCAAAATTAAGACACCTATATCTTTTTAGGACCTTTAAAGAAAATAAAATAAGTAAATAGCTATTTTTCTTATTCTTGTCGAATGAATTTTTTGTAGCTACATTTACACCGGCGAACACGCAGGAGCAAAGGGCCAATGTTAAGTACAATACAATGAGCCTAAATAAGCAAAATTAAGACACATATATCTTTTTAAAACCTTTAAAAAAAATAAAATAAGTAAATAGCTATTTTTCTTATTCTTATCGAATGAATTTTTTTTAGCTACATTTACACCGATGAACACGCAGGAACAATTGCTCAATGTTAAGTACAATACATTGAGCCAAAATAAGCAAAATTAAGGCACCTATATCTTTTTAAAACCTTTAAAAAAAATAAAATAAGTAAATAGCTATTTTTCTTCTTCTTGTCGAATGAATTTTTTTTAGCAACATTTAAACCGATGAACACGCAGGAGCAATTTTTTAATATCGAGTACGATACAATGAGCCAAAGTAAGCAAAACTAAGACACCTATATCTTTTTAAAACCTTTAAAAAAATAAAATAAGTAAATAGCTATTTTTCTTATTCTTGTCGAATGAATTTTTTTTAGCTACATTTACACCGATGAACACGCAGGAGCAATTGCTCAATGTTAATTACAATACATTGAGCCAAACTAAGCCAAATTAAGACACCCGTGTCATATCAAGACCTTTAAAAAAAATAAAATAAGTATATAGCTAATTTTCTTATTCTTGTCGAATGAATTTTTTTTAGCTACATTTACACCGATGAACACGCAGGAACAATTGCTCAATGTTAAGTACAATACATTGAGCCAAAATAAGCAAAATTTAGACACCCTTATTATATCAAGACCTTTAAAAAAAATAATATAAGTAAATAGCTATTTTTTTTATTCTTGACGAATGAATTTTTTTTAGCAACATTTAAACCGATGAACACGCAGGAGCAATTGCTCAATGTCAGGTACAATACAGTGAGCCAAAATAAGCAAAATTAAGACACCTATATCTTTTTAAAACCTTTAAAAAAATAAAATACGTAAATAGCTATTTTTCTTACTCTTGTCGAATGAATTTTTTTTAGCTACATTTACACCGATGAACTCGCTGGAGCAATTGTTAAATGTTAATTACAATACAATGAGCCACAACAAGCCAAATTAAGACACCCGTGTCATATCAAGACCTTTAAAAAAAATAAAATAAGTATATAGCAATTTTTCGTATTCTTGTCAAATGAATTTTTTGTAGCTACATTTACACCGATGAACACGCAGGAACAATTGCTTAATGTTAAGTACAATACAATGAGCCTAAATAAGCAAAATTAAGACACCTATATCTTTTTAAGACCTTTAAAAAAAATAAAATAAGTAAATAGCTATGTTTCTTATTCTTGTCGAATGAATTTTTTTTAGCTACATTTACACCGACGAACAAGCAGGAACAATTGCTCAATGTTAAGTACAATACAATGAGCCAAAATAAGCAAAATTAAGACACCTATATCTTTTTAAAACCTTTAAAAAAATAAAATAAGTAATTAGCTATTTTTCGTATTCTTGCCGTATGAATTTTTTTCAGCTACATTTACACCGATGAACTCGCATGAGCAATTGCTCAATGTTAAGTACAATACATTGAGCCAAAATAAGCAAAATAAAGACACCTATATCTTTTTAAAACCTTTAAAAAAAAAAAATAAGTAAATAGCTATTTTTCTTATTCTTGTCGAATGAATTTTTTTTAGCCACATTTACACCGATTAACACGCAGGAACAATTGCTCAATGTTAAGTACAATACAATGAGCCAAAATAAGCAAAATTAAGACACCTATATCTTTTAAAAACCTTTAAAAAAAATAAAATAAGTATATAGCTAATTTTCTTATTCTTGTCGAATGAATTTTTTTTAGCTACATTTACACCGATGAACACGCAGGAGCAATTGCTCAATGTTAAGTACAATACAATGAGCCAAAATAAGCAAAATTAAGACACTCATATCATATCAAGACCTTTAAAAAAAAAAATAAGTATATAGCTATTTTTCGTATTCTTGTCGAATGAATTTTTTGTAGCTACATTTACACCGATGAACACGCTGGAGCAATTGCCTAACGTTAGATACACTACAGGGAGCCAAAATATGCAAAACTAAGTCTCCTATATCTTTTTTAAACCTTTAAAAAAATAAAATAAGTATATAGCTATTTTTCGTATTCTTGCCTTATGAATTTTTTTAAGCTACATTTACACCGATGAACACGCAGGAGCAATTGCTCAATATTTAATACAATACATTGAGCCAAAATAATCAAAATTAAGACACCCTTATCATATCAAGACCTTTTAAAAAAATAAAATAAGTAAATAGCTATTTTTTTTATTCTTGTCGAATGAATTTTTTTTAGCAACATTTAAACCGATGAACACGCAGGAGCAATTGTTTAATATCAAGTACGATACAATGAGCCAAAATAAGATAAATTAAGACACCTATATCTTTTTTAAACCTTTAAAAAAATAAAATAAGTAAATAGCTATTTCTCTTATTCTTGTCGAATGAATTTTTTTTAGCTACATTTACACCGATGAACACGCAGGAACAATTGCTCAATGTTAAGTACAATACAGTGAGCCAAAATAAACCAAATTAAGACACCCGTGTCACACCAAGACCTTTAAAAAAAATAAAATAAGTATATAGCTATTTTTCGTATTCTTGTCGAATGAATTTTTAGTAGCTACATTTACACCGATGTACACGCAGGAGCAAAAGGTCAATGTTAAGTACAATACATTGAGCCTAAATAAGGAAAATTAAGACACCTATATCTTTTTAAAACCTTTAAAAAAATAAAATAAGTAATTAGCTATTTTTCGTATTCTTGCCGTATGAATTTTTTTAAGCTACATTTACACCGATGAACACGCAGGAGCAATTGCTCAATGTTAAGTACAATACAATTAGCCAAAATAAGCAATATTAAGACACCTATATCTTTTTAAAACCTTTAAAAAAAATAAAATAAGTAAATAGCTATTTTTCTTATTCTTGTCGAATGAATTTTTTTTAGCTACATTTACACCGATGAACACGCACGAGCAATTGCTCAATGTTAAGTACAATACAATGAGCCAAAATAAGCAAAATTAAGACACTCATATCATATCAAGACCTTTAAAAGAAGAAAATAAGTATATAGCTATTTTTCGTATTCTTGTCGAATGAATTTTTTTTAGCTACATTTACACCGATGAACACGCAGGAACAATTGCTCAATGTTAGGTACAATACATTGAGCCAAAATACGCAAAATTAAGACACCTATATCTTTTTTAAACCTTAAAAAAAAATAAAATAAGTAAATAGCTATTTTTCTTATTCTTGTCGAATGAATTTTTTTTAGCTACATTTACACCGATGAACACGCAGGAGCAATTGCTAAATGTTAAGTACAATATAATGAGCCAAAATAAGCAAAATTAAGACACCCTTATCATATCAAGACCTTTAAAAAAAATAAAATAAGTAAATAGCTATTTTTCTTATTCTTGTCGAATGAATTTTTTTTAGCCACATTTACAACGATGAACACGCAGGAGCAATTGCGCAATGTTAACTACAATACAATGAATCTATATAATCCAAATTAAGACACCCGTGTCATATCAAGACCTTTAAAAAAATTAAATTAGTATATAGCTATTTTTCGTATTCTTGTCGAATGAATTTTTTGTAGCTACATTTACACCGATGAACACGCAGGAGCAAGTGGCCAATGTTAAGTATAATACAATGAGCCTAAATAAGCAAAATTAAGAGACCTATATCTTTTTAAGACCTTTAAAGAAAATAAAATAAGTAAATAGCTATTTTTCTTATTCTTGTCGAATGAATTTTTTGTAGCTACATTTACACCGGCGAACACGCAGGAGCAAGTGGCCAATGTTAAGTACAATACAATGAGCCTAAATAAGCAAAATTAAGACACATATATCTTTTTAAGACCTTTAAAAAAATAAAATAAGTAAATAGCTATTTTTCTTATTCTTATCGAATGAATTTTTTTTAGCTACATTTACACCGTTGAACACGCAGGAACAATTGCTCAATGTTAAGTACAATACGTTGAGCCAAAATAAGCAAAATTAAGGCACCTACATCTTTTTAAAACCTTTAAAAAAAATAAAATAAGTAAATAGCTATTTTTCTTATTCTTATCGAATGAATTTTTTTTAGCTACATTTACACCGATGAACACGCAGTAACAATTGCTCAATGTTAAGTACAATACATTGAGCCAAAATAAGCAAAATTAAGGCACCTATATCTTTTTGAAACCTTTAAAAAAAATAAAATAAGTAAATAGCTATTTTTCTTCTTCTTGTCGAATGAATTTTTTTTAGCAACATTTAAACCGATGAACACGCAGGAGCAATTTTTTAATATCGAGTACGATACATTGAGCCAAAGTAAGCAAAATTAAGACACCTATATCTTTTTAAAACCTTTAAAAAAATAAAATAAGTAAATAGCTATTTTTCTTATTCTTGTCGAATGAATTTTTTTTAGCTACATTTACACCGATGAACACGCAGCAGCAATTGTTTAATGTTAATTACAATACATTGAGCCAAACTAAGCCAAATTAAGACACCCGTGTCATATCAAGACCTTTAAAAAAAATAAAATAAGTATATAGCTAATTTTCTTATTCTTGTCGAATGAATTTTTTTTAGCTACATTTACACCGATGAACACGCAGGAGCAATTGCTCAATGTTAAGTACAATACAATGAGCCAAAATAAGCAAAATTTAGACACCCTTATTATATCAAGACCTTTAAAAAAAATAATATAAGTAAATAGCTATTTTTTTTATTCTTGACGAATGAATTTTTTTTAGCAACATTTAAACCGATGAACACGCAGGAGCAATTGCTCAATGTCAGGTGCAATACAGTGAGCCAAAATAAGCAAAATTAAGACACCTATATCTTTTTTAAACCTTTAAAAAAAATAAAATAAGGAAATAGCTATTTTTCTTATTCTTGTCGAATGAATTTTTTTTAGCTACATTTACACCGATGAACACGCAGGAGCAATTGCTCAATGTTAAGTACAATACAATGAGCCAAAATAAGCAAAATTAAGACACTGATATCATATCAAGACCTTTAAAAGAAAAAAATAAGTATATAGCTATTTTTCGTATTCTTGCCGTATGAATTTTTTTAAGCTACATTTACACCGATGAACACGCAGGAGCAATTGCTCAATATTTAATACAATACATTGAGCCAAAATAATCAAAATTAAGACACCCTTATCATATCAAGACCTTTTAAAAAAATAAAATAAGTAAATAGCTATTTTTTTTATTCATGTCGAATGAATTTTTTTTAGCAACATTTAAACCGATGAACACGCAGGAGCAATTGTTTAATATCAAGTACGATACAATGAGCCAAAATAAGATAAATTAAGACACCTATATCTTTTTTAAACCTTTAAAAAAATAAAATAAGTAAATAGCTATTTCTCTTATTCTTGTCGAATGAATTTTTTTTAGCTACATTTACACCGATGAACACGCAGGAACAATTGCTCAATGTTAAGTACAATACAATGAGCCAAAATAAGCCAAATTAAGACACCCGTGTCACATCAAGACCTTTAAAAAAAATAAAATAAGTATATAGCTATTTTTCGTATTCTTGTCGAATGAATTTTTTGTAGCTACATTTACACCGATGAACACGCTGGAGCAATTGCTCAATGTTAAGTACAATACATTGAGCCAAAATAAGCAAAATAAAGACACCTATATCTTTTTAAAACCTTTAAAAAAAAAAATAAGTAAATAGCTATTTTTCTTATTCTTGTCGAATGAATTTTGTTTTAGCTACATTTACACAGATGAACACGCAGGAGCAATTGCTCAATGTTAAGTACAATACAGTGAGCCAAAATAAGCAAAATTAAGACACCTATATCTTTTTAAAACCTTTAAAAAAATAAAATACGTAAATAGCTATTTTTCTTACTCTTGTCGAATGAATTTTTTGTAGCTACATTTACACCGATGAACACGCTGGAGCAATTGCTCAATGTTAATTACAATACAATGAGCCACAACAAGCCAAATTAAGACACCCGTGTCATATCAAGACCTTTAAAAAAAATAAAATAAGTATATAGCAATTTTTCGTATTCTTGTCAAATGAATTTTTTGTAGCTACATTTACACCGATGAACACGCAGGAACAATTGCTTAATGTTAAGTACAATACAATGAGCCTAAATAAGCAAAATTAAGGCACCTATATCTTTTTAAGACCTTTAAAAAAAATAAAATAAGTAAATAGCTATTTTTCTTATTCTTGTCGAATGAATTTTTTTTAGCTACATTTACACCGACGAACAAGCAGGAACAATTGCTCAATGTTAAGTACAATACAATGAGCCACAACAAGCCAAATTAAGACACCCGTGTCATATCAAGACCTTTAAAAAAAATAAAATAAGTATATAGCAATTTTTCGTATTCTTGTCAAATGAATTTTTTGTAGCTACATTTACACCGATGAACACGCAGGAACAATTGCTTAATGTTAAGTACAATACAATGAGCCTAAATAAGCAAAATTAAGACACATATATCTTTTTAAGACCTTTAAAAAAAATAAAATAAGTAAATAGCTATTTTTCTTATTCTTGTCGAATGAATTTTTTTTAGCCACATTTACACCGATTAACACGCAGGAACAATTGCTCAATGTTAAGTACAATACAATGAGCCAAAATAAGCAAAATTAAGACACTCATATCATATCAAGACCTTTAAAAAAAAAAATAAGTATATAGCTATTTTTCGTATTCTTGTCGAATGAATTTTTTGTAGCTACATTTACACCGATGAACACGCTGGAGCAATTGCCTAACGTTAGATACACTACAGGGAGCCAAAATATGCAAAACTAAGTCTCCTATATCTTTTTAAAACCTTTAAAAAAATAAAATAAGTATATAGCTATTTTTCGTATTCTTGCCTTATGAATTTTTTTAAGCTACATTTACACCGATGAACACGCAGGAGCAATTGCTCAATATTTAATACAATACATTGAGCCAAAATAATCAAAATTAAGACACCCTTATCATATCAAGACCTTTTAAAAAAATAAAATAAGTAAATAGCTATTTTTTTTATTCTTGTCGAATGAATTTTTTTTAGCAACATTTAAACCGATGAACACGCAGGAGCAATTGTTTAATATCAAGTACGATACAATGAGCCAAAATAAGATAAATTAAGACACCTATATCTTTTTTAAACCTTTAAAAAAATAAAATAAGTAAATAGCTAATTTTCTTATTCTTGTCGAATGAATTTTTTTTAGCTACATTTACACCGATGAACACGCAGGAGCAATTGCTCAATGTTAAGTACAATACAATGAGCCAAAATAAGCAAAATTAAGACACTCATATCATATCAAGACCTTTAAAAAAAAAAATAAGTATATAGCTATTTTTCGTATTCTTGTCGAATGAATTTTTTGTAGCTACATTTACACCGATGAACACGCTGGAGCAATTGCCTAACGTTAGATACACTACAGGGAGCCAAAATATGCAAAACTAAGTCTCCTATATCTTTTTAAAACCTTTAAAAAAATAAAATAAGTATATAGCTATTTTTCGTTTTCTTGCCTTATGAATTTTTTTAAGCTACATTTACACCGATGAACACGCAGGAGCAATTGCTCAATATTTAATACAATACATTGAGCCAAAATAATCAAAATTAAGACACCCTTATCATATCAAGACCTTTTAAAAAAATAAAATAAGTAAATAGCTATTTTTTTTATTCTTGTCGAATGAATTTTTTTTAGCAACATTTAAACCGATGAACACGCAGGAGCAATTGTTTAATATCAAGTACGATACAATGAGCCAAAATAAGATAAATTAAGACACCTATATCTTTTTTAAACCTTTAAAAAAATAAAATAAGTAAATAGCTATTTCTCTTATTCTTGTCGAATGAATTTTTTTTAGCTACATTTACACCGATGAACACGCAGGAACAATTGCTCAATGTTAAGTACAATACAATGAGCCAAAATAAACCAAATTAAGACACCCGTGTCACACCAAGACCTTTAAAAAAAATAAAATAAGTATATAGATATTTTTCGTATTCTTGTCGAATGAATTTTTTGTAGCTACATTTACACCGATGTACACGCAGGAGCAAAAGGTCAATGTTAAGTACAATACATTGAGCCTAAATAAGCAAAATTAAGACACATATATCTTTTTAAAACCTTTAAAAAAATAAAATAAGTAATTAGCTATTTTTCGTATTCATGCCGTATGAATTTTTTTAAGCTACATTTACACCGATGAACACGCAGGAGCAATTGCTCAATGTTAAGTACAATACAATTAGCCAAAATAAGCAATATTAAGACACCTATATCTTTTTAAAACCTTTAAAAAAAATAAAATAAGTAAATAGCTATTTTTCTTATTCTTGTCGAATGAATTTTTTTTAGCTACATTTACACCGATGAACACGCACGAGCAATTGCTCAATGTTAAGTACAATACAATGAGCCAAAATAAGCAAAATTAAGACACTCATATCATATCAAGACCTTTAAAAGAAAAAAATAAGTATATAGCTATTTTTCGTATTCTTGTCGAATGAATTTTTTTTAGCTACATTTACACCGATGAACACGCAGGAACAATTGCTCAATGTTAGGTACAATACTTTGAGCCAAAATACGCAAAATTAAGACACCTATATCTTTTTTAAACCTTAAAAAAAAATAAAATAAGTAAATAGCTATTTTTCTTATTCTTGACGAATGAATTTTTTTTAGCTACATTTACACCGATGAACACGCAGGAGCAATTGCTAAATGTTAAGTACAATACAATGAGCCAAAATAAGCAAAATTAAGACACCCTTATCATATCAAGACCTTTAAAAAAAATAAAATAAGTAAATAGCTATTTTTCTTATTCTTGTCGAATGAATTTTTTTTAGCCACATTTACAACGATGAACACGCAGGAGCAATTGCGCAATGTTAATTACAATACAATGAATCTATATAAGCCAAATTAAGACACCCGTGTCATATCAAGACCTTTAAAAAAATTAAATTAGTATATAGCTATTTTTCGTATTCTTGTCGAATGAATTTTTTGTAGCTACATTTACACCGATGAACACGCAGGAGCAAGTGGCCAATGTTAAGTATAATACAATGAGCCTAAATAAGCAAAATTAAGACACCTATATCTTTTTAAGACCTTTAAAGAAAATAAAATAAGTAAATAGCTATTTTTCTTATTCTTGTCGAATGAATTTTTTGTAGCTACATTTACACCGGCGAACACGCAGGAGCAAGTGGCCAATGTTAAGTACAATACAATGAGCCTAAATAAGCAAAATTAAGACACATATATCTTTTTAAGACCTTTAAAAAAATAAAATAAGTAAATAGCTATTTTTCTTATTCTTATCGAATGAATTTTTTTTAGCTACATTTACACCGATGAACACGCAGGAGCAATTTTTTAATATCGAGTACGATACAATGAGCCAAAGTAAGCAAAACTAAGACACCTATATCTTTTTAAAACCTTTAAAAAAATAAAATAAGTAAATAGCTATTTTTCTTATTCTTGTCGAATGAATTTTTTTTAGTTACATTTACACCGATGAACACGCAGGAGCAATTGTTTAATGTTAATTACAATACATTGAGCCAAACTAAGCCAAATTAAGACACCCGTGTCATATCAAGACCTTTAAAAAAAATAAAATAAGTATATAGCTAATTTTCTTATTCTTGTCGAATGAATTTTTTTTAGCTACATTTACACCGATGAACACGCAGGAGCAATTGCTCAATGTTAAGTACAATACAATGAGCCAAAATAAGCAAAATTTAGACACCCTTATTATATCAAGACCTTTAAAAAAAATAATATAAGTAAATAGCTATTTTTTTTATTCTTGACGAATGAATTTTTTTTAGCAACATTTAAACCGATGAACACGCAGGAGCAATTGCTCAATGTCAGGTACAATACAATGAGCCAAAATAAGCAAAATTAAGACACTGATATCATATCAAGACCTTTAAAAGAAAAAAATAAGTATATAGCTATTTTTCGTATTCTTGCCGAATGAATTTTTTTAAGCTACATTTACACCGATGAACACGCAGGAGCAATTGCTCAATATTTAATACAATACATTGAGCCAAAATAATCAAAATTAAGACACCCTTATCATATCAAGACCTTTTAAAAAAATAAAATAAGTAAATAGCTATTTTTTTTATTCTTGTCGAATGAATTTTTTTTAGCAACATTTAAACCGATGAACACGCAGGAGCAATTGTTTAATATCAAGTACGATACAATGAGCCAAAATAAGATAAATTAAGACACCTATATCTTTTTTAAACCTTTAAAAAAATAAAATAAGTAAATAGCTATTTCTCTTATTCTTGTCGAATGAATTTTTTTTAGCTACATTTACACCGATGAACACGCAGGAACAATTGCTCAATGTTAAGTACAATACAATGAGCCAAAATAAGCCAAATTAAGACACCCGTGTCACATCAAGACCTTTAAAAAAAATAAAATAAGTATATAGCTATTTTTCGTATTCTTGTCGAATGAATTTTTTGTAGCTACATTTACACCGATGTACACGCAGGAGCAAAAGGTCAATGTTAAGTATAATACAGTGAGCCTAAATAAGCAAAATTAAGACACCTATATCTTTTTAAGACCTTTAAAGAAAATAAAATAAGTAAATAGCTATTTTTCTTATTCTTGTCGAATGAATTTTTTGTAGCTACATTTACACCGGCGAACACGCAGGAGCAAGTGGCCAATGTTAAGTACAATACAATGAGCCTAAATAAGCAAAATTAAGACACATATATCTTTTTAAGACCTTTAAAAAAATAAAATAAGTAAATAGCTATTTTTCTTATTCTTATCGAATGAATTTTTTTTAGCTACATTTACACCGATGAACACGCAGGAGAAATTTTTTAATATCGAGTACGATACAATGAGCCAAAGTAAGCAAAACTAAGACACCTATATCTTTTTAAAACCTTTAAAAAAATAAAATAAGTAAATAGCTATTTTTCTTATTCTTGTCGAATGAATTTTTTTTAGCTACATTTACACCGATGAACACGCAGGAGCAATTGTTTAATGTTAATTACAATACATTGAGCCAAACTAAGCCAAATTAAGACACCCGTGTCATATCAAGACCTTTAAAAAAAATAAAATAAGTATATAGCTAATTTTCTTATTCTTGTCGAATGAATTTTTTTTAGCTACATTTACACCGATGAACACGCAGGAGCAATTGCTCAATGTTAAGTACAATACAATGAGCCAAAATAAGCAAAATTTAGACACCCTTATTATATCAAGACCTTTAAAAAAAATAATATAAGTAAATAGCTATTTTTTTTATTCTTGACGAATGAATTTTTTTTAGCAACATTTAAACCGATGAACACGCAGGAGCAATTGCTCAATGTCAGGTACAATACAATGAGCCAAAATAAGCAAAATTAAGACACTGATATCATATCAAGACCTTTAAAAGAAAAAAATAAGTATATAGCTATTTTTCGTATTCTTGCCGAATGAATTTTTTTAAGCTACATTTACACCGATGAACACGCAGGAGCAATTGCTCAATATTTAATACAATACATTGAGCCAAAATAATCAAAATTAAGACACCCTTATCATATCAAGACCTTTTAAAAAAATAAAATAAGTAAATAGCTATTTTTTTTATTCTTGTCGAATGAATTTTTTTTAGCAACATTTAAACCGATGAACACGCAGGAGCAATTGTTTAATATCAAGTACGATACAATGAGCCAAAATAAGATAAATTAAGACACCTATATCTTTTTTAAACCTTTAAAAAAATAAAATAAGTAAATAGCTATTTCTCTTATTCTTGTCGAATGAATTTTTTTTAGCTACATTTACACCGATGAACACGCAGGAACAATTGCTCAATGTTAAGTACAATACAATGAGCCAAAATAAGCCAAATTAAGACACCCGTGTCACATCAAGACCTTTAAAAAAAATAAAATAAGTATATAGCTATTTTTCGTATTCTTGTCGAATGAATTTTTTGTAGCTACATTTACACCGATGTACACGCAGGAGCAAAAGGTCAATGTTAAGTATAATACAATGAGCCTAAATAAGCAAAATTAAGACACATATATCTTTTTAAGACCTTTAAAAAAATAAAATAAGTAAATAGCTATTTTTCTTATTCTTATCGAATGAATTTTTTTTAGCTACATTTACACCGATGAACACGCAGGAACAATTGCTCAATGTTAAGTACAATACGTTGAGCCAAAATAAGCAAAATTAAGGCACCTACATCTTTTTAAAACCTTTAAAAAAAATAAAATAAGTAAATAGCTATTTTTCTTATTCTTATCGAATGAATTTTTTTTAGCTACATTTACACCGATGAACACGCAGGAACAATTGCTCAATGTTAAGTACAATACATTGAGCCAAAATAAGCAAAATTAAGGCACCTATATCTTTTTGAAACCTTTAAAAAAAATAAAATAAGTAAATAGCTATTTTTCTTCTTCTTGTCGAATGAATTTTTTTTAGCAACATTTAAACCGATGAACACGCAGGAGCAATTTTTTAATATCGAGTACGATACAATGAGCCAAAGTAAGCAAAACTAAGACACCTATATCTTTTTAAAACCTTTAAAAAAATAAAATAAGTAAATAGCTATTTTTCTTATTCTTGTCGAATGAATTTTTTTTAGCTACATTTACACCGATGAACACGCAGGAGCAATTGTTTAATGTTAATTACAATACATTGAGCCAAACTAAGCCAAATTAAGACACCCGTGTCATATCAAGACCTTTAAAAAAAATAAAATAAGTATATAGCTAATTTTCTTATTCTTGTCGAATGAATTTTTTTTAGCTACATTTACACCGATGAACACGCAGGAGCAATTGCTCAATGTTAAGTACAATACAATGAGCCAAAATAAGCAAAATTTAGACACCCTTATTATATCAAGACCTTTAAAAAAAATAATATAAGTAAATAGCTATTTTTTTTATTCTTGACGAATGAATTTTTTTTAGCAACATTTAAACCGATGAACACGCAGGAGCAATTGCTCAATGTCAGGTACAATACAATGAGCCAAAATAAGCAAAATTAAGACACTGATATCATATCAAGACCTTTAAAAGAAAAAAATAAGTATATAGCTATATTTCGTATTCTTGCCGAATGAATTTTTTTAAGCTACATTTACACCGATGAACACGCAGGAGCAATTGCTCAATATTTAATACAATACATTGAGCCAAAATAATCAAAATTAAGACACCCTTATCATATCAAGACCTTTTAAAAAAATAAAATAAGTAAATAGCTATTTTTTTTATTCTTGTCGAATGAATTTTTTTTAGCAACATTTAAACCGATGAACACGCAGGAGCAATTGTTTAATATCAAGTACGATACAATGAGCCAAAATAAGATAAATTAAGACACCTATATCTTTTTTAAACCTTTAAAAAAATAAAATAAGTAAATAGCTATTTCTCTTATTCTTGTCGAATGAATTTTTTTTAGCTACATTTACACCGATGAACACGCAGGAACAATTGCTCAATGTTAAGTACAATACAATGAGCCAAAATAAGCCAAATTAAGACACCCGTGTCACATCAAGACCTTTAAAAAAAATAAAATAAGTATATAGCTATTTTTCGTATTCTTGTCGAATGAATTTTTTGTAGCTACATTTACACCGATGTACACGCAGGAGCAAAAGGTCAATGTTAAGTATAATACAATGAGCCTAAATAAGCAAAATTAAGACACCTATATCTTTTTAAGACCTTTAAAGAAAATAAAATAAGTAAATAGCTATTTTTCTTATTCTTGTCGAATGAATTTTTTGTAGCTACATTTACACCGGCGAACACGCAGGAGCAAGTGGCCAATGTTAAGTACAATACAATGAGCCTAAATAAGCAAAATTAAGACACATATATCTTTTTAAGACCTTTAAAAAAATAAAATAAGTAAATAGCTATTTTTCTTATTCTTATCGAATGAATTTTTTTTAGCTACATTTACACCGATGAACACGCAGGAACAATTGCTCAATGTTAAGTACAATACATTGAGCCAAAATAAGCAAAATTAAGGCACCTATATCTTTTTGAAACCTTTAAAAAAAATAAAATAAGTAAATAGCTATTTTTCTTCTTCTTGTCGAATGAATTTTTTTTAGCAACATTTAAACCGATGAACACGCAGGAGCAATTTTTTAATATCGAGTACGATACAATGAGCCAAAGTAAGCAAAACTAAGACACCTATATCTTTTTAAAACCTTTAAAAAAATAAAATAAATAAATAGCTATTTTTCTTATTCTTGTCGAATGAATTTTTTTTAGCTACATTTACACCGATGAACACGCAGGAGCAATTGTTTAATGTTAATTACAATACATTGAGCCAAACTAAGCCAAATTAAGACACCCGTGTCATATCAAGACCTTTAAAAAAAATAAAATAAGTATATAGCTAATTTTCTTATTCTTGTCGAATGAATTTTTTTTAGCTACATTTACACCGATGAACACGCAGGAGCAATTGCTCAATGTTAAGTACAATACAATGAGCCAAAATAAGCAAAATTTAGACACCCTTATTATATCAAGACCTTTAAAAAAAATAATATAAGTAAATAGCTATTTTTTTTATTCTTGACGAATGAATTTTTTTTAGCAACATTTAAACCGATGAACACGCAGGAGCAATTGCTCAATGTCAGGTACAATACAGTGAGCCAAAATAAGCAAAATTAAGACACCTATATCTTTTTCAAACCTTTAAAAAAAAT
Source organism: Psococerastis gibbosa (assembly GCA_963971405.1). NCBI lineage: Eukaryota > Metazoa > Arthropoda > Insecta > Psocodea > Psocidae > Psococerastis > Psococerastis gibbosa. Next base: position 498,725 of record CAXART010000001.1, on the reverse strand, counting down.
AAAATAAGGAAATAGCTATTTTTCTTATTCTTGTCGAATGAATTTTTTTTAGCTACATTTACACCGATGAACACGCAGGAGCAATTGTTCAATGTTAAGTACAATACAATGAGCCAAAATAAGCAAAATTAAGACACTGATATCATATCAAGACCTTTAAAAGAAAAAAATAAGTATATAGCTATTTTTCGTATTCTTGCCGAATGAATTTTTTTAAGCTACATTTACACCGATGAACACGCAGGAGCAATTGCTCAATATTTAATACAATACATTGAGCCAAAATAATCAAAATTAAGACACCCTTATCATATCAAGACCTTTTAAAAAAATAAAATATGTAAATAGCTATTTTTTTTATTCTTGTCGAATGAATTTTTTTTAGCAACATTTAAACCGATGAACACGCAGGAGCAATTGTTTAATATCAAGTACGATACAATGAGCCAAAATAAGATAAATTAAGACACCTATATCTTTTTTAAACCTTTAAAAAAATAAAATAAGTAAATAGCTATTTCTCTTATTCTTGTCGAATGAATTTTTTTTAGCTACATTTACACCGATGAACACGCAGGAACAATTGCTCAATGTTAAGTACAATACAATGAGCCAAAATAAGCCAAATTAAGACACCCGTGTCACATCAAGACCTTTAAAAAAAATAAAATAAGTATATAGCTATTTTTCGTATTCTTGTCGAATGAATTTTTTGTAGCTACATTTACACCGATGTACACGCAGGAGCAAAAGGTCAATGTTAAGTACAATACATTGAGCCAAAATAAGCAAAATAAAGACACCTATATCTTTTTAAAACCTTTAAAAAAAAAAATAAGTAAATAGCTATTTTTCTTATTCTTGTCGAATGAATTTTGTTTTAGCTACATTTACACCGATGAACACGCAGGAGCAATTGCTCAATGTTAAGTACAATAAAATGAGCCAAAATAAACAAAATTAAGACACTCATATCATATCAAGACCTTTAAAAAAAAAAATAAGTATATAGCTATTTTTCGTATTCTTGTCGAATGAATTTTTTGTAGCTACGTTTACACCGATGAACACGCTGGAGCAATTGCCTAATGTTAGATACAGTACAGGGAGCCAAAATAAGCAAAATTAAGACTCCTATATCTTTTTAAAACCTATAAAAAAATAAAATAAGTAATTAGCTATTTTTCGTATTCTTGCCGTATGAATTTTTTTAAGCTACATTTACACCGATGAACACGCAGGAGCAATTGCTCAATGTTATGTACAATACATTGAGCCAAAATAAGCAAAATAAAGACACCTATATCTTTTTAAAACCTTTAAAAAAATAAAATAAGTAAATAGCTATTTTTCTTATTCTTGTCGAATGAATTTTTTTTAGCTACATTTACACCGATGAACACGCAGGAACAATTGCTCAATGTTAAGTACAATACAATGAGCCAAAATAAGCAAAATTTAGACACCCTTATCATATCAAGACCTTTAAAAAAAATAATATAAGTAAATAGCTATTTTTTTTATTCTTGACGAATGAATTTTTTTTAGCAACATTTAAACCGATGAACACGCAGGAGCAATTGCTCAATGTCAGGTACAATACAATGAGCCAAAATAAGCAAAATTAAGACACTTATATCTTTTTAAAACCTTTAAAAAAATAAAATACGTAAATAGCTATTTTTCTTATTCTTGTCGAATGAATTTTTTTTAGCTACATTTACACCGATGAACACGCTGGAGCAATTGCTCAATGTTAATTACAATACAATGAGCCACATTAAGCCAAATTAAGACACCCGCGTCATATCAAGACCTTTAAAAAAAATAAAATAAGTATATAGCAATTTTTCGTATTCTTGTTGAATGAATTTTTTGTAGCTACATTCACACCGATGAACACGCAGGAGCAATTGCTCAATGTTAAGTACAATACAGTGAGCCTAAATAAGCAAAATTAAGACACCTATATGTTTTTAAGACGTTTAAAAAAAATAAAATAAGTAAATAGCTATTTTTCTTATTCTTGTCGAATGAATTTTTTTTAGCTACATTTACACCGATGAACACGCAGGAACAATTGCTCAATGTTAACTACAATACAATGAGCCAAAATAAGCAATATTAAGACACCTATATCTTTTTTAAACCTTTAAAAAAAATAAAATAAGTAAATAGCTATTTTTCTTATTCTTGTCGAATGAATTTTTTTTAGCTACATTTACACCGATGAACACGCAGGAGCAATTGCTCAATGTTAAGTACAATACAATGAGCCAAAATAAGCAAAATTAAGACACTGATATCATATCAAGACCTTTAAAAGAAAAAAATAAGTATATAGCTATTTTTCGTATTCTTGCCGTATGAATTTTTTTAAGCTACATTTACACCGATGAACACGCAGGAGCAATTGCTCAATATTTAATACAATACATTGAGCCTAAATAAGCAAAATTAAGACACCTATATCTTTTTAAGACCTTTAAAGAAAATAAAATAAGTAAATAGCTATTTTTCTTCTTCTTGTCGAATGAATTTTTTTTAGCAACATTTAAACCGATGAACACGCAGGAGCAATTTTTTAATATCGAGTACGATACAATGAGCCAAAGTAAGCAAAACTAAGACACCTATATCTTTTTAAAACCTTTAAAAAAATAAAATAAGTAAATAGCTATTTTTCTTATTCTTGTCGAATGAATTTTTTTTAGCTACATTTAAACCGATGAACACGCAGGAGCAATTGTTTAATATCAAGTACGATACAATGAGCCAAAATAAGATAAATTAAGACACCTATATCTTTTTTAAACCTTTAAAAAAATAAAATAAGTAAATAGCTATTTCTCTTATTCTTGTCGAATGAATTTTTTTTAGCTACATTTACACCGATGAACACGCAGGAACAATTGCTCAATGTTAAGTACAATACAATGAGCCAAAATAAGCCAAATTAAGACACCCGTGTCACATCAAGACCTTTAAAAAAAATAAAATAAGTATATAGCTATTTTTCGTATTCTTGTCGAATGAATTTTTTGTAGCTACATTTACACCGATGTACACGCAGGAGCAAAAGGTCAATGTTAAGTATAATACAATGAGCCTAAATAAGCAAAATTAAGACACCTATATCTTTTTTAGACCTTTAAAGAAAATAAAATAAGTAAATAGCTATTTTTCTTATTCTTGTCGAATGAATTTTTTGTAGCTACATTTACACCGGCGAACACGCAGGAGCAAGTGGCCAATGTTAAGTACAATACAATGAGCCTAAATAAGCAAAATTAAGACACATATATCTTTTTAAGACCTTTAAAAAAATAAAATAAGTAAATAGCAATTTTTCTTATTCTTATCGAATGAATTTTTTTTAGCTACATTTACACCGATGAACACGCAGGAACAATTGCTCAATGTTAAGTACAATACGTTGAGCCAAAATAAGCAAAATTAAGGCACCTACATCTTTTTAAAACCTTTAAAAAAAATAAAATAAGTAAATAGCTATTTTTCTTATTCTTATCGAATGAATTTTTTTTAGCTACATTTACACCGATGAACACGCAGGAACAATTGCTCAATGTTAAGTACAATACATTGAGCCAAAATAAGCAAAATTAAGGCACCTATATCTTTTTGAAACCTTTAAAAAAAATAAAATAAGTAAATAGCTATTTTTCTTCTTCTTGTCGAATGAATTTTTTTTAGCAACATTTAAACCGATGAACACGCAGGAGCAATTTTTTAATATCGAGTACGATACAATGAGCCAAAGTAAGCAAAACTAAGACACCTATATCTTTTTAAAACCTTTAAAAAAATAAAATAAGTAAATAGCTATTTTTCTTATTCTTGTCGAATGAATTTTTTTTAGCTACATTTACACCGATGAACACGCAGGAGCAATTGTTTAATGTTAATTACAATACATTGAGCCAAACTAAGCCAAATTAAGACACCCGTGTCATATCAAGACCTTTAAAAAAAATAAAATAAGTATATAGCTAATTTTCTTATTCTTGTCGAATGAATTTTTTTTAGCTACATTTACACCGATGAACACGCAGGAGCAATTGCTCAATGTTAAGTACAATACAATGAGCCAAAATAAGCAAAATTTAGACACCCTTATTATATCAAGACCTTTAAAAAAAATAATATAAGTAAATAGCTATTTTTTTTATTCTTGACGAATGAATTTTTTTTAGCAACATTTAAACCGATGAACACGCAGGAGCAATTGCTCAATGTCAGGTACAATACAATGAGCCAAAATAAGCAAAATTAAGACACTGATATCATATCAAGACCTTTAAAAGAAAAAAATAAGTATATAGCTATATTTCGTATTCTTGCCGAATGAATTTTTTTAAGCTACATTTACACCGATGAACACGCAGGAGCAATTGCTCAATATTTAATACAATACATTGAGCCAAAATAATCAAAATTAAGACACCCTTATCATATCAAGACCTTTTAAAAAAATAAAATAAGTAAATAGCTATTTTTTTTATTCTTGTCGAATGAATTTTTTTTAGCAACATTTAAACCGATGAACACGCAGGAGCAATTGTTTAATATCAAGTACGATACAATGAGCCAAAATAAGATAAATTAAGACACCTATATCTTTTTTAAACCTTTAAAAAAATAAAATAAGTAAATAGCTATTTCTCTTATTCTTGTCGAATGAATTTTTTTTAGCTACATTTACACCGATGAACACGCAGGAACAATTGCTCAATGTTAAGTACAATACAATGAGCCAAAATAAGCCAAATTAAGACACCCGTGTCACATCAAGACCTTTAAAAAAAATAAAATAAGTATATAGCTATTTTTCGTATTCTTGTCGAATGAATTTTTTGTAGCTACATTTACACCGATGTACACGCAGGAGCAAAAGGTCAATGTTAAGTATAATACAATGAGCCTAAATAAGCAAAATTAAGACACCTATATCTTTTTAAGACCTTTAAAGAAAATAAAATAAGTAAATAGCTATTTTTCTTATTCTTGTCGAATGAATTTTTTGTAGCTACATTTACACCGGCGAACACGCAGGAGCAAGTGGCCAATGTTAAGTACAATACAATGAGCCTAAATAAGCAAAATTAAGACACATATATCTTTTTAAGACCTTTAAAAAAATAAAATAAGTAAATAGCTATTTTTCTTATTCTTATCGAATGAATTTTTTTTAGCTACATTTACACCGATGAACACGCAGGAACAATTGCTCAATGTTAAGTACAATACGTTGAGCCAAAATAAGCAAAATTAAGGCACCTACATCTTTTTAAAACCTTTAAAAAAAATAAAATAAGTAAATAGCTATTTTTCTTATTCTTATCGAATGAATTTTTTTTAGCTACATTTACACCGATGAACACGCAGGAACAATTGCTCAATGTTAAGTACAATACATTGAGCCAAAATAAGCAAAATTAAGGCACCTATATCTTTTTGAAACCTTTAAAAAAAATAAAATAAGTAAATAGCTATTTTTCTTCTTCTTGTCGAATGAATTTTTTTTAGCAACATTTAAACCGATGAACACGCAGGAGCAATTTTTTAATATCGAGTACGATACAATGAGCCAAAGTAAGCAAAACTAAGACACCTATATCTTTTTAAAACCTTTAAAAAAATAAAATAAGTAAATAGCTATTTTTCTTATTCTTGTCGAATGAATTTTTTTTAGCTACATTTACACCGATGAACACGCAGGAGCAATTGTTTAATGTTAATTACAATACATTGAGCCAAACTAAGCCAAATTAAGACACCCGTGTCATATCAAGACCTTTAAAAAAAATAAAATAAGTATATAGCTAATTTTCTTATTCTTGTCGAATGAATTTTTTTTAGCTACATTTACACCGATGAACACGCAGGAGCAATTGCTCAATGTTAAGTACAATACAATGAGCCAAAATAAGCAAAATTTAGACACCCTTATTATATCAAGACCTTTAAAAAAAATAATATAAGTAAATAGCTATTTTTTTTATTCTTGACGAATGAATTTTTTTTAGCAACATTTAAACCGATGAACACGCAGGAGCAATTGCTCAATGTCAGGTACAATACAGTGAGCCAAAATAAGCAAAATTAAGACACCTATATCTTTTTCAAACCTTTAAAAAAAATAAAATAAGGAAATAGCTATTTTTCTTATTCTTGTCGAATGAATTTTTTTTAGCTACATTTACACCGATGAACACGCAGGAGCAATTGTTCAATGTTAAGTACAATACAATGAGCCAAAATAAGCAAAATTAAGACACTGATATCATATCAAGACCTTTAAAAGAAAAAAATAAGTATATAGCTATTTTTCGTATTCTTGCCGAATGAATTTTTTTAAGCTACATTTACACCGATGAACACGCAGGAGCAATTGCTCAATATTTAATACAATACATTGAGCCAAAATAATCAAAATTAAGACACCCTTATCATATCAAGACCTTTTAAAAAAATAAAATATGTAAATAGCTATTTTTTTTATTCTTGTCGAATGAATTTTTTTTAGCAACATTTAAACCGATGAACACGCAGGAGCAATTGTTTAATATCAAGTACGATACAATGAGCCAAAATAAGATAAATTAAGACACCTATATCTTTTTTAAACCTTTAAAAAAATAAAATAAGTAAATAGCTATTTCTCTTATTCTTGTCGAATGAATTTTTTTTAGCTACATTTACACCGATGAACACGCAGGAACAATTGCTCAATGTTAAGTACAATACAATGAGCCAAAATAAGCCAAATTAAGACACCCGTGTCACATCAAGACCTTTCAAAAAAATAAAATAAGTATATAGCTATTTTTCGTATTCTTGTCGAATGAATTTTTTGTAGCTACATTTACACCGATGTACACGCAGGAGCAAAAGGTCAATGTTAAGTACAATACATTGAGCCAAAATAAGCAAAATAAAGACACCTATATCTTTTTAAAACCTTTAAAAAAAAAAATAAGTAAATAGCTATTTTTCTTATTCTTGTCGAATGAATTTTGTTTTAGCTACATTTACACCGATGAACACGCAGGAGCAATTGCTCAATGTTAAGTACAATAAAATGAGCCAAAATAAACAAAATTAAGACACTCATATCATATCAAGACCTTTAAAAAAAAAAATAAGTATATAGCTATTTTTCGTATTCTTGTCGAATGAATTTTTTGTAGCTACGTTTACACCGATGAACACGCTGGAGCAATTGCCTAATGTTAGATACAGTACAGGGAGCCAAAATAAGCAAAATTAAGACTCCTATATCTTTTTAAAACCTATAAAAAAATAAAATAAGTAATTAGCTATTTTTCGTATTCTTGCCGTATGAATTTTTTTAAGCTACATTTACACCGATGAACACGCAGGAGCAATTGCTCAATGTTATGTACAATACATTGAGCCAAAATAAGCAAAATAAAGACACCTATATCTTTTTAAAACCTTTAAAAAAATAAAATAAGTAAATAGCTATTTTTCTTATTCTTGTCGAATGAATTTTTTTTAGCTACATTTACACCGATGAACACGCAGGAACAATTGCTCAATGTCAGGTACAATACAATGAGCCAAAATAAGCAAAATTAAGACACCTATATCTTTTTAAAACCTTTAAAAAAATAAAATACGTAAATAGCTATTTTTTTTATTCTTGACGAATGAATTTTTTTTAGCAACATTTAAACCGATGAACACGCAGGAGCAATTGCTCAATGTCAGGTACAATACAATGAGCCAAAATAAGCAAAATTAAGACACCTATATCTTTTTAAAACCTTTAAAAAAAATAAAATAAGTATATAGCAATTTTTCGTATTCTTGTTGAATGAATTTTTTGTAGCTACATTTACACCGATGAACACGCAGGAGCAATTGCTCAATGTTAAGTACAATACAGTGAGCCTAAATAAGCAAAATTAAGACACCTATATGTTTTTAAGACGTTTAAAAAAAATAAAATAAGTAAATAGCTATTTTTCTTATTCTTGTCGAATGAATTTTTTTTAGCTACATTTACACCGATGAACACGCAGGAACAATTGCTCAATGTTAACTACAATACAATGAGCCAAAATAAGCAATATTAAGACACCTATATCTTTTTTAAACCTTTAAAAAAAATAAAATAAGTAAATAGCTATTTTTCTTATTCTTGTCGAATGAATTTTTTTTAGCTACATTTACACCGATGAACACGCAGGAGCAATTGCTCAATGTTAAGTACAATACAATGAGCCAAAATAAGCAAAATTAAGACACTGATATCATATCAAGACCTTTAAAAGAAAAAAATAAGTATATAGCTATTTTTCGTATTCTTGCCGTATGAATTTTTTTAAGCTACATTTACACCGATGAACACGCAGGAGCAATTGCTCAATATTTAATACAATACATTGAGCCTAAATAAGCAAAATTAAGACACCTATATCTTTTTAAGACCTTTAAAGAAAATAAAATAAGTAAATAGCTATTTTTCTTATTCTTGTGGAATGAATTTTTTTTAGCTACATTTACACCGATGAACACGCAGGAACAATTGCTCAATGTTAAGTACAATACAATGAGCCAAAATAAGCAAAATTTAGACACCCTTATCATATCAAGACCTTTAAAAAAAATAATATAAGTAAATAGCTATTTTTTTTATTCTTGACGAATGAATTTTTTTTAGCAACATTTAAACCGATGAACACGCAGGAGCAATTGCTCAATGTCAGGTACAATACAATGAGCCAAAATAAGCAAAATTAAGACACCTATATCTTTTTAAAACCTTTAAAAAAATAAAATACGTAAATAGCTATTTTTCTTATTCTTGTCGAATGAATTTTTTTTAGCTACATTTACACCGATGAACACGCTGGAGCAATTGCTCAATGTTAATTACAATACAATGAGCCACATTAAGCCAAATTAAGACACCCGCGTCATATCAAGACCTTTAAAAAAAATAAAATAAGTATATAGCAATTTTTCGTATTCTTGTCGAATGAATTTTTTGTAGCTACATTTACACCGATGAACACGCAGGAGCAATTGCTCAATGTTAAGTACAATACAGTGAGCCTAAATAAGCAAAATTAAGACACCTATATGTTTTTAAGACGTTTAAAAAAAATAAAATAAGTAAATAGCTATTTTTCTTATTCTTGTCGAATGAATTTTTTTTAGCTACATTTACACCGATGAACACGCAGGAACAATTGCTCAATGTTAACTACAATACAATGAGCCAAAATAAGCAATATTAAGACACCTATATCTTTTTTAAACCTTTAAAAAAAATAAAATAAGTAAATAGCTATTTTTCTTCTTCTTGTCGAATGAATTTTTTTTAGCAACATTTAAACCGATGAACACGCAGGAGCAATTGCTCAATGTTAAGTACAATACAATGAGCCAAAATAAGCCAAATTAAGACACCCGTGTCACATCAAGACCTTTAAAAAAAATAAAATAAGTATATAGCTATTTTTCGTATTCTTGTCGAATGAATTTTTTGTAGCTACATTTACACCGATGTACACGCAGGAGCAAAAGGTCAATGTTAAGTATAATACAATGAGCCTAAATAAGCAAAATTAAGACACCTATATCTTTTTTAGACCTTTAAAGAAAATAAAATAAGTAAATAGCTATTTTTCTTATTCTTGTCGAATGAATTTTTTGTAGCTACATTTACACCGGCGAACACGCAGGAGCAAGTGGCCAATGTTAAGTACAATACAATGAGCCTAAATAAGCAAAATTAAGACACATATATCTTTTTAAGACCTTTAAAAAAATAAAATAAGTAAATAGCTATTTTTCTTATTCTTATCGAATGAATTTTTTTTAGCTACATTTACACCGATGAACACGCAGGAACAATTGCTCAATGTTAAGTACAATACGTTGAGCCAAAATAAGCAAAATTAAGGCACCTACATCTTTTTAAAACCTTTAAAAAAAATAAAATAAGTAAATAGCTATTTTTCTTATTCTTATCGAATGAATTTTTTTTAGCTACATTTACACCGATGAACACGCAGGAACAATTGCTCAATGTTAAGTACAATACATTGAGCCAAAATAAGCAAAATTAAGGCACCTATATCTTTTTGAAACCTTTAAAAAAAATAAAATAAGTAAATAGCTATTTTTCTTCTTCTTGTCGAATGAATTTTTTTTAGCAACATTTAAACCGATGAACACGCAGGAGCAATTTTTTAATATCGAGTACGATACAATGAGCCAAAGTAAGCAAAACTAAGACACCTATATCTTTTTAAAACCTTTAAAAAAATAAAATAAGTAAATAGCTATTTTTCTTATTCTTGTCGAATGAATTTTTTTTTAGCTACATTTACACCGATGAACACGCAGGAGCAATTGTTTAATGTTAACTACAATACATTGAGCCAAACTAAGCCAAATTAAGACACCCCTGTCATATCAAGACCTTTAAAAAAAATAAAATAAGTATATAGCTAATTTTCTTATTCTTGTCGAATGAATTTTTTTTAGCTACATTTACACCGATGAACACGCAGGAGCAATTGCTCAATGTTAAGTACAATACAATGAGCCAAAATAAGCAAAATTTAGACACCCTTATTATATCAAGACCTTTAAAAAAAATAATATAAGTAAATAGCTATTTTTTTTATTCTTGACGAATGAATTTTTTTTAGCAACATTTAAACCGATGAACACGCAGGAGCAATTGCTCAATGTCAGGTACAATACAATGAGCCAAAATAAGCAAAATTAAGACACTGATATCATATCAAGACCTTTAAAAGAAAAAAATAAGTATATAGCTATATTTCGTATTCTTGCCGAATGAATTTTTTTAAGCTACATTTACACCGATGAACACGCAGGAGCAATTGCTCAATATTTAATACAATACATTGAGCCAAAATAATCAAAATTAAGACACCCTTATCATATCAAGACCTTTTAAAAAAATAAAATAAGTAAATAGCTATTTTTTTTATTCTTGTCGAATGAATTTTTTTTAGCAACATTTAAACCGATGAACACGCAGGAGCAATTGTTTAATATCAAGTACGATACAATGAGCCAAAATAAGATAAATTAAGACACCTATATCTTTTTTAAACCTTTAAAAAAATAAAATAAGTAAATAGCTATTTCTCTTATTCTTGTCGAATGAATTTTTTTTAGCTACATTTACACCGATGAACACGCAGGAACAATTGCTCAATGTTAAGTACAATACAATGAGCCAAAATAAGCCAAATTAAGACACCCGTGTCACATCAAGACCTTTAAAAAAAATAAAATAAGTATATAGCTATTTTTCGTATTCTTGTCGAATGAATTTTTTGTAGCTACATTTACACCGATGTACACGCAGGAGCAAAAGGTCAATGTTAAGTATAATACAATGAGCCTAAATAAGCAAAATTAAGACACCTATATCTTTTTAAGACCTTTAAAGAAAATAAAATAAGTAAATAGCTATTTTTCTTATTCTTGTCGAATGAATTTTTTGTAGCTACATTTACACCGGCGAACACGCAGGAGCAAGTGGCCAATGTTAAGTACAATACAATGAGCCTAAATAAGCAAAATTAAGACACATATATCTTTTTAAGACCTTTAAAAAAATAAAATAAGTAAATAGCTATTTTTCTTATTCTTATCGAATGAATTTTTTTTAGCTACATTTACACCGATGAACACGCAGGAACAATTGCTCAATGTTAAGTACAATACGCTGAGCCAAAATAAGCAAAATTAAGGCACCTACATCTTTTTAAAACCTTTAAAAAAAATAAAATAAGTAAATAGCTATTTTTCTTATTCTTATCGAATGAATTTTTTTTAGCTACATTTACACCGATGAACACGCAGGAACAATTGCTCAATGTTAAGTACAATACATTGAGCCAAAATAAGCAAAATTAAGGCACCTATATCTTTTTGAAACCTTTAAAAAAAATAAAATAAGTAAATAGCTATTTTTCTTCTTCTTGTCGAATGAATTTTTTTTAGCAACATTTAAACCGATGAACACGCAGGAGCAATTTTTTAATATCGAGTACGATACAATGAGCCAAAGTAAGCAAAACTAAGACACCTATATCTTTTTAAAACCTTTAAAAAAATAAAATAAGTAAATAGCTATTTTTCTTATTCTTGTCGAATGAATTTTTTTTAGCTACATTTACACCGATGAACACGCAGGAGCAATTGTTTAATGTTAATTACAATACATTGAGCCAAACTAAGCCAAATTAAGACACCCGTGTCATATCAAGACCTTTAAAAAAAATAAAATAAGTATATAGCTAATTTTCTTATTCTTGTCGAATGAATTTTTTTTAGCTACATTTACACCGATGAACACGCAGGAGCAATTGCTCAATGTTAAGTACAATACAATGAGCCAAAATAAGCAAAATTTAGACACCCTTATTATATCAAGACCTTTAAAAAAAATAATATAAGTAAATAGCTATTTTTTTTATTCTTGACGAATGAATTTTTTTTAGCAACATTTAAACCGATGAACACGCAGGAGCAATTGCTCAATGTCAGGTACAATACAGTGAGCCAAAATAAGCAAAATTAAGACACCTATATCTTTTTCAAACCTTTAAAAAAAATAAAATAAGGAAATAGCTATTTTTCTTATTCTTGTCGAATGAATTTTTTTTAGCTACATTTACACCGATGAACACGCAGGAGCAATTGTTCAATGTTAAGTACAATACAATGAGCCAAAATAAGCAAAATTAAGACACTGATATCATATCAAGACCTTTAAAAGAAAAAAATAAGTATATAGCTATTTTTCGTATTCTTGCCGAATGAATTTTTTTAAGCTACATTTACACCGATGAACACGCAGGAGCAATTGCTCAATATTTAATACAATACATTGAGCCAAAATAATCAAAATTAAGACACCCTTATCATATCAAGACCTTTTAAAAAAATAAAATATGTAAATAGCTATTTTTTTTATTCTTGTCGAATGAATTTTTTTTAGCAACATTTAAACCGATGAACACGCAGGAGCAATTGTTTAATATCAAGTACGATACAATGAGCCAAAATAAGATAAATTAAGACACCTATATCTTTTTTAAACCTTTAAAAAAATAAAATAAGTAAATAGCTATTTCTCTTATTCTTGTCGAATGAATTTTTTTTAGCTACATTTACACCGATGAACACGCAGGAACAATTGCTCAATGTTAAGTACAATACAATGAGCCAAAATAAGCCAAATTAAGACACCCGTGTCACATCAAGACCTTTAAAAAAAATAAAATAAGTATATAGCTATTTTTCGTATTCTTGTCGAATGAATTTTTTGTAGCTACATTTACACCGATGTACACGCAGGAGCAAAAGGTCAATGTTAAGTACAATACATTGAGCCAAAATAAGCAAAATAAAGACACCTATATCTTTTTAAAACCTTTAAAAAAAAAAATAAGTAAATAGCTATTTTTCTTATTCTTGTCGAATGAATTTTGTTTTAGCTACATTTACACCGATGAACACGCAGGAGCAATTGCTCAATGTTAAGTACAATAAAATGAGCCAAAATAAACAAAATTAAGACACTCATATCATATCAAGACCTTTAAAAAAAAAAATAAGTATATAGCTATTTTTCGTATTCTTGTCGAATGAATTTTTTGTAGCTACGTTTACACCGATGAACACGCTGGAGCAATTGCCTAATGTTAGATACAGTACAGGGAGCCAAAATAAGCAAAATTAAGACTCCTATATCTTTTTAAAACCTATAAAAAAATAAAATAAGTAATTAGCTATTTTTCGTATTCTTGCCGTATGAATTTTTTTAAGCTACATTTACACCGATGAACACGCAGGAGCAATTGCTCAATGTTATGTACAATACATTGAGCCAAAATAAGCAAAATAAAGACACCTATATCTTTTTAAAACCTTTAAAAAAATAAAATAAGTAAATAGCTATTTTTCTTATTCTTGTCGAATGAATTTTTTTTAGCTACATTTACACCGATGAACACGCAGGAACAATTGCTCAATGTTAAGTACAATACAATGAGCCAAAATAAGCAAAATTTAGACACCCTTATCATATCAAGACCTTTAAAAAAAATAATATAAGTAAATAGCTATTTTTTTTATTCTTGACGAATGAATTTTTTTTAGCAACATTTAAACCGATGAACACGCAGGAGCAATTGCTCAATGTCAGGTACAATACAATGAGCCAAAATAAGCAAAATTAAGACACCTATATCTTTTTAAAACCTTTAAAAAAATAAAATACGTAAATAGCTATTTTTCTTATTCTTGTCGAATGAATTTTTTTTAGCTACATTTACACCGATGAACACGCTGGAGCAATTGCTCAATGTTAATTACAATACAATGAGCCACATTAAGCCAAATTAAGACACCCGCGTCATATCAAGACCTTTAAAAAAAATAAAATAAGTATATAGCAATTTTTCGTATTCTTGTTGAATGAATTTTTTGTAGCTACATTTACACCGATGAACACGCAGGAGCAATTGCTCAATGTTAAGTACAATACAGTGAGCCTAAATAAGCAAAATTAAGACACCTATATGTTTTTAAGACGTTTAAAAAAAATAAAATAAGTAAATAGCTATTTTTCTTATTCTTGTCGAATGAATTTTTTTTAGCTACATTTACACCGATGAACACGCAGGAACAATTGCTCAATGTTAACTACAATACAATGAGCCAAAATAAGCAATATTAAGACACCTATATCTTTTTTAAACCTTTAAAAAAAATAAAATAAGTAAATAGCTATTTTTCTTATTCTTGTCGAATGAATTTTTTTTAGCTACATTTACACCGATGAACACGCAGGAGCAATTGCTCAATGTTAAGTACAATACAATGAGCCAAAATAAGCAAAATTAAGACACTGATATCATATCAAGACCTTTAAAAGAAAAAAATAAGTATATAGCTATTTTTCGTATTCTTGCCGTATGAATTTTTTTAAGCTACATTTACACCGATGAACACGCAGGAGCAATTGCTCAATATTTAATACAATACATTGAGCCTAAATAAGCAAAATTAAGACACCTATATCTTTTTAAGACCTTTAAAGAAAATAAAATAAGTAAATAGCTATTTTTCTTATTCTTGTGGAATGAATTTTTTTTAGCTACATTTACACCGATGAACACGCAGGAACAATTGCTCAATGTTAAGTACAATACAATGAGCCAAAATAAGCAAAATTTAGACACCCTTATCATATCAAGACCTTTAAAAAAAATAATATAAGTAAATAGCTATTTTTTTTATTCTTGACGAATGAATTTTTTTTAGCAACATTTAAACCGATGAACACGCAGGAGCAATTGCTCAATGTCAGGTACAATACAATGAGCCAAAATAAGCAAAATTAAGACACCTATATCTTTTTAAAACCTTTAAAAAAATAAAATACGTAAATAGCTATTTTTCTTATTCTTGTCGAATGAATTTTTTTTAGCTACATTTACACCGATGAACACGCTGGAGCAATTGCTCAATGTTAATTACAATACAATGAGCCACATTAAGCCAAATTAAGACACCCGCGTCATATCAAGACCTTTAAAAAAAATAAAATAAGTATATAGCAATTTTTCGTATTCTTGTCGAATGAATTTTTTGTAGCTACATTTACACCGATGAACACGCAGGAGCAATTGCTCAATGTTAAGTACAATACAGTGAGCCTAAATAAGCAAAATTAAGACACCTATATGTTTTTAAGACGTTTAAAAAAAATAAAATACGTAAATAGCTATTTTTCTTATTCTTGTCGAATGAATTTTTTTTAGCTACATTTACACCGATGAACACGCAGGAACAATTGCTCAATGTTAACTACAATACAATGAGCCAAAATAAGCAATATTAAGACACCTATATCTTTTTTAAACCTTTAAAAAAAATAAAATAAGTAAATAGCTATTTTTCTTATTCTTGTCGAATGAATTTTTTTTAGCTACATTTACACCGATGAACACGCAGGAGCAATTGCTCAATGTTAAGTACAATACAATGAGCCAAAATAAGCAAAATTAAGACACTGATATCATATCAAGACCTTTAAAAGAAAAAAATAAGTATATAGCTATTTTTCGTATTCTTGCCGTATGAATTTTTTTAAGCTACATTTACACCGATGAACACGCAGGAGCAATTGCTCAATATTTAATACAATACATTGAGCCTAAATAAGCAAAATTAAGACACCTATATCTTTTTAAGACCTTTAAAGAAAATAAAATAAGTAAATAGCTATTTTTCTTATTCTTGTGGAATGAATTTTTTTCAGCAACATTTAAACCGATGAACACGCAGGAACAATTGCTCAATGTTAAGTACAATACATTGAGCCAAAATAAGCAAAATAAAGACACCTATATCTTTTTAAAACCTTTAAAAAAATGAAATAAGTAAATAGCTATTTTTCTTATTCTTGTCGAATGAATTTTTTGTAGCTA
Organism: Psococerastis gibbosa; assembly: GCA_963971405.1. Taxonomy (NCBI): domain Eukaryota; kingdom Metazoa; phylum Arthropoda; class Insecta; order Psocodea; family Psocidae; genus Psococerastis; species Psococerastis gibbosa. Next base: position 482,181 of record CAXART010000001.1, on the reverse strand, counting down.
CATTTACACCGGCGAACACGCAAGAGCAAGTGGCCAATGTTAAGTACAATACAGTTAGCCAAAATAAGCAATATTAAGACACCTATATCTTTTTAAAACCTTTAAAAAAAATAAAATAAGTAAATAGCTATTTTTCTTATTCTTGTCGAATGAATTTTTTTTAGCTACATTTACACCGATGAACACGCACGAGGAATTGCTCAATGTTAAGTACAATACAATGAGCCAAAATAAGCAAAATTAAGACACTCATATCATATCAAGACCTTTAAAAGAAAAAAATAAGTATATAGCTATTTTTCGTATTCTTGTCGAATGAATTTTTTTTAGCTACATTTACACCGATGAACACGCAGGAACAATTGCTCAATGTTAGGTACAATACATTGAGCCAAAATACGCAAAATTAAGACACCTATATCTTTTTTAAACCTTAAAAAAAAATAAAATAAGTAAATAGCTATTTTTCTTATTCTTGTCGAATGAATTTTTTTTAGCTACATTTACACCGACGAACACGCAGGAGCAATTGCTGAATGTTAAGTACAATACAATGAGCCAAAATAAGCAAAATTAAGACACCCTTATCATATCAAGACCTTTAAAAAAAAAAAAATAAGTAAATAGCTATTTTTCTTATTCTTGTCGAATGAATTTTTTTTAGCCACATTTACAACGATGAACACGCAGGAGCAATTGTTTAATGTTAATTACAATACATTGAGCCAAACTAAGCCAAATTAAGACACCCGTGTCATATCAAGACCTTTAAAAAAAATAAAATAAGTATATAGCTAATTTTCTTATTCTTGTCGAATGAATTTTTTTTAGCTACATTTACACCGATGAACACGCAGGAGCAATTGCTCAATGTTATGTACAATACATTGAGCCAAAATAAGCAAAATAAAGACACCTATATCTTTTTAAAACCTTTAAAAAAATAAAATAAGTAAATAGCTATTTTTCTTATTCTTGTCGAATGAATTTTTTTTAGCTACATTTACACCGATGAACACGCAGGAACAATTGCTCAATGTTAAGTACAATACAATGAGCCAAAATAAGCAAAATTTAGACACCCTTATCATATCAAGACCTTTAAAAAAAATAATATAAGTAAATAGCTATTTTTTTTATTCTTGACGAATGAATTTTTTTTAGCAACATTTAAACCGATGAACACGCAGGAGCAATTGCTCAATGTCAGGTACAATACAATGAGCCAAAATAAGCAAAATTAAGACACCTATATCTTTTTAAAACCTTTAAAAAAATAAAATACGTAAATAGCTATTTTTCTTATTCTTGTCGAATGAATTTTTTTTAGCTACATTTACACCGATGAACACGCTGGAGCAATTGCTCAATGTTAATTACAATACGATGAGCCACATTAAGCCAAATTAAGACACCCGCGTCATATCAAGACCTTTAAAAAAAATAAAATAAGTATATAGCAATTTTTCGTATTCTTGTCGAATGAATTTTTTGTAGCTACATTTACACCGATGAACACGCAGGAGCAATTGCTCAATGTTAAGTACAATACAGTGAGCCTAAATAAGCAAAATTAAGACACCTATATGTTTTTAAGACGTTTAAAAAAAATAAAATAAGTAAATAGCTATTTTTCTTATTCTTGTCGAATGAATTTTTTTTAGCTACATTTACACCGATGAACACGCAGGAACAATTGCTCAATGTTAACTACAATACAATGAGCCAAAATAAGCAAGATTAAGACACCTATATCTTTTTTAAACCTTTAAAAAAAATAAAATAAGTAAATAGCTATTTTTCTTATTCTTGTCGAATGAATTTTTTTTAGCTACATTTACACCGATGAACACGCAGGAGCAATTGCTCAATGTTAAGTACAATACAATGAGCCAAAATAAGCAAAATTAAGACACTGATATCATATCAAGACCTTTAAAAGAAAAAAATAAGTATATAGCTATTTTTCGTATTCTGCCGTATGAATTTTTTTAAGCTACATTTACACCGATGAACACGCAGGAGCAATTGCTCAATATTTAATACAATACATTGAGCCTAAATAAGCAAAATTAAGACACCTATATCTTTTTAAGACCTTTAAAGAAAATAAAATAAGTAAATAGCTATTTTTCTTATTCTTGTGGAATGAATTTTTTTTAGCTACATTTACACCGATGAACACGCAGGAACAATTGCTCAATGTTAAGTACAATACAATGAGCCAAAATAAGCAAAATTTAGACACCCTTATCATATCAAGACCTTTAAAAAAAATAATATAAGTAAATAGCTATTTTTTTTATTCTTGACGAATGAATTTTTTTTAGCAACATTTAAACCGATGAACACGCAGGAGCAATTGCTCAATGTCAGGTACAATACAATGAGCCAAAATAAGCAAAATTAAGACACCTATATCTTTTTAAAACCTTTAAAAAAATAAAATACGTAAACAGCTATTTTTCTTATTCTTGTCGAATGAATTTTTTTTAGCTACATTTACACCGATGAACACGCTGGAGCAATTGCTCAATGTTAATTACAATACAATGAGCCACATTAAGCCAAATTAAGACACCCGCGTCATATCAAGACCTTTAAAAAAAATAAAATAAGTATATAGCAATTTTTCGTATTCTTGTCGAATGAATTTTTTGTAGCTACATTTACACCGATGAACACGCAGGAGCAATTGCTCAATGTTAAGTACAATACAGTGAGCCTAAATAAGCAAAATTAAGACACCTATATGTTTTTAAGACGTTTAAAAAAAATAAAATAAGTAAATAGCTATTTTTCTTATTCTTGTCGAATGAATTTTTTTTAGCTACATTTACACCGATGAACACGCAGGAACAATTGTTCAATGTTAACTACAATACAATGAGCCAAAATAAGCAATATTAAGACACCTATATCTTTTTTAAACCTTTAAAAAAAATAAAATAAGTAAATAGCTATTTTTCTTATTCTTGTCGAATGAATTTTTTTTAGCTACATTTACACCGATGAACACGCAGGAGCAATTGCTCAATGTTAAGTACAATACAATGAGCCAAAATAAGCAAAATTTAGACACCCTTATCATATCAAGACCTTTAAAAAAAATAATATAAGTAAATAGCTATTTTTTTTATTCTTGACGAATGAATTTTTTTTAGCAACATTTAAACCGATGAACACGCAGGAGCAATTGCTCAATGTCAGGTACAATACAATGAGCCAAAATAAGCAAAATTAAGACACCTATATCTTTTTAAAACCTTTAAAAAAATAAAATACGTAAATAGCTATTTTTCTTATTCTTGTCGAATGAATTTTTTTTAGCTACATTTACACCGATGAACACGCTGGAGCAATTGCTCAATGTTAATTACAATACGATGAGCCACATTAAGCCAAATTAAGACACCCGCGTCATATCAAGACCTTTAAAAAAAATAAAATAAGTATATAGCAATTTTTCGTATTCTTGTCGAATGAATTTTTTGTAGCTACATTTACACCGATGAACACGCAGGAGCAATTGCTCAATGTTAAGTACAATACAGTGAGCCTAAATAAGCAAAATTAAGACACCTATATGTTTTTAAGACGTTTAAAAAAAATAAAATAAGTAAATAGCTATTTTTCTTATTCTTGTCGAATGAATTTTTTTTAGCTACATTTACACCGATGAACACGCAGGAACAATTGCTCAATGTTAACTACAATACAATGAGCCAAAATAAGCAAGATTAAGACACCTATATCTTTTTTAAACCTTTAAAAAAAATAAAATAAGTAAATAGCTATTTTTCTTATTCTTGTCGAATGAATTTTTTTTAGCTACATTTACACCGATGAACACGCAGGAGCAATTGCTCAATATTTAATACAATACATTGAGCCTAAATAAGGAAAATTAAGACACCTATATCTTTTTAAGACCTTTAAAGAAAATAAAATAAGTAAATAGCTATTTTTCTTATTCTTGTGGAATGAATTTTTTTTAGCTACATTTACACCGATGAACACGCAGGAACAATTGCTCAATGTTAAGTACAATACAATGAGCCAAAATAAGCAAAATTTAGACACCCTTATCATATCAAGACCTTTAAAAAAAATAATATAAGTAAATAGCTATTTTTTTTATTCTTGACGAATGAATTTTTTTTAGCAACATTTAAACCGATGAACACGCAGGAGCAATTGCTCAATGTCAGGTACAATACAATGAGCCAAAATAAGCAAAATTAAGACACCTATATCTTTTTAAAACCTTTAAAAAAATAAAATACGTAAACAGCTATTTTTCTTATTCTTGTCGAATGAATTTTTTTTAGCTACATTTACACCGATGAACACGCTGGAGCAATTGCTCAATGTTAATTACAATACAATGAGCCACATTAAGCCAAATTAAGACACCCGCGTCATATCAAGACCTTTAAAAAAAATAAAATAAGTATATAGCAATTTTTCGTATTCTTGTCGAATGAATTTTTTGTAGCTACATTTACACCGATGAACACGCAGGAGCAATTGCTCAATGTTAAGTACAATACAGTGAGCCTAAATAAGCAAAATTAAGACACCTATATGTTTTTAAGACGTTTAAAAAAAATAAAATAAGTAAATAGCTATTTTTCTTATTCTTGTCGAATGAATTTTTTTTAGCTACATTTACACCGATGAACACGCAGGAACAATTGTTCAATGTTAACTACAATACAATGAGCCAAAATAAGCAATATTAAGACACCTATATCTTTTTTAAACCTTTAAAAAAAATAAAATAAGTAAATAGCTATTTTTCTTATTCTTGTCGAATGAATTTTTTTTAGCTACATTTACACCGATGAACACGCAGGAGCAATTGCTCAATGTTAAGTACAATACAATGAGCCAAAATAAGCAAAATTTAGACACCCTTATCATATCAAGACCTTTAAAAAAAATAATATAAGTAAATAGCTATTTTTTTTATTCTTGACGAATGAATTTTTTTTAGCAACATTTAAACCGATGAACACGCAGGAGCAATTGCTCAATGTCAGGTACAATACAATGAGCCAAAATAAGCAAAATTAAGACACCTATATCTTTTTAAAACCTTTAAAAAAATAAAATACGTAAATAGCTATTTTTCTTATTCTTGTCGAATGAATTTTTTTTAGCTACATTTACACCGATGAACACGCTGGAGCAATTGCTCAATGTTAATTACAATACGATGAGCCACATTAAGCCAAATTAAGACACCCGCGTCATATCAAGACCTTTAAAAAAAATAAAATAAGTATATAGCAATTTTTCGTATTCTTGTCGAATGAATTTTTTGTAGCTACATTTACACCGATGAACACGCAGGAGCAATTGCTCAATGTTAAGTACAATACAGTGAGCCTAAATAAGCAAAATTAAGACACCTATATGTTTTTAAGACGTTTAAAAAAAATAAAATAAGTAAATAGCTATTTTTCTTATTCTTGTCGAATGAATTTTTTTTAGCTACATTTACACCGATGAACACGCAGGAACAATTGCTCAATGTTAACTACAATACAATGAGCCAAAATAAGCAAGATTAAGACACCTATATCTTTTTTAAACCTTTAAAAAAAATAAAATAAGTAAATAGCTATTTTTCTTATTCTTGTCGAATGAATTTTTTTTAGCTACATTTACACCGATGAACACGCAGGAGCAATTGCTCAATGTTAAGTACAATACAATGAGCCAAAATAAGCAAAATTAAGACACTGATATCATATCAAGACCTTTAAAAGAAAAAAATAAGTATATAGCTATTTTTCGTATTCTTGCCGTATGAATTTTTTTAAGCTACATTTACACCGATGAACACGCAGGAGCAATTGCTCAATATTTAATACAATACATTGAGCCTAAATAAGCAAAATTAAGACACCTATATCTTTTAAAGACCTTTAAAGAAAATAAAATAAGTAAATAGCTATTTTTCTTATTCTTGTGGAATGAATTTTTTTTAGCTACATTTACACCGATGAACACGCAGGAACAATTGCTCAATGTTAAGTACAATACAATGAGCCAAAATAAGCAAAATTTAGACACCCTTAACATATCAAGACCTTTAAAAAAAATAATATAAGTAAATAGCTATTTTTTTTATTCTTGACGAATGAATTTTTTTTAGCAACATTTAAACCGATGAACACGCAGGAGCAATTGCTCAATGTCAGGTACAATACAATGAGCCAAAATAAGCAAAATTAAGACACCTATATCTTTTTAAAACCTTTAAAAAAATAAAATACGTAAATAGCTATTTTTCTTATTCTTGTCGAATGAATTTTTTTTAGCTACATTTACACCGATGAACACGCTGGAGCAATTGCTCAATGTTAATTACAATACAATGAGCCACATTAAGCCAAATTAAGACACCCGCGTCATATCAAGACCTTTAAAAAAAATAAAATAAGTATATAGCAATTTTTCGTATTCTTGTCGAATGAATTTTTTGTAGCTACATTTACACCGATGAACACGCAGGAGCAATTGCTCAATGTTAAGTACAATACAGTGAGCCTAAATAAGCAAAATTAAGACACCTATATGTTTTTAAGACGTTTAAAAAAAATAAAATAAGTAAATAGCTATTTTTCTTATTCTTGTCGAATGAATTTTTTTTAGCTACATTTACACCGATGAACACGCAGGAACAATTGCTCAATGTTAACTACAATACAATGAGCCAAAATAAGCAATATTAAGACACCTATATCTTTTTTAAACCTTTAAAAAAAATAAAATAAGTAAATAGCTATTTTTCTTATTCTTGTCGAATGAATTTTTTTTAGCTACATTTACACCGATGAACACGCAGGAGCAATTGCTCAATGTTAAGTACAATACAATGAGCCAAAATAAGCAAAATTAAGACACTGATATCATATCAAGACCTTTAAAAGAAAAAAATAAGTATATAGCTATTTTTCGTATTCTTGCCGTATGAATTTTTTTAAGCTACATTTACACCGATGAACACGCAGGAGCAATTGCTCAATATTTAATACAATACATTGAGCCTAAATAAGCAAAATTAAGACACCTATATCTTTTTAAGACCTTTAAAGAAAATAAAATAAGTAAATAGCTATTTTTCTTATTCTTGTGGAATGAATTTTTTTCAGCAACATTTAAACCGATGAACACGCAGGAACAATTGCTCAATGTTAAGTACAATACATTGAGCCAAAATAAGCAAAATAAAGACACCTATATCTTTTTAAAACCTTTAAAAAAATGAAATAAGTAAATAGCTATTTTTCTTATTCTTGTCGAATGAATTTTTTGTAGCTACATTTACACCGGCGAACACGCAAGAGCAAGTGGCCAATGTTAAGTACAATACAATTAGCCAAAATAAGCAATATTAAGACACCTATATCTTTTTAAAACCTTTAAAAAAAATAAAATAAGTAAATAGCTATTTTTCTTATTCTTGTCGAATGAATTTTTTTTAGCTACATTTACACCGATGAACACGCACGAGGAATTGCTCAATGTTAAGTACAATACAATGAGCCAAAATAAGCAAAATTAAGACACTCATATCATATCAAGACCTTTAAAAGAAAAAAATAAGTATATAGCTATTTTTCGTATTCTTGTCGAATGAATTTTTTTTAGCTACATTTACACCGATGAACACGCAGGAACAATTGCTCAATGTTAGGTACAATACATTGAGCCAAAATACGCAAAATTAAGACACCTATATCTTTTTTAAACCTTAAAAAAAAATAAAATAAGTAAATAGCTATTTTTCTTATTCTTGTCGAATGAATTTTTTTTAGCTACATTTACACCGACGAACACGCAGGAGCAATTGCTGAATGTTAAGTACAATACAATGAGCCAAAATAAGCAAAATTAAGACACCCTTATCATATCAAGACCTTTAAAAAAAATAAAATAAGTAAATAGCTATTTTTCTTATTCTTGTCGAATGAATTTTTTTTAGCCACATTTACAACGATGAACACGCAGGAGCAATTGTTTAATGTTAATTACAATACATTGAGCCAAACTAAGCCAAATTAAGACACCCGTGTCATATCAAGACCTTTAAAAAAAATAAAATAAGTATATAGCTAATTTTCTTATTCTTGTCGAATGAATTTTGTTTTAGCTACATTTACACCGATGAACACGCAGGAGCAATTGCTCAAAGTTAAGTACAATAAAATGAGCCAAAATAAACAAAATTAAGACACTCATATCATATCAAGACCTTTAAAAAAAAAAATAAGTATATAGCTATTTTTCGTATTCTTGTCGAATGAATTTTTTGTAGCTACGTTTACACCGATGAACACGCTGGAGCAATTGCCTAATGTTAGATACAGTACAGGGAGCCAAAATAAGCAAAATTAAGACTCCTATATCTTTTTAAAACCTATAAAAAAATAAAATAAGTAATTAGCTATTTTTCGTATTCTTGCCGTATGAATTTTTTTAAGCTACATTTACACCGATGAACACGCAGGAGCAATTGCTCAATGTTATGTACAATACATTGAGCCAAAATAAGCAAAATAAAGACACCTATATCTTTTTAAAACCTTTAAAAAAATAAAATAAGTAAATAGCTATTTTTCTTATTCTTGTCGAATGAATTTTTTTTAGCTACATTTACACCGATGAACACGCAGGAACAATTGCTCAATGTTAAGTACAATACAATGAGCCAAAATAAGCAAAATTTAGACACCCTTATCATATCAAGACCTTTAAAAAAAATAATATAAGTAAATAGCTATTTTTTTTATTCTTGACGAATGAATTTTTTTTAGCAACATTTAAACCGATGAACACGCAGGAGCAATTGCTCAATGTCAGGTACAATACAATGAGCCAAAATAAGCAAAATTAAGACACCTATATCTTTTTAAAACCTTTAAAAAAATAAAATACGTAAATAGCTATTTTTCTTATTCTTGTCGAATGAATTTTTTTTAGCTACATTTACACCGATGAACACGCTGGAGCAATTGCTCAATGTTAATTACAATACAATGAGCCACATTAAGCCAAATTAAGACACCCGCGTCATATCAAGACCTTTAAAAAAAATAAAATAAGTATATAGCAATTTTTCGTATTCTTGTCGAATGAATTTTTTGTAGCTACATTTACACCGATGAACACGCAGGAGCAATTGCTCAATGTTAAGTACAATACAGTGAGCCTAAATAAGCAAAATTAAGACACCTATATGTTTTTAAGACGTTTAAAAAAAATAAAATAAGTAAATAGCTATTTTTCTTATTCTTGTCGAATGAATTTTTTTTAGCTACATTTACACCGATGAACACGCAGGAACAATTGCTCAATGTTAACTACAATACAATGAGCCAAAATAAGCAATATTAAGACACCTATATCTTTTTTAAACCTTTAAAAAAAATAAAATAAGTAAATAGCTATTTTTCTTATTCTTGTCGAATGAATTTTTTTTAGCTACATTTACACCGATGAACACGCAGGAGCAATTGCTCAATGTTAAGTACAATACAATGAGCCAAAATAAGCAAAATTAAGACACTGATATCATATCAAGACCTTTAAAAGAAAAAAATAAGTATATAGCTATTTTTCGTATTCTTGCCGTATGAATTTTTTTAAGCTACATTTACACCGATGAACACGCAGGAGCAATTGCTCAATATTTAATACAATACATTGAGCCTAAATAAGCAAAATTAAGACACCTATATCTTTTTAAGACCTTTAAAGAAAATAAAATAAGTAAATAGCTATTTTTCTTATTCTTGTGGAATGAATTTTTTTTAGCTACATTTACACCGATGAACACGCAGGAACAATTGCTCAATGTTAAGTACAATACAATGAGCCAAAATAAGCAAAATTTAGACACCCTTATCATATCAAGACCTTTAAAAAAAATAATATAAGTAAATAGCTATTTTTTTTATTCTTGACGAATGAATTTTTTTTAGCAACATTAAAACCGATGAACACGCAGGAGCAATTGCTCAATGTCAGGTACAATACAATGAGCCAAAATAAGCAAAATTAAGACACCTATATCTTTTTAAAACCTTTAAAAAAATAAAATACGTAAATAGCTATTTTTCTTATTCTTGTCGAATGAATTTTTTTTAGCTACATTTACACCGATGAACACGCTGGAGCAATTGCTCAATGTTAATTACAATACAATGAGCCACATTAAGCCAAATTAAGACACCCGCGTCATATCAAGACCTTTAAAAAAAATAAAATAAGTATATAGCAATTTTTCGTATTCTTGTCGAATGAATTTTTTGTAGCTACATTTACACCGATGAACACGCAGGAGCAATTGCTCAATGTTAAGTACAATACAGTGAGCCTAAATAAGCAAAATTAAGACACCTATATGTTTTTAAGACGTTTAAAAAAAATAAAATAAGTAAATAGCTATTTTTCTTATTCTTGTCGAATGAATTTTTTTTAGCTACATTTACACCGATGAACACGCAGGAACAATTGCTCAATGTTAACTACAATACAATGAGCCAAAATAAGCAATATTAAGACACCTATATCTTTTTTAAACCTTTAAAAAAAATAAAATAAGTAAATAGCTATTTTTCTTATTCTTGTCGAATGAATTTTTTTTAGCTACATTTACACCGATGAACACGCAGGAGCAATTGCTCAATGTTAAGTACAATACAATGAGCCAAAATAAGCAAAATTAAGACACTGATATCATATCAAGACCTTTAAAAGAAAAAAATAAGTATATAGCTATTTTTCGTATTCTTGCCGTATGAATTTTTTTAAGCTACATTTACACCGATGAACACGCAGGAGCAATTGCTCAATATTTAATACAATACATTGAGCCTAAATAAGCAAAATTAAGACACCTATATCTTTTTAAGACCTTTAAAGAAAATAAAATAAGTAAATAGCCATTTTTCTTATTCTTGTGGAATGAATTTTTTTCAGCAACATTTAAACCGATGAACACGCAGGAACAATTGCTCAATGTTAAGTACAATACATTGAGCCAAAATAAGCAAAATAAAGACACCTATATCTTTTTAAAACCTTTAAAAAAATGAAATAAGTAAATAGCTATTTTTCTTATTCTTGTCGAATGAATTTTTTGTAGCTACATTTACACCGGCGAACACGCAAGAGCAAGTGGCCAATGTTAAGTACAATACAATTAGCCAAAATAAGCAATATTAAGACACCTATATCTTTTTAAAACCTTTAAAAAAAAATAAAATAAGTAAATAGCTATTTTTCTTATTCTTGTCGAATGAATTTTTTTTAGCTACATTTACACCGATGAACACGCACGAGGAATTGCTCAATGTTAAGTACAATACAATGAGCCAAAATAACCAAAATTAAGACACTCATATCATATCAAGACCTTTAAAAGAAAAAAATAAGTATATAGCTATTTTTCGTTGCTGAATGTTAAGTACAATACAATGAGCCAAAATAAGCAAAATTAAGACACCCTTATCATATCAAGACCTTTAAAAAAAATAACATAAGTAAATAGCTATTTTTCTTATTCTTGTCGAATGAATTTTTTTTAGCCACATTTACAACGATGAACACGCAGGAGCAATTGTTTAATGTTAATTACAATACATTGAGCCAAACTAAGCCAAATTAAGACACCCGTGTCATATCAAGACCTTTAAAAAAAATAAAATAAGTATATAGCTAATTTTCTTATTCTTGTCGAATGAATTTTTTTTAGCTACATTTACACCGATGAACACGCAGGAGCAATTGCTCAATGTTAAGTACAATACAATGAGCCAAAATAAGCAAAATTTAGACACCCTTATTATATCAAGACCTTTAAAAAAAATAATATAAGTAAATAGCTATTTTTTTTATTCTTGACGAATGAATTTTTTTTAGCAACATTTAAACCGATGAACACGCAGGAGCAATTGCTCAATGTCAGGTACAATACAGTGAGCCAAAATAAGCAAAATTTAGACACCTATATCTTTTTTAAACCTTTAAAAAAAATAAAATAAGGAAATAGCTATTTTTCTTATTCTTGTCGAATGAATTTTTTTTAGCTACATTTACACCGATGAACACGCAGGAGCAATTGCTCAATGTTAAGTACAATACAATGAGCCAAAATAAGCAAAACTAAGACACTGATATCATATCATTAAAAGAAAAAAATAAGTATATAGCTATTTTTCGTATTCTTGCCGTATGAATTTTTTTAAGCTACATTTACACCGATGAACACGCAGGAGCAATTGCTCAATATTTAATACAATACATTGAGCCAAAATAATCAAAATTAAGACACCCTTATCATATCAAGACCTTTTAAAAAAATAAAATAAGTAAATAGCTATTTTTTTTATTCTTGTCGAATGAATTTTTTTTAGCAACATTTAAACCGATGAACACAGAGGAGCAATTGTTTAATATCAAGTACGATACAATGAGCCAAAATAAGATAAATTAAGACACCTATATCTTTTTTAAACCTTTAAAAAAATAAAATAAGTAAATAGCTATTTCTCTTATTCTTGTCGAATGAATTTTTTTTAGCTACATTTACACCGATGAACACGCAGGAACAATTGCTCAATGTTAAGTACAATACAATGAGCCAAAATAAGCCAAATTAAGACACCCGTGTCACATCAAGACCTTTAAAAAAAATAAAATAAGTATATAGCTATTTTTCGTATTCTTGTCGAATGAATTTTTTGTAGCTACATTTACACCGATGTACACGCAGGAGCAAAAGGTCAATGTTAAGTACAATACATTGAGCCAAAATAAGCAAAATAAAGACACCTATATCTTTTTAAAACCTTTAAAAAAAAAATAAGTAAATAGCTATTTTTCTTATTCTTGTCGAATGAATTTTGTTTTAGCTACATTTACACCGATGAACACGCAGGAGCAATTGCTCAATGTTAAGTACAATACAATGAGCCAAAATAAGCAAAATTAAGACACTCATATCATATCAAGACCTTTAAAAAAAAAAATAAGTATATAGCTATTTTTCGTATTCTTGTCGAATGAATTTTTTGTAGCTACGTTTACACCGATGAACACGCTGGAGCAATTGCCTAATGTTAGATACAGTACAGGGAGCCAAAATAAGCAAAATTAAGACTCCTATATCTTTTTAAAACCTTTAAAAAAATAAAATAAGTAATTAGCTATTTTTCGTATTCTTGCCGTATGAATTTTTTTAAGCTACATTTACACCGATGAACACGCAGGAGCAATTGCTCAATGTCAGGTACAATACAATGAGCCAAAATAAGCAAAATTAAGACACCTATATCTTTTTAAAACCTTTAAAAAAATAAAATACGTAAATAGCTATTTTTCTTATTCTTGTCGAATGAATTTTTTTTAGCTACATTTACACCGATGAACACGCTGGAGCAATTGCTCAATGTTAATTACAATACGATGAGCCACATTAAGCCAAATTAAGACACCCGCGTCATATCAAGACCTTTAAAAAAAATAAAATAAGTATATAGCAATTTTTCGTATTCTTGTCGAATGAATTTTTTGTAGCTACATTTACACCGATGAACACGCAGGAGCAATTGCTCAATGTTAAGTACAATACAGTGAGCCTAAATAAGCAAAATTAAGACACCTATATGTTTTTAAGACGTTTAAAAAAAATAAAATAAGTAAATAGCTATTTTTCTTATTCTTGTCGAATGAATTTTTTTTAGCTACATTTACACCGATGAACACGCAGGAACAATTGCTCAATGTTAACTACAATACAATGAGCCAAAATAAGCAAGATTAAGACACCTATATCTTTTTTAAACCTTTAAAAAAAATAAAATAAGTAAATAGCTATTTTTCTTATTCTTGTCGAATGAATTTTTTTTAGCTACATTTACACCGATGAACACGCAGGAGCAATTGCTCAATGTTAAGTACAATACAATGAGCCAAAATAAGCAAAATTAAGACACTGATATCATATCAAGACCTTTAAAAGAAAAAAATAAGTATATAGCTATTTTTCGTATTCTTGCCGTATGAATTTTTTTAAGCTACATTTACACCGATGAACACGCAGGAGCAATTGCTCAATATTTAATACAATACATTGAGCCTAAATAAGCAAAATTAAGACACCTATATCTTTTAAAGACCTTTAAAGAAAATAAAATAAGTAAATAGCTATTTTTCTTATTCTTGTGGAATGAATTTTTTTTAGCTACATTTACACCGATGAACACGCAGGAACAATTGCTCAATGTTAAGTACAATACAATGAGCCAAAATAAGCAAAATTTAGACACCCTTAACATATCAAGACCTTTAAAAAAAATAATATAAGTAAATAGCTATTTTTTTTATTCTTGACGAATGAATTTTTTTTAGCAACATTTAAACCGATGAACACGCAGGAGCAATTGCTCAATGTCAGGTACAATACAATGAGCCAAAATAAGCAAAATTAAGACACCTATATCTTTTTAAAACCTTTAAAAAAATAAAATACGTAAATAGCTATTTTTCTTATTCTTGTCGAATGAATTTTTTTTAGCTACATTTACACCGATGAACACGCTGGAGCAATTGCTCAATGTTAATTACAATACAATGAGCCACATTAAGCCAAATTAAGACACCCGCGTCATATCAAGACCTTTAAAAAAAATAAAATAAGTATATAGCAATTTTTCGTATTCTTGTCGAATGAATTTTTTGTAGCTACATTTACACCGATGAACACGCAGGAGCAATTGCTCAATGTTAAGTACAATACAGTGAGCCTAAATAAGCAAAATTAAGACACCTATATGTTTTTAAGACGTTTAAAAAAAATAAAATAAGTAAATAGCTATTTTTCTTATTCTTGTCGAATGAATTTTTTTTAGCTACATTTACACCGATGAACACGCAGGAACAATTGCTCAATGTTAACTACAATACAATGAGCCAAAATAAGCAATATTAAGACACCTATATCTTTTTTAAACCTTTAAAAAAAATAAAATAAGTAAATAGCTATTTTTCTTATTCTTGTCGAATGAATTTTTTTTAGCTACATTTACACCGATGAACACGCAGGAGCAATTGCTCAATGTTAAGTACAATACAATGAGCCAAAATAAGCAAAATTAAGACACTGATATCATATCAAGACCTTTAAAAGAAAAAAATAAGTATATAGCTATTTTTCGTATTCTTGCCGTATGAATTTTTTTAAGCTACATTTACACCGATGAACACGCAGGAGCAATTGCTCAATATTTAATACAATACATTGAGCCTAAATAAGCAAAATTAAGACACCTATATCTTTTTAAGACCTTTAAAGAAAATAAAATAAGTAAATAGCTATTTTTCTTATTCTTGTGGAATGAATTTTTTTCAGCAACATTTAAACCGATGAACACGCAGGAACAATTGCTCAATGTTAAGTACAATACATTGAGCCAAAATAAGCAAAATAAAGACACCTATATCTTTTTAAAACCTTTAAAAAAATGAAATAAGTAAATAGCTATTTTTCTTATTCTTGTCGAATGAATTTTTTGTAGCTACATTTACACCGGCGAACACGCAAGAGCAAGTGGCCAATGTTAAGTACAATACAATTAGCCAAAATAAGCAATATTAAGACACCTATATCTTTTTAAAACCTTTAAAAAAAATAAAATAAGTAAATAGCTATTTTTCTTATTCTTGTCGAATGAATTTTTTTTAGCTACATTTACACCGATGAACACGCACGAGGAATTGCTCAATGTTAAGTACAATACAATGAGCCAAAATAAGCAAAATTAAGACACTCATATCATATCAAGACCTTTAAAAGAAAAAAATAAGTATATAGCTATTTTTCGTATTCTTGTCGAATGAATTTTTTTTAGCTACATTTACACCGATGAACACGCAGGAACAATTGCTCAATGTTAGGTACAATACATTGAGCCAAAATACGCAAAATTAAGACACCTATATCTTTTTTAAACCTTAAAAAAAAATAAAATAAGTAAATAGCTATTTTTCTTATTCTTGTCGAATGAATTTTTTTTAGCTACATTTACACCGACGAACACGCAGGAGCAATTGCTGAATGTTAAGTACAATACAATGAGCCAAAATAAGCAAAATTAAGACACCCTTATCATATCAAGACCTTTAAAAAAAATAAAATAAGTAAATAGCTATTTTTCTTATTCTTGTCGAATGAATTTTTTTTAGCCACATTTACAACGATGAACACGCAGGAGCAATTGTTTAATGTTAATTACAATACATTGAGCCAAACTAAGCCAAATTAAGACACCCGTGTCATATCAAGACCTTTAAAAAAAATAAAATAAGTATATAGCTAATTTTCTTATTCTTGTCGAATGAATTTTGTTTTAGCTACATTTACACCGATGAACACGCAGGAGCAATTGCTCAATGTTAAGTACAATAAAATGAGCCAAAATAAACAAAATTAAGACACTCATATCATATCAAGACCTTTAAAAAAAAAAATAAGTATATAGCTATTTTTCGTATTCTTGTCGAATGAATTTTTTGTAGCTACGTTTACACCGATGAACACGCTGGAGCAATTGCCTAATGTTAGATACAGTACAGGGAGCCAAAATAAGCAAAATTAAGACTCCTATATCTTTTTAAAACCTATAAAAAAATAAAATAAGTAATTAGCTATTTTTCGTATTCTTGCCGTATGAATTTTTTTAAGCTACATTTACACCGATGAACACGCAGGAGCAATTGCTCAATGTTATGTACAATACATTGAGCCAAAATAAGCAAAATAAAGACACCTATATCTTTTTAAAACCTTTAAAAAAATAAAATAAGTAAATAGCTATTTTTCTTATTCTTGTCGAATGAATTTTTTTTAGCTACATTTACACCGATGAACACGCAGGAACAATTGCTCAATGTTAAGTACAATACAATGAGCCAAAATAAGCAAAATTTAGACACCCTTATCATATCAAGACCTTTAAAAAAAATAATATAAGTAAATAGCTATTTTTTTTATTCTTGACGAATGAATTTTTTTTAGCAACATTTAAACCGATGAACACGCAGGAGCAATTGCTCAATGTCAGGTACAATACAATGAGCCAAAATAAGCAAAATTAAGACACCTATATCTTTTTAAAACCTTTAAAAAAATAAAATACGTAAATAGCTATTTTTCTTATTCTTGTCGAATGAATTTTTTTTAGCTACATTTACACCGATGAACACGCTGGAGCAATTGCTCAATGTTAATTACAATACAATGAGCCACATTAAGCCAAATTAAGACACCCGCGTCATATCAAGACCTTTAAAAAAAATAAAATAAGTATATAGCAATTTTTCGTATTCTTGTCGAATGAATTTTTTGTAGCTACATTTACACCGATGAACACGCAGGAGCAATTGCTCAATGTTAAGTACAATACAGTGAGCCTAAATAAGCAAAATTAAGACACCTATATGTTTTTAAGACGTTTAAAAAAAATAAAATAAGTAAATAGCTATTTTTCTTATTCTTGTCGAATGAATTTTTTTTAGCTACATTTACACCGATGAACACGCAGGAACAATTGCTCAATGTTAACTACAATACAATGAGCCAAAATAAGCAATATTAAGACACCTATATCTTTTTTAAACCTTTAAAAAAAATAAAATAAGTAAATAGCTATTTTTCTTATTCTTGTCGAATGAATTTTTTTTAGCTACATTTACACCGATGAACACGCAGGAGCAATTGCTCAATGTTAAGTACAATACAATGAGCCAAAATAAGCAAAATTAAGACACTGATATCATATCAAGACCTTTAAAAGAAAAAAATAAGTATATAGCTATTTTTCGTATTCTTGCCGTATGAATTTTTTTAAGCTACATTTACACCGATGAACACGCAGGAGCAATTGCTCAATATTTAATACAATACATTGAGCCTAAATAAGCAAAATTAAGACACCTATATCTTTTTAAGACCTTTAAAGAAAATAAAATAAGTAAATAGCTATTTTTCTTATTCTTGTGGAATGAATTTTTTTTAGCTACATTTACACCGATGAACACGCAGGAACAATTGCTCAATGTTAAGTACAATACAATGAGCCAAAATAAGCAAAATTTAGACACCCTTATCATATCAAGACCTTTAAAAAAAATAATATAAGTAAATAGCTATTTTTTTTATTCTTGACGAATGAATTTTTTTTAGCAACATTAAAACCGATGAACACGCAGGAGCAATTGCTCAATGTCAGGTACAATACAATGAGCCAAAATAAGCAAAATTAAGACACCTATATCTTTTTAAAACCTTTAAAAAAATAAAATACGTAAATAGCTATTTTTCTTATTCTTGTCGAATGAATTTTTTTTAGCTACATTTACACCGATGAACACGCTGGAGCAATTGCTCAATGTTAATTACAATACAATGAGCCACATTAAGCCAAATTAAGACACCCGCGTCATATCAAGACCTTTAAAAAAAATAAAATAAGTATATAGCAATTTTTCGTATTCTTGTCGAATGAATTTTTTGTAGCTACATTTACACCGATGAACACGCAGGAGCAATTGCTCAATGTTAAGTACAATACAGTGAGCCTAAATAAGCAAAATTAAGACACCTATATGTTTTTAAGACGTTTAAAAAAAATAAAATAAGTAAATAGCTATTTTTCTTATTCTTGTCGAATGAATTTTTTTTAGCTACATTTACACCGATGAACACGCAGGAACAATTGCTCAATGTTAACTACAATACAATGAGCCAAAATAAGCAATATTAAGACACCTATATCTTTTTTAAACCTTTAAAAAAAATAAAATAAGTAAATAGCTATTTTTCTTATTCTTGTCGAATGAATTTTTTTTAGCTACATTTACACCGATGAACACGCAGGAGCAATTGCTCAATGTTAAGTACAATACAATGAGCCAAAATAAGCAAAATTAAGACACTGATATCATATCAAGACCTTTAAAAGAAAAAAATAAGTATATAGCTATTTTTCGTATTCTTGCCGTATGAATTTTTTTAAGCTACATTTACACCGATGAACACGCAGGAGCAATTGCTCAATATTTAATACAATACATTGAGCCTAAATAAGCAAAATTAAGACACCTATATCTTTTTAAGACCTTTAAAGAAAATAAAATAAGTAAATAGCCATTTTTCTTATTCTTGTGGAATGAATTTTTTTCAGCAACATTTAAACCGATGAACACGCAGGAACAATTGCTCAATGTTAAGTACAATACATTGAGCCAAAATAAGCAAAATAAAGACACCTATATCTTTTTAAAACCTTTAAAAAAATGAAATAAGTAAATAGCTATTTTTCTTATTCTTGTCGAATGAATTTTTTGTAGCTACATTTACACCGGCGAACACGCAAGAGCAAGTGGCCAATGTTAAGTACAATACAATTAGCCAAAATAAGCAATATTAAGACACCTATATCTTTTTAAAACCTTTAAAAAAAAATAAAATAAGTAAATAGCTATTTTTCTTATTCTTGTCGAATGAATTTTTTTTAGCTACATTTACACCGATGAACACGCACGAGGAATTGCTCAATGTTAAGTACAATACAATGAGCCAAAATAACCAAAATTAAGACACTCATATCATATCAAGACCTTTAAAAGAAAAAAATAAGTATATAGCTATTTTTCGTTGCTGAATGTTAAGTACAATACAATGAGCCAAAATAAGCAAAATTAAGACACCCTTATCATATCAAGACCTTTAAAAAAAATAAAATAAGTAAATAGCTATTTTTCTTATTCTTGTCGAATGAATTTTTTTTAGCCACATTTACAACGATGAACACGCAGGAGCAATTGTTTAATGTTAATTACAATACATTGAGCCAAACTAAGCCAAATTAAGACACCCGTGTCATATCAAGACCTTTAAAAAAAATAAAATAAGTATATAGCTAATTTTCTTATTCTTGTCGAATGAATTTTTTTTAGCTACATTTACACCGATGAACACGCAGGAGCAATTGCTCAATGTTAAGTACAATACAATGAGCCAAAATAAGCAAAATTTAGACACCCTTATTATATCAAGACCTTTAAAAAAAATAATATAAGTAAATAGCTATTTTTTTTATTCTTGACGAATGAATTTTTTTTAGCAACATTTAAACCGATGAACACGCAGGAGCAATTGCTCAATGTCAGGTACAATACAGTGAGCCAAAATAAGCAAAATTTAGACACCTATATCTTTTTTAAACCTTTAAAAAAAATAAAATAAGGAAATAGCTATTTTTCTTATTCTTGTCGAATGAATTTTTTTTAGCTACATTTACACCGATGAACACGCAGGAGCAATTGCTCAATGTTAAGTACAATACAATGAGCCAAAATAAGCAAAACTAAGACACTGATATCATATCATTAAAAGAAAAAAATAAGTATATAGCTATTTTTCGTATTCTTGCCGTATGAATTTTTTTAAGCTACATTTACACCGATGAACACGCAGGAGCAATTGCTCAATATTTAATACAATACATTGAGCCAAAATAATCAAAATTAAGACACCCTTATCATATCAAGACCTTTTAAAAAAATAAAATAAGTAAATAGCTATTTTTTTTATTCTTGTCGAATGAATTTTTTTTAGCAACATTTAAACCGATGAACACAGAGGAGCAATTGTTTAATATCAAGTACGATACAATGAGCCAAAATAAGATAAATTAAGACACCTATATCTTTTTTAAACCTTTAAAAAAATAAAATAAGTAAATAGCTATTTCTCTTATTCTTGTCGAATGAATTTTTTTTAGCTACATTTACACCGATGAACACGCAGGAACAATTGCTCAATGTTAAGTACAATACAATGAGCCAAAATAAGCCAAATTAAGACACCCGTGTCACATCAAGACCTTTAAAAAAAATAAAATAAGTATATAGCTATTTTTCGTATTCTTGTCGAATGAATTTTTTGTAGCTACATTTACACCGATGTACACGCAGGAGCAAAAGGTCAATGTTAAGTACAATACATTGAGCCAAAATAAGCAAAATAAAGACACCTATATCTTTTTAAAACCTTTAAAAAAAAAATAAGTAAATAGCTATTTTTCTTATTCTTGTCGAATGAATTTTGTTTTAGCTACATTTACACCGATGAACACGCAGGAGCAATTGCTCAATGTTAAGTACAATACAATGAGCCAAAATAAGCAAAATTAAGACACTCATATCATATCAAGACCTTTAAAAAAAAAAATAAGTATATAGCTATTTTTCGTATTCTTGTCGAATGAATTTTTTGTAGCTACGTTTACACCGATGAACACGCTGGAGCAATTGCCTAATGTTAGATACAGTACAGGGAGCCAAAATAAGCAAAATTAAGACTCCTATATCTTTTTAAAACCTTTAAAAAAATAAAATAAGTAATTAGCTATTTTTCGTATTCTTGCCGTATGAATTTTTTTAAGCTACATTTACACCGATGAACACGCAGGAGCAATTGCTCAATGTTATGTACAATACATTGAGCCAAAATAAGCAAAATAAAGACACCTATATCTTTTTAAAACCTTTAAAAAAATAAAATAAGTAAATAGCTATTTTTCTTATTCTTGTCGAATGAATTTTTTTTAGCTACATTTACACCGATGAACACGCAGGAACAATTGCTCAATGTTAAGTACAATACAATGAGCCAAAATAAGCAAAATTTAGACACCCTTATCATATCAAGACCTTTAAAAAAAATAATATAAGTAAATAGCTATTTTTTTTATTCTTGACGAATGAATTTTTTTTAGCAACATTTAAACCGATGAACACGCAGGAGCAATTGCTCAATGTCAGGTACAATACAATGAGCCAAAATAAGCAAAATTTAGACACCCTTATCATATCAAGACCTTTAAAAAAAATAATATAAGGAAATAGCTATTTTTTTTATTCTTGACGAATGAATTTTTTTTAGCTACATTTACACCGATGAACACGCTGGAGCAATTGCTCAATGTTAATTACAATACAATGAGCCACATTAAGCCAAACTAAGACACCCGCGTCATATCAAGACCTTTAAAAAAAATAAAATAAGTATATAGCAATTTTTCGTATTCTTGCCGTATGAATTTTTTTAAGCTACATTTACACCGATGAACACGCAGGAGCAATTGCTCAATGTTATGTACAATACATTGAGCCAAAATAAGCAAAATAAAGACACCTATATCTTTTTAAAACCTTTAAAAAAATAAAATAAGTAAATAGCTATTTTTCTTATTCTTGTCGAATGAATTTTTTTTAGCTACATTTACACCGATGAACACGCAGGAACAATTGCTCAATGTTAAGTACAATACAATGAGCCAAAATAAGCAAAATTTAGACACCCTTATCATATCAAGACCTTTAAAAAAAATAATATAAGTAAATAGCTATTTTTTTTATTCTTGACGAATGAATTTTTTTTAGCAACATTTAAACCGATGAACACGCAGGAGCAATTGCTCAATGTCAGGTACAATACAATGAGCCAAAATAAGCAAAATTAAGACACCTATATCTTTTTAAAACCTTTAAAAAAATAAAATACGTAAATAGCTATTTTTCTTATTCTTGTCGAATGAATTTTTTTTAGCTACATTTACACCGATGAACACGCTGGAGCAATTGCTCAATGTTAATTACAATACAATGAGCCACATTAAGCCAAATTAAGACACCCGCGTCATATCAAGACCTTTAAAAAAAATAAAATAAGTATATAGCAATTTTTCGTATTCTTGTCGAATGAATTTTTTGTAGCTACATTTACACCGATGAACACGCAGGAGCAATTGCTCAATGTTAAGTACAATACAGTGAGCCTAAATAAGCAAAATTAAGACACCTATATGTTTTTAAGACGTTTAAAAAAAATAAAATAAGTAAATAGCTATTTTTCTTATTCTTGTCGAATGAATTTTTTTTAGCTACATTTACACCGATGAACACGCAGGAACAATTGCTCAATGTTAACTACAATACAATGAGCCAAAATAAGCAATATTAAGACACCTATATCTTTTTTAAACCTTTAAAAAAAATAAAATAAGTAAATAGCTATTTTTCTTATTCTTGTCGAATGAATTTTTTTTAGCTACATTTACACCGATGAACACGCAGGAGCAATTGCTCAATGTTAAGTACAATACAATGAGCCAAAATAAGCAAAATTAAGACACTGATATCATATCAAGACCTTTAAAAGAAAAAAATAAGTATATAGCTATTTTTCGTATTCTTGCCGTATGAATTTTTTTAAGCTACATTTACACCGATGAACACGCAGGAGCAATTGCTCAATATTTAATACAATACATTGAGCCTAAATAAGCAAAATTAAGACACCTATATCTTTTTAAGACCTTTAAAGAAAATAAAATAAGTAAATAGCTATTTTTCTTATTCTTGTGGAATGAATTTTTTTTAGCTACATTTACACCGATGAACACGCAGGAACAATTGCTCAATGTTAAGTACAATACAATGAGCCAAAATAAGCAAAATTTAGACACCCTTATCATATCAAGACCTTTAAAAAAAATAATATAAGTAAATAGCTATTTTTTTTATTCTTGACGAATGAATTTTTTTTAGCAACATTAAAACCGATGAACACGCAGGAGCAATTGCTCAATGTCAGGTACAATACAATGAGCCAAAATAAGCAAAATTAAGACACCTATATCTTTTTAAAACCTTTAAAAAAATAAAATACGTAAATAGCTATTTTTCTTATTCTTGTCGAATGAATTTTTTTTAGCTACATTTACACCGATGAACACGCTGGAGCAATTGCTCAATGTTAATTACAATACAATGAGCCACATTAAGCCAAATTAAGACACCCGCGTCATATCAAGACCTTTAAAAAAAATAAAATAAGTATATAGCAATTTTTCGTATTCTTGTCGAATGAATTTTTTGTAGCTACATTTACACCGATGAACACGCAGGAGCAATTGCTCAATGTTAAGTACAATACAGTGAGCCTAAATAAGCAAAATTAAGACACCTATATGTTTTTAAGACGTTTAAAAAAAATAAAATAAGTAAATAGCTATTTTTCTTATTCTTGTCGAATGAATTTTTTTTAGCTACATTTACACCGATGAACACGCAGGAACAATTGCTCAATGTTAACTACAATACAATGAGCCAAAATAAGCAATATTAAGACACCTATATCTTTTTTAAACCTTTAAAAAAAATAAAATAAGTAAATAGCTATTTTTCTTATTCTTGTCGAATGAATTTTTTTTAGCTACATTTACACCGATGAACACGCAGGAGCAATTGCTCAATGTTAAGTACAATACAATGAGCCAAAATAAGCAAAATTAAGACACTGATATCATATCAAGACCTTTAAAAGAAAAAAATAAGTATATAGCTATTTTTCGTATTCTTGCCGTATGAATTTTTTTAAGCTACATTTACACCGATGAACACGCAGGAGCAATTGCTCAATATTTAATACAATACATTGAGCCTAAATAAGCAAAATTAAGACACCTATATCTTTTTAAGACCTTTAAAGAAAATAAAATAAGTAAATAGCCATTTTTCTTATTCTTGTGGAATGAATTTTTTTCAGCAACATTTAAACCGATGAACACGCAGGAACAATTGCTCAATGTTAAGTACAATACATTGAGCCAAAATAAGCAAAATAAAGACACCTATATCTTTTTAAAACCTTTAAAAAAATGAAATAAGTAAATAGCTATTTTTCTTATTCTTGTCGAATGAATTTTTTGTAGCTACATTTACACCGGCGAACACGCAAGAGCAAGTGGCCAATGTTAAGTACAATACAATTAGCCAAAATAAGCAATATTAAGACACCTATATCTTTTTAAAACCTTTAAAAAAAAATAAAATAAGTAAATAGCTATTTTTCTTATTCTTGTCGAATGAATTTTTTTTAGCTACATTTACACCGATGAACACGCACGAGGAATTGCTCAATGTTAAGTACAATACAATGAGCCAAAATAACCAAAATTAAGACACTCATATCATATCAAGACCTTTAAAAGAAAAAAATAAGTATATAGCTATTTTTCGTTGCTGAATGTTAAGTACAATACAATGAGCCAAAATAAGCAAAATTAAGACACCCTTATCATATCAAGACCTTTAAAAAAAATAAAATAAGTAAATAGCTATTTTTCTTATTCTTGTCGAATGAATTTTTTTTAGCCACATTTACAACGATGAACACGCAGGAGCAATTGTTTAATGTTAATTACAATACATTGAGCCAAACTAAGCCAAATTAAGACACCCGTGTCATATCAAGACCTTTAAAAAAAATAAAATAAGTATATAGCTAATTTTCTTATTCTTGTCGAATGAATTTTTTTTAGCTACATTTACACCGATGAACACGCAGGAGCAATTGCTCAATGTTAAGTACAATACAATGAGCCAAAATAAGCAAAATTTAGACACCCTTATTATATCAAGACCTTTAAAAAAAATAATATAAGTAAATAGCTATTTTTTTTATTCTTGACGAATGAATTTTTTTTAGCAACATTTAAACCGATGAACACGCAGGAGCAATTGCTCAATGTCAGGTACAATACAGTGAGCCAAAATAAGCAAAATTTAGACACCTATATCTTTTTTAAACCTTTAAAAAAAATAAAATAAGGAAATAGCTATTTTTCTTATTCTTGTCGAATGAATTTTTTTTAGCTACATTTACACCGATGAACACGCAGGAGCAATTGCTCAATGTTAAGTACAATACAATGAGCCAAAATAAGCAAAACTAAGACACTGATATCATATCATTAAAAGAAAAAAATAAGTATATAGCTATTTTTCGTATTCTTGCCGTATGAATTTTTTTAAGCTACATTTACACCGATGAACACGCAGGAGCAATTGCTCAATATTTAATACAATACATTGAGCCAAAATAATCAAAATTAAGACACCCTTATCATATCAAGACCTTTTAAAAAAATAAAATAAGTAAATAGCTATTTTTTTTATTCTTGTCGAATGAATTTTTTTTAGCAACATTTAAACCGATGAACACAGAGGAGCAATTGTTTAATATCAAGTACGATACAATGAGCCAAAATAAGATAAATTAAGACACCTATATCTTTTTTAAACCTTTAAAAAAATAAAATAAGTAAATAGCTATTTCTCTTATTCTTGTCGAATGAATTTTTTTTAGCTACATTTACACCGATGAACACGCAGGAACAATTGCTCAATGTTAAGTACAATACAATGAGCCAAAATAAGCCAAATTAAGACACCCGTGTCACATCAAGACCTTTAAAAAAAATAAAATAAGTATATAGCTATTTTTCGTATTCTTGTCGAATGAATTTTTTGTAGCTACATTTACACCGATGTACACGCAGGAGCAAAAGGTCAATGTTAAGTACAATACATTGAGCCAAAATAAGCAAAATAAAGACACCTATATCTTTTTAAAACCTTTAAAAAAAAAATAAGTAAATAGCTATTTTTCTTATTCTTGTCGAATGAATT
This sequence comes from Psococerastis gibbosa, assembly GCA_963971405.1. Taxonomy (NCBI): domain Eukaryota; kingdom Metazoa; phylum Arthropoda; class Insecta; order Psocodea; family Psocidae; genus Psococerastis; species Psococerastis gibbosa. The sequence goes on along the minus strand of CAXART010000001.1, from coordinate 455,562 downwards.
TTGTTTTAGCTACATTTACACCGATGAACACGCAGGAGCAATTGCTCAATGTTAAGTACAATACAATGAGCCAAAATAAGCAAAATTAAGACACTCATATCATATCAAGACCTTTAAAAAAAAAAATAAGTATATAGCTATTTTTCGTATTCTTGTCGAATGAATTTTTTGTAGCTACGTTTACACCGATGAACACGCTGGAGCAATTGCCTAATGTTAGATACAGTACAGGGAGCCAAAATAAGCAAAATTAAGACTCCTATATCTTTTTAAAACCTTTAAAAAAATAAAATAAGTAATTAGCTATTTTTCGTATTCTTGCCGTATGAATTTTTTTAAGCTACATTTACACCGATGAACACGCAGGAGCAATTGCTCAATGTTATGTACAATACATTGAGCCAAAATAAGCAAAATAAAGACACCTATATCTTTTTAAAACCTTTAAAAAAATAAAATAAGTAAATAGCTATTTTTCTTATTCTTGTCGAATGAATTTTTTTTAGCTACATTTACACCGATGAACACGCAGGAACAATTGCTCAATGTTAAGTACAATACAATGAGCCAAAATAAGCAAAATTTAGACACCCTTATCATATCAAGACCTTTAAAAAAAATAATATAAGTAAATAGCTATTTTTTTTATTCTTGACGAATGAATTTTTTTTAGCAACATTTAAACCGATGAACACGCAGGAGCAATTGCTCAATGTCAGGTACAATACAATGAGCCAAAATAAGCAAAATTTAGACACCCTTATCATATCAAGACCTTTAAAAAAAATAATATAAGGAAATAGCTATTTTTTTTATTCTTGACGAATGAATTTTTTTTAGCTACATTTACACCGATGAACACGCTGGAGCAATTGCTCAATGTTAATTACAATACAATGAGCCACATTAAGCCAAACTAAGACACCCGCGTCATATCAAGACCTTTAAAAAAAATAAAATAAGTATATAGCAATTTTTCGTATTCTTGTCGAATGAATTTTTTGTAGCTACATTTACACCGATGAACACGCAGGAGCAATTGCTCAATGTTAAGTACAATACAGTGAGCCTAAATAAGCAAAATTAAGACACCTATATGTTTTTAAGACGTTTAAAAAAAATAAAATAAGTAAATAGCTATTTTTCTTATTCTTGTCGAATGAATTTTTTTTAGCTACATTTACACCGATGAACACGCAGGAACAATTGCTCAATGTTAACTACAATACAATGAGCCAAAATAAGCAATATTAAGACACCTATATCTTTTTTAAACCTTTAAAAAAAATAAAATAAGTAAATAGCTATTTTTCTTATTCTTGTCGAATGAATTTTTTTTAGCTACATTTACACCGATGAACACGCAGGAGCAATTGCTCAATGTTAAGTACAATACAATGAGCCAAAATAAGCAAAATTAAGACACTGATATCATATCAAGACCTTTAAAAGAAAAAAATAAGTATATAGCTATTTTTCGTATTCTTGCCGTATGAATTTTTTTTAAGCTACATTTACACCGATGAACACGCAGGAGCAATTGCTCAATATTTAATACAATACATTGAGCCTAAATAAGCAAAATTAAGACACCTATATCTTTTTAAGACCTTTAAAGAAAATAAAATAAGTAAATAGCTATTTTTCTTATTCTTGTGGAATGAATTTTTTTCAGCAACATTTAAACCGATGAACACGCAGGAACAATTGCTCAATGTTAAGTACAATACATTGAGCCAAAATAAGCAAAATAAAGACACCTATATCTTTTTAAAACCTTTAAAAAAAATGAAATAAGTAAATAGCTATTTTTCTTATTCTTGTCGAATGAATTTTTTGTAGCTACATTTACACCGGCGAACACGCAAGAGCAAGTGGCCAATGTTAAGTACAATACAATTAGCCAAAATAAGCAATATTAAGACACCTATATCTTTTTAAAACCTTTAAAAAAAATAAAATAAGTAAATAGCTATTTTTCTTATTCTTGTCGAATGAATTTTTTTTAGCTACATTTACACCGATGAACACGCACGAGCAATTGCTCAATGTTAAGTACAATACAGTGAGCCAAAATAAGCAAAATTAAGACACTCATATCATATCAAGACCTTTAAAAGAAAAAAATAAGTATATAGCTATTTTTCGTATTCTTGTCGAATGAATTTTTTTTAGCTACATTTACACCGATGAACACGCAGGAACAATTGCTCAATGTTAGGTACAATACATTGAGCCAAAATACGCAAAATTAAGACACCTATATCTTTTTTAAACCTTAAAAAAAAAAAAAATAAGTAAATAGCTATTTTTCTTATTCTTGTCGAATGAATTTTTTTTAGCTACATTTACACCGATGAACACGCAGGAGCAATTGCTAAATGTTAAGTACAATACAATGAGCCAAAATAAGCAAAATTAAGACACCCTTATCATATCAAGACCTTAAAAAAAAATAAAATAAGTAAATAGCTATTTTTCTTATTCTTGTCGAATGAATTTTTTTTAGCTACATTTACACCGATGAACACGCAGGAGCAATTGCTAAATGTTAAGTACAATACAATGAGCCAAAATAAGCCAAATTAAGACACCCGTGTCATATCAAGACCTTTAAAAAAATTAAATTAGTATATAGCTATTTTTCGTATTCTTGTCGAATGAATTTTTTGTAGCTACATTTACACCGATGAACACGCAGGAGCAAGTGGCCAATGTTAAGTATAATACAATGAGCCTAAATAAGCAAAATTAAGACGCCTATATCTTTTTAAGACCTTTAAAGAAAATAAAATAAGTAAATAGCTATTTTTCTTATTCTTGTCGAATGAATTTTTTGTAGCTACATTTACACCGATGAACACGCAGGAGCAATTGCTCAATGTCAGGTACAATACAATGAGCCAAAATAAGCAAAATTTAGACACCCTTATCATATCAAGACCTTTAAAAAAAATAATATAAGGAAATAGCTATTTTTTTTATTCTTGACGAATGAATTTTTTTTAGCTACATTTACACCGATGAACACGCTGGAGCAATTGCTCAATGTTAATTACAATACAATGAGCCACATTAAGCCAAACTAAGACACCCGCGTCATATCAAGACCTTTAAAAAAAATAAAATAAGTATATAGCAATTTTTCGTATTCTTGTCGAATGAATTTTTTGTAGCTACATTTACACCGATGAACACGCAGGAGCAATTGCTCAATGTTAAGTACAATACAGTGAGCCTAAATAAGCAAAATTAAGACACCTATATGTTTTTAAGACGTTTAAAAAAAATAAAATAAGTAAATAGCTATTTTTCTTATTCTTGTCGAATGAATTTTTTTTAGCTACATTTACACCGATGAACACGCAGGAACAATTGCTCAATGTTAACTACAATACAATGAGCCAAAATAAGCAATATTAAGACACCTATATCTTTTTTAAACCTTTAAAAAAAATAAAATAAGTAAATAGCTATTTTTCTTATTCTTGTCGAATGAATTTTTTTTAGCTACATTTACACCGATGAACACGCAGGAGCAATTGCTCAATGTTAAGTACAATACAATGAGCCAAAATAAGCAAAATTAAGACACTGATATCATATCAAGACCTTTAAAAGAAAAAAATAAGTATATAGCTATTTTTCGTATTCTTGCCGTATGAATTTTTTTTAAGCTACATTTACACCGATGAACACGCAGGAGCAATTGCTCAATATTTAATACAATACATTGAGCCTAAATAAGCAAAATTAAGACACCTATATCTTTTTAAGACCTTTAAAGAAAATAAAATAAGTAAATAGCTATTTTTCTTATTCTTGTGGAATGAATTTTTTTCAGCAACATTTAAACCGATGAACACGCAGGAACAATTGCTCAATGTTAAGTACAATACATTGAGCCAAAATAAGCAAAATAAAGACACCTATATCTTTTTAAAACCTTTAAAAAAAATGAAATAAGTAAATAGCTATTTTTCTTATTCTTGTCGAATGAATTTTTTGTAGCTACATTTACACCGGCGAACACGCAAGAGCAAGTGGCCAATGTTAAGTACAATACAATTAGCCAAAATAAGCAATATTAAGACACCTATATCTTTTTAAAACCTTTAAAAAAAATAAAATAAGTAAATAGCTATTTTTCTTATTCTTGTCGAATGAATTTTTTTTAGCTACATTTACACCGATGAACACGCACGAGCAATTGCTCAATGTTAAGTACAATACAGTGAGCCAAAATAAGCAAAATTAAGACACTCATATCATATCAAGACCTTTAAAAGAAAAAAATAAGTATATAGCTATTTTTCGTATTCTTGTCGAATGAATTTTTTTTAGCTACATTTACACCGATGAACACGCAGGAACAATTGCTCAATGTTAGGTACAATACATTGAGCCAAAATACGCAAAATTAAGACACCTATATCTTTTTTAAACCTTAAAAAAAAAAAAAATAAGTAAATAGCTATTTTTCTTATTCTTGTCGAATGAATTTTTTTTAGCTACATTTACACCGATGAACACGCAGGAGCAATTGCTAAATGTTAAGTACAATACAATGAGCCAAAATAAGCAAAATTAAGACACCCTTATCATATCAAGACCTTAAAAAAAAATAAAATAAGTAAATAGCTATTTTTCTTATTCTTGTCGAATGAATTTTTTTTAGCTACATTTACACCGATGAACACGCAGGAGCAATTGCTAAATGTTAAGTACAATACAATGAGCCAAAATAAGCCAAATTAAGACACCCGTGTCATATCAAGACCTTTAAAAAAATTAAATTAGTATATAGCTATTTTTCGTATTCTTGTCGAATGAATTTTTTGTAGCTACATTTACACCGATGAACACGCAGGAGCAAGTGGCCAATGTTAAGTATAATACAATGAGCCTAAATAAGCAAAATTAAGACGCCTATATCTTTTTAAGACCTTTAAAGAAAATAAAATAAGTAAATAGCTATTTTTCTTATTCTTGTCGAATGAATTTTTTGTAGCTACATTTACACCGGCGAACACGCAGGAGCAAGTGGCCAATGTTAAGTACAATACAATGAGCCTAAATAAGCAAAATTAAGACACATATATCTTTTTAAGACCTTTAAAAAAATAAAATAAGTAAATAGCTATTTTTCTTATTCTTATCGAATGAATTTTTTTTAGCTACATTTACACCGATGAACACGCTGGAGCAATTGCTCAATGTTAATTACAATACAATGAGCCACATTAAGCCAAATTAAGACACCCGCGTCATATCAAGACCTTTAAAAAAAATAAAATAAGTATATAGCAATTTTTCGTATTCTTGTCGAATGAATTTTTTGTAGCTACATTTACACCGATGAACACGCAGGAGCAATTGCTCAATGTTAAGTACAATACAGTGAGCCTAAATAAGCAAAATTAAGACACCTATATGTTTTTAAGACGTTTAAAAAAAATAAAATAAGTAAATAGCTATTTTTCTTATTCTTGTCGAATGAATTTTTTTTAGCTACATTTACACCGATGAACACGCAGGAACAATTGCTCAATGTTAAGTACAATACAATGAGCCAAAATAAGCAAAATTTAGACACCCTTATCATATCAAGACCTTTAAAAAAAATAATATAAGTAAATAGCTATTTTTTTTATTCTTGACGAATGAATTTTTTTTAGCAACATTTAAACCGATGAACACGCAGGAGCAATTGCTCAATGTCAGGTACAATACAATGAGCCAAAATAAGCAAAATTAAGACACCTATATCTTTTTAAAACCTTTAAAAAAATAAAATACGTAAATAGCTATTTTTCTTATTCTTGTCGAATGAATTTTTTTTAGCTACATTTACACCGATGAACACGCTGGAGCAATTGCTCAATGTTAATTACAATACAATGAGCCACATTAAGCCAAATTAAGACACCCGCGTCATATCAAGACCTTTAAAAAAAATAAAATAAGTATATAGCAATTTTTCGTATTCTTGTCGAATGAATTTTTTGTAGCTACATTTACACCGATGAACACGCAGGAGCAATTGCTCAATGTTAAGTACAATACAGTGAGCCTAAATAAGCAAAATTTAGACACCTATATGTTTTTAAGACGTTTAAAAAAAATAAAATAAGTAAATAGCTATTTTTCTTATTCTTGTCGAATGAATTTTTTTTAGCTACATTTACACCGATGAACACGCAGGAGCAATTGCTCAATATTTAATACAATACATTGAGCCTAAATAAGATAAATTAAGACACCTATATCTTTTTTAAACCTTTAAAAAAATAAAATAAGTAAATAGCTATTTCTCTTATTCTTGTCGAATGAATTTTTTTTAGCTACATTTACACCGATGAACACGCAGGAACAATTGCTCAATGTTAAGTACAATACAATGAGCCAAAATAAGCCAAATTAAGACACCCGTGTCACATCAAGACCTTTAAAAAAAATAAAATAAGTATATAGCTATTTTTCGTATTCTTGTCGAATGAATTTTTTGTAGCTACATTTACACCGATGTACACGCAGGAGCAAAAGGTCAATGTTAAGTACAATACATTGAGCCAAAATAAGCAAAATAAAGACACCTATATCTTTTTAAAACCTTTAAAAAAAAAATAAGTAAATAGCTATTTTTCTTATTCTTGTCGAATGAATTTTGTTTTAGCTACATTTACACCGATGAACACGCAGGAGCAATTGCTCAATGTTAAGTACAATACAATGAGCCAAAATAAGCAAAATTAAGACACTCATATCATATCAAGACCTTTAAAAAAAAAAATAAGTATATAGCTATTTTTCGTATTCTTGTCGAATGAATTTTTTGTAGCTACGTTTACACCGATGAACACGCTGGAGCAATTGCCTAATGTTAGATACAGTACAGGGAGCCAAAATAAGCAAAATTAAGACTCCTATATCTTTTTAAAACCTTTAAAAAAATAAAATAAGTAATTAGCTATTTTTCGTATTCTTGCCGTATGAATTTTTTTAAGCTACATTTACACCGATGAACACGCAGGAGCAATTGCTCAATGTTATGTACAATACATTGAGCCAAAATAAGCAAAATAAAGACACCTATATCTTTTTAAAACCTTTAAAAAAATAAAATAAGTAAATAGCTATTTTTCTTATTCTTGTCGAATGAATTTTTTTTAGCTACATTTACACCGATGAACACGCAGGAACAATTGCTCAATGTTAAGTACAATACAATGAGCCAAAATAAGCAAAATTTAGACACCCTTATCATATCAAGACCTTTAAAAAAAATAATATAAGTAAATAGCTATTTTTTTTATTCTTGACGAATGAATTTTTTTTAGCAACATTTAAACCGATGAACACGCAGGAGCAATTGCTCAATGTCAGGTACAATACAATGAGCCAAAATAAGCAAAATTTAGACACCCTTATCATATCAAGACCTTTAAAAAAAATAATATAAGGAAATAGCTATTTTTTTTATTCTTGACGAATGAATTTTTTTTAGCTACATTTACACCGATGAACACGCTGGAGCAATTGCTCAATGTTAATTACAATACAATGAGCCACATTAAGCCAAACTAAGACACCCGCGTCATATCAAGACCTTTAAAAAAAATAAAATAAGTATATAGCAATTTTTCGTATTCTTGTCGAATGAATTTTTTGTAGCTACATTTACACCGATGAACACGCAGGAGCAATTGCTCAATGTTAAGTACAATACAGTGAGCCTAAATAAGCAAAATTAAGACACCTATATGTTTTTAAGACGTTTAAAAAAAATAAAATAAGTAAATAGCTATTTTTCTTATTCTTGTCGAATGAATTTTTTTTAGCTACATTTACACCGATGAACACGCAGGAACAATTGCTCAATGTTAACTACAATACAATGAGCCAAAATAAGCAATATTAAGACACCTATATCTTTTTTAAACCTTTAAAAAAAATAAAATAAGTAAATAGCTATTTTTCTTATTCTTGTCGAATGAATTTTTTTTAGCTACATTTACACCGATGAACACGCAGGAGCAATTGCTCAATGTTAAGTACAATACAATGAGCCAAAATAAGCAATATTAAGACACTGATATCATATCAAGACCTTTAAAAGAAAAAAATAAGTATATAGCTATTTTTCGTATTCTTGCCGTATGAATTTTTTTAAGCTACATTTACACCGATGAACACGCAGGAGCAATTGCTCAATATTTAATACAATACATTGAGCCTAAATAAGCAAAATTAAGACACCTATATCTTTTTAAGACCTTTAAAGAAAATAAAATAAGTAAATAGCTATTTTTCTTATTCTTGTGGAATGAATTTTTTTCAGCAACATTTAAACCGATGAACACGCAGGAACAATTGCTCAATGTTAAGTACAATACATTGAGCCAAAATAAGCAAAATAAAGACACCTATATCTTTTTAAAACCTTTAAAAAAAATGAAATAAGTAAATAGCTATTTTTCTTATTCTTGTCGAATGAATTTTTTGTAGCTACATTTACACCGGCGAACACGCAAGAGCAAGTGGCCAATGTTAAGTACAATACAATTAGCCAAAATAAGCAATATTAAGACACCTATATCTTTTTAAAACCTTTAAAAAAAATAAAATAAGTAAATAGCTATTTTTCTTATTCTTGTCGAATGAATTTTTTTTAGCTACATTTACACCGATGAACACGCACGAGCAATTGCTCAATGTTAAGTACAATACATTGAGCCAAAATAAGCAAAATTAAGACACTCATATCATATCAAGACCTTTAAAAGAAAAAAATAAGTATATAGCTATTTTTCGTATTCTTGTCGAATGAATTTTTTTTAGCTACATTTACACCGATGAACACGCAGGAACAATTGCTCAATGTTAGGTACAATACATTGAGCCAAAATACGCAAAATTAAGACACCTATATCTTTTTTAAACCTTAAAAAAAAAAAAAATAAGTAAATAGCTATTTTTCTTATTCTTGTCGAATGAATTTTTTTTAGCTACATTTACACCGATGAACACGCAGGAGCAATTGCTAAATGTTAAGTACAATACAATGAGCCAAAATAAGCAAAATTAAGACACCCTTATCATATCAAGACCTTAAAAAAAAATAAAATAAGTAAATAGCTATTTTTCTTATTCTTGTCGAATGAATTTTTTTTAGCTACATTTACACCGATGAACACGCAGGAGCAATTGCTAAATGTTAAGTACAATACAATGAGCCAAAATAAGCCAAATTAAGACACCCGTGTCATATCAAGACCTTTAAAAAAATTAAATTAGTATATAGCTATTTTTCGTATTCTTGTCGAATGAATTTTTTGTAGCTACATTTACACCGATGAACACGCAGGAGCAAGTGGCCAATGTTAAGTATAATACAATGAGCCTAAATAAGCAAAATTAAGACGCCTATATCTTTTTAAGACCTTTAAAGAAAATAAAATAAGTAAATAGCTATTTTTCTTATTCTTGTCGAATGAATTTTTTGTAGCTACATTTACACCGGCGAACACGCAGGAGCAAGTGGCCAATGTTAAGTACAATACAATGAGCCTAAATAAGCAAAATTAAGACACATATATCTTTTTAAGACCTTTAAAAAAATAAAATAAGTAAATAGCTATTTTTCTTATTCTTATCGAATGAATTTTTTTTAGCTACATTTACACCGATGAACACGCTGGAGCAATTGCTCAATGTTAATTACAATACAATGAGCCACATTAAGCCAAATTAAGACACCCGCGTCATATCAAGACCTTTAAAAAAAATAAAATAAGTATATAGCAATTTTTCGTATTCTTGTCGAATGAATTTTTTGTAGCTACATTTACACCGATGAACACGCAGGAGCAATTGCTCAATGTTAAGTACAATACAGTGAGCCTAAATAAGCAAAATTAAGACACCTATATGTTTTTAAGACGTTTAAAAAAAATAAAATAAGTAAATAGCTATTTTTCTTATTCTTGTCGAATGAATTTTTTTTAGCTACATTTACACCGATGAACACGCAGGAACAATTGCTCAATGTTAAGTACAATACAATGAGCCAAAGTAAGCAAAATTTAGACACCCTTATCATATCAAGACCTTTAAAAAAAATAATATAAGTAAATAGCTATTTTTTTTATTCTTGACGAATGAATTTTTTTTAGCAACATTTAAACCGATGAACACGCAGGAGCAATTGCTCAATGTCAGGTACAATACAATGAGCCAAAATAAGCAAAATTAAGACACCTATATCTTTTTAAAACCTTTAAAAAAATAAAATACGTAAATAGCTATTTTTCTTATTCTTGTCGAATGAATTTTTTTTAGCTACATTTACACCGATGAACACGCTGGAGCAATTGCTCAATGTTAATTACAATACAATGAGCCACATTAAGCCAAATTAAGACACCCGCGTCATATCAAGACCTTTAAAAAAAATAAAATAAGTATATAGCAATTTTTCGTATTCTTGTCGAATGAATTTTTTGTAGCTACATTTACACCGATGAACACGCAGGAGCAATTGCTCAATGTTAAGTACAATACAGTGAGCCTAAATAAGCAAAATTTAGACACCTATATCTTTTTAAGACCTTTAAAGAAAATAAAATAAGTAAATAGCTATTTTTCTTATTCTTGTGGAATGAATTTTTTTCAGCAACATTTAAACCGATGAACACGCAGGAACAATTGCTCAATGTTAAGTACAATACATTGAGCCAAAATAAGCAAAATAAAGACACCTATATCTTTTTAAAACCTTTAAAAAAAATGAAATAAGTAAATAGCTATTTTTCTTATTCTTGTCGAATGAATTTTTTGTAGCTACATTTACACCGGCGAACACGCAAGAGCAAGTGGCCAATGTTAAGTACAATACAATTAGCCAAAATAAGCAATATTAAGACACCTATATCTTTTTAAAACCTTTAAAAAAAATAAAATAAGTAAATAGCTATTTTTCTTATTCTTGTCGAATGAATTTTTTTTAGCTACATTTACACCGATGAACACGCACGAGCAATTGCCCAATGTTAAGTACAATACAATGAGCCAAAATAAGCAAAATTAAGACACTCATATCATATCAAGACCTTTAAAAGAAAAAAATAAGTATATAGCTATTTTTCGTATTCTTGTCGAATGAATTTTTTTTAGCTACATTTACACCGATGAACACGCAGGAACAATTGCTCAATGTTAGGTACAATACATTGAGCCAAAATACGCAAAATTAAGACACCTATATCTTTTTTAAACCTTAAAAAAAAATAAAATAAGTAAATAGCTATTTTTCTTATTCTTGTCGAATGAATTTTTTTTAGCTACATTTACACCGATGAACACGCAGGAGCAATTGCTCAATGTTAAGTACAATACAATGAGCCAAAATAAGCATAATTAAGACACCTATATCTTTTAAAGACCTTTAAAAAAAATAAAATAAGTAAATAGCTATTTTTCTTATTCTTGTCGAATGAATTTTTTTTAGCTACATTTACACCGATGAACACGCAAGAACAATTGCTCAATGTTAAATACAATACATTGAGCCAAAATAAGCAAAATTAAGACACCTATATCTTTTTAAAACCTTTAAAAAAATAAAATAAGTAAATAGCTATTTTTCTTATTCTTGTCGAATGAATTTTTTTTAGCTACATTTACACCGATGAACACGCAGGAGCAATTGCTCAATGTTAAGTACAATACGTTGAGCCAAAATAAGCAAAATTAAGACACCCTTATCATATCAAGACCTTAAAAAAAAATAAAATAAGTAAATAGCTATTTTTCTTATTCTTGTCGAATGAATTTTTTTTAGCTACATTTACACCGATGAACACGCAGGAGCAATTGCTAAATGTTAAGTACAATACAATGAGCCAAAATAAGCCAAATTAAGACACCCGTGTCATATCAAGACCTTTAAAAAAATTAAATTAGTATATAGCTATTTTTCGTATTCTTGTCGAATGAATTTTTTGTAGCTACATTTACACCGATGAACACGCAGGAGCAAGTGGCCAATGTTAAGTATAATACAATGAGCCTAAATAAGCAAAATTAAGACGCCTATATCTTTTTAAGACCTTTAAAGAAAATAAAATAAGTAAATAGCTATTTTTCTTATTCTTGTCGAATGAATTTTTTGTAGCTACATTTACACCGGCGAACACGCAGGAGCAAGTGGCCAATGTTAAGTACAATACAATGAGCCTAAATAAGCAAAATTAAGACACATATATCTTTTTAAGACCTTTAAAAAAATAAAATAAGTAAATAGCTATTTTTCTTATTCTTATCGAATGAATTTTTTTTAGCTACATTTACACCGACGAACACGCAGGAACAATTGCTCAATGTTAAGTACAATACGATGAGCCAAAATAAGCAAAATTAAGGCACCTACATCTTTTTAAAACCTTTAAAAAAAATAAAATAAGTAAATAGCTATTTTTCTTATTCTTATCGAATGAATTTTTTTTAGCTACATTTACACCGATGAACACGCAGGAACAATTGCTCAATGTTAAGTACAATACATTGAGCCAAAATAAGCAAAATTAAGGCACCTATATCTTTTTGAAACCTTTAAAAAAAATAAAATAAGTAAATAGCTATTTTTCTTCTTCTTGTCGAATGAATTTTTTTTAGCAACATTTAAACCGATGAACACGCAGGAGCAATTTTTTAATATCGAGTACGATACAATGAGCCAAAGTAAGCAAAACTAAGACACCTATATCTTTTTAAAACCTTTAAAAAAATAAAATAAGTAAATAGCTATTTTTCTTATTCTTGTCGAATGAATTTTTTTTAGCTACATTTACACCGATGAACACGCAGGAGCAATTGTTTAATGTTAATTACAATACATTGAGCCAAACTAAGCCAAATTAAGACACCCGTGTCATATCAAGACCTTTAAAAAAAATAAAATAAGGAAATAGCTATTTTTCTTATTCTTGTCGAATGAATTTTTTTTAGCTACATTTACACCGATGAACACGCAGGAGCAATTGCTAAATGTTAAGTACAATACAATGAGCCAAAATAAGCAAAATTAAGACACCCTTATCATATCAAGACCTTTAAAAAAAATAAAATAAGTAAATAGCTATTTTTCTTATTCTTGTCGAATGAATTTTTTTTAGCCACATTTACAACGATGAACACGCAGGAGCAATTGCGCAATGTTAATTACAATACAATGAATCTATATAAGCCAAATTAAGACACCCGTGTCATATCAAGACCTTTAAAAAAATTAAATTAGTATATAGCAATTTTTCGTATTCTTGTCGAATGAATTTTTTGTAGCTACATTTACACCGATGAACACGCAGGAGCAATTGCTCAATGTTAAGTACAATACTGTGAGCCTAAATAAGCAAAATTATGACACCTATATGTTTTTAAGACGTTTAAAAAAAATAAAATAAGTAAATAGCTATTTTTCTTATTCTTGTCGAATGAATTTTTTTTAGCTACATTTACACCGATGAACACGCAGGAGCAATAGTTTAATGTTAATTACAATACATTGAGCCAAACTAAGCCAAATTAAGACACCCGTGTCATATCAAGACCTTTAAAAAAAATAAAATAAGTATATAGCTAATTTTCTTATTCTTGTCGAATGAATTTTTTTTAGCTACATTTACACCGATGAACACGCAGGAGCAATTGCTCAATGTTAAGTACAATACAATGAGCCAAAATAAGCAAAATTTAGACACCCTTATTATATCAAGACCTTTTAAAAAAATAAAATAAGTAAATAGCTATTTTTTTTATTCTTGTCGAATGAATTTTTTTTAGCAACATTTAAACCGATGAACACGCAGGAGCAATTGTTTAATATCAACTACGATACAATGAGCCAAAATAAGATAAATTAAGACACCTATATCTTTTTTAAACCTTTAAAAAAATAAAATAAGTAAATAGCTATTTCTCTTATTCTTGTCGAATGAATTTTTTTTAGCTACATTTACACCGATGAACACGCAGGAACAATTGCTCAATGTTAAGTACAATACAATGAGCCAAAATAAGCCAAATTAAGACACTGATATCATATCAAGACCTTTAAAAGAAAAAAATAAGTATATAGCTATTTTTCGTATTCTTGCCGTATGAATTTTTTTAAGCTACATTTACACCGATGAACACGCAGGAGCAATTGCTCAATATTTAATACAATACATTGAGCCAAAATAATCAAAATTAAGACACCCTTATCATATCAAGACCTTTTAAAAAAATAAAATAAGTAAATAGCTATTTTTTTTATTCTTGTCGAATGAATTTTTTTTAGCAACATTTAAACCGATGAACACGCAGGAGCAATTGTTTAATATCAAGTACGATACAGTGAGCCAAAATAAGATAAATTAAGACACCTATATCTTTTTTAAACCTTTAAAAAAATAAAATAAGTAAATAGCTATTTCTCTTATTCTTGTCGAATGAATTTTTTTTAGCTACATTTACACCGATGAACACGCAGGAACAATTGCTCAATGTTAAGTACAATACAATGAGCCAAAATAAGCCAAATTAAGACACCCGTGTCACATCAAGACCTTTAAAAAAAATAAAATAAGTATATAGCTATTTTTCGTATTCTTTTCGAATGAATTTTTTGTAGCTACATTTACACCGATGTACACGCAGGAGCAAAAGGTCAATGTTAAGTACAATACATTGAGCCAAAATAAGCAAAATAAAGACACCTATATCTTTTTAAAACCTTAAAAAAAAAAAATAAGTAAATAGCTATTTTTCTTATTCTTGTCGAATGAATTTTGTTTTAGCTACATTTACACCGATGAACACGCAGGAGCAATTGCTCAATGTTAAGTACAATACAATGAGCCAAAATAAGCAAAATTAAGACACTCATATCATATCAAGACCTTTAAAAAAAAAAATAAGTATATAGCTATTTTTCGTATTCTTGTCGAATGAATTTTTTGTAGCTACGTTTACACCGATGAACACGCTGCAGCAATTGCCTAATGTTAGATACAGTATAGGGAGCCAAAATAAGCAAAATTAAGACTCCTATATCTTTTTAAAACCTTTAAAAAAATAAAATAAGTAATTAGCTATTTTTCGTATTCTTGCCGTATGAATTTTTTTAAGCTACATTTACACCGATGAACACGCAGGAGCAATTGCTCAATGTTATGTACAATACATTGAGCCAAAATAAGCAAAATAAAGACACCTATATCTTTTTAAAACCTTTAAAAAAATAAAATAAGTAAATAGCTATTTTTCTTATTCTTGTCGAATGAATTTTTTTTAGCTACATTTACACCGATGAACACGCAGGAACAATTGCTCAATGTTAAGTACAATACAATGAGCCAAAATAAGCAAAATTTAGACACCCTTATCATATCAAGACCTTTAAAAAAAATAATATAAGTAAATAGCTATTTTTTTTATTCTTGACGAATGAATTTTTTTTAGCAACATTTAAACCGATGAACACGCAGGAGCAATAGCTCAATGTCAGGTACAATACAATGAGCCAAAATAAGCAAAATTAAGACACCCGTGTCATATCAAGACCTTTAAAAAAAATAAAATAAGTATATAGCTAATTTTCTTATTCTTGTCGAATGAATTTTTTTTAGCTACATTTACACCGATGAACACGCAGGAGCAATTGCTCAATGTTAAGTACAATACAATGAGCCAAAATAAGCAAAATTTAGACACCCTTATTATATCAAGACCTTTAAAAAAAATAATATAAGTAAATAGCTATTTTTTTTATTCTTGACGAATGAATTTTTTTTAGCAACATTTAAACCGATGAACACGCAGGAGCAATTGCTCAATGTCAGGTACAATACAATGAGCCAAAATAAGCAAAATTAAGACACCTATATCTTTTTTAAACCTTTAAAAAAAATAAAATAAGGAAATAGCTATTTTTCTTATTCTTGTCGAATGAATTTTTTTTAGCTACATTTACACCGATGAACACGCAGGAGCAATTGCTCAATGTTAAGTACAATACAATGAGCCAAAATAAGCAAAATTAAGACACTGATATCATATCAAGACCTTTAAAAGAAAAAAATAAGTATATAGCTATTTTTCGTATTCTTGCCGTATGAATTTTTTTAAGCTACATTTACACCGATGAACACGCAGGAGCAATTGCTCAATATTTAATACAATACATTGAGCCAAAATAATCAAAATTAAGACACCCTTATCATATCAAGACCTTTTAAAAAAATAAAATAAGTAAATAGCTATTTTTTTTATTCTTGTCGAATGAATTTTTTTTAGCAACATTTAAACCGATGAACACGCAGGAGCAATTGTTTAATATCAAGTACGATACAATGAGCCAAAATAAGCAAAATTAAGACACCTATATCTTTTTTAAACCTTTAAAAAAAATAAAATAAGGAAATAGCTATTTTTCTTATTCTTGCCGAATGAATTTTTTTTAGCTACATTTACACCGATGAACACGCAGGAGCAATTGCTCAATGTTAAGTACAATACAATGAGCCAAAATAAGCAAAATTAAGACACTGATATCATATCAAGACCTTTAAAAGAAAAAAATAAGTATATAGCTATTTTTCGTATTCTTGCCGTATGAATTTTTTTAAGCTACATTTACACCGATGAACACGCAGGAGCAATTGCTCAATATTTAATACAATACATTGAGCCAAAATAATCAAAATTAAGACACCCTTATCATATCAAGACCTTTTAAAAAAATAAAATAAGTAAATAGCTATTTTTTTTATTCTTGTCGAATGAATTTTTTTTAGCAACATTTAAACCGATGAACACGCAGGAGCAATTGCTCAATGTTAAGTACAATACAATGAGCCAAAATAAGCAAAATTTAGACACCCTTATTATATCAAGACCTTTAAAAAAAATAATATAAGTAAATAGCTATTTTTTTTATTCTTGACGAATGAATTTTTTTTAGCAACATTTAAACCGACGAACACGCAGGAGCAATTGCTCAATGTCAGGTACAATACAATGAGCCAAAATAAGCAAAATTAAGACACCTATATCTTTTTTAAACCTTTAAAAAAAATAAAATAAGGAAATAGCTATTTTTCTTATTCTTGTCGAACGAATTTTTTTTAGCTACATTTACACCGATGAACACGCAGGAGCAATTGCTCAATGTTAAGTACAATACAATGAGCCAAAATAAGCAAAATTAAGACACTGATATCATATCAAGACCTTTAAAAGAAAAAAATAAGTATATAGCTATTATTCGTATTCTTGCCGTATGAATTTTTTTAAGCTACATTTACACCGATGAACACGCAGGAGCAATTGCTCAATATTTAATACAATACATTGAGTCAAAATAATCAAAATTAAGACACCCTTATCATATCAAGACCTTTTAAAAAAATAAAATAAGTAAATAGCTATTTTTTTTATTCTTGTCGAATGAATTTTTTTTAGCAACATTTAAACCGATGAACACGCAGGAGCAATTGTTTAATATCAAGTACGATACAATGAGCCAAAATAAGCAAAATTAAGACACCTATATCTTTTTTAAACCTTTAAAAAAAATAAAATAAGGAAATAGCTATTTTTCTTATTCTTGTCGAATGAATTTTTTTTAGCTACATTTACACCGATGAACACGCAGGAGCAATTGCTCAATGTTAAGTACAATACAATGAGCCAAAATAAGCAAAATTAAGACACTGATATCATATCAAGACCTTTAAAAGAAAAAAATAAGTATATAGCTATTTTTCGTATTCTTGCCGTATGAATTTTTTTAAGCTACATTTACACCGATGAACACGCAGGAGCAATTGCTCAATATTTAATACAATACATTGAGCCAAAATAATCAAAATTAAGACACCCTTATCATATCAAGACCTTTTAAAAAAATAAAATAAGTAAATAGCTATTTTTTTTATTCTTGTCGAATGAATTTTTTTTAGCAACATTTAAACCGATGAACACGCAGGAGCAATTGTTTAATATCAAGTACGATAAAATGAGCCAAAATAAGATAAATTAAGACACCTATATCTTTTTTAAACCTTTAAAAAAATAAAATAAGTAAATAGCTATTTCTCTTATTCTTGTCGAATGAATTTTTTTTAGCTACATTTACACCGATGAACACGCAGGAACAATTGCTCAATGTTAAGTACAATACAATGAGCCAAAATAAGCAAAATTAAGACACTCATATCATATCAAGACCTTTAAAAAAAAAAAATAAGTATATAGCTATTTTTCGTATTCTTGTCGAATGAATTTTTTGTAGCTACGTTTACACCGATGAACACGCTAAAGCAATTGCCTAATGTTAGATACAGTA
The DNA here is from genome assembly GCA_963971405.1 of Psococerastis gibbosa. Classification (NCBI taxonomy): domain Eukaryota; kingdom Metazoa; phylum Arthropoda; class Insecta; order Psocodea; family Psocidae; genus Psococerastis; species Psococerastis gibbosa. The sequence continues at coordinate 437,171 of CAXART010000001.1, read as the reverse complement.
CAGGGAGCCAAAATAAGCAAAATTAAGACTCCTATATCTTTTTAAAACCTTTAAAAAAATAAAATAAGTAATTAGCTATTTTTCGTATTCTTGCCGTATGAATTTTTTTAAGCTACATTTACACCGATGAACACGCAGGAGCAATTGCTCAATGTTATGTACAATACATTGAGCCAAAATAAGCAAAATAAAGACACCTATATCTTTTTAAAACCTTTAAAAAAATAAAATAAGTAAATAGCTATTTTTCTTATTCTTGTCGAATGAATTTTTTTTAGCTACATTTACACCGATGAACACGCAGGAACAATTGCTCAATGTTAAGTACAATACAATGAGCCAAAATAAGCAAAATTTAGACACCCTTATCATATCAAGACCTTTAAAAAAAATAATATAAGTAAATAGCTATTTTTTTTATTCTTGACGAATGAATTTTTTTTTAGCAACATTTAAACCGATGAACACGCAGGAGCAATTGCTCAATGTCAGGTACAATACAATGAGCCAAAATAAGCAAAATTAAGACACCTATATCTTTTTAAAACCTTTAAAAAAATAAAATACGTAAATAGCTATTTTTCTTATTCTTGTCGAATGAATTTTTTTTAGCTACATTTACACCGATGAACACGCTGGAGCAATTGCTCAATGTTAATTACAATACAATGAGCCACATTAAGCCAAATTAAGACACCCGCGTCATATCAAGACCTTTAAAAAAAATAAAATAAGTATATAGCAATTTTTCGTATTCTTTTCGAATGAATTTTTTGTAGCTACATTTACACCGATGAACACGCAGGAGCAATTGCTCAATGTTAAGTACAATACTGTGAGCCTAAATAAGCAAAATTATGACACCTATATGTTTTTAAGACGTTTAAAAAAAATAAAATAAGTAAATAGCTATTTTTCTTATTCTTGTCGAATGAATTTTTTTTAGCTACATTTACACCGATGAACACGCAGGAACAATTGCTCAATGTTAAGTACAATACAATGAGCCAAAATAAGCAATATTAAGACACCTATATCTTTTTTAAACCTTTAAAAAAAATAAAATAAGTAAATAGCTATTTTTCTTATTCTTGTCGAATGAATTTTTTTTAGCTACATTTACACCGATGAACACGCAGGAGCAATTGCTCAATGTTAAGTACAATACAATGAGCCAAAATAAGCAAAATTAAGACACTGATATCATATCAAGACCTTTAAAAGAAAAAAATAAGTATATAGCTATTTTTCGTATTCTTGCCGTATGAATTTTTTTAAGCTACATTTACACCGATGAACACGCAGGAGCAATTGCTCAATATTTAATACAATACATTGAGCCTAAATAAGCAAAATTAAGACACCTATATCTTTTTAAGACCTTTAAAGAAAATAAAATATGTAAATAGCTATTTTTCTTATTCTTGTGGAATGAATTTTTTTCAGCAACATTTAAACCGATGAACACGCAGGAACAATTGCTCAATGTTAAGTACAATACATTGAGCCAAAATAAGCAAAATAAAGACACCTATATCTTTTTAAAACCTTTAAAAAAAATGAAATAAGTAAATAGCTATTTTTCTTATTCTTGTCGAATGAATTTTTTGTAGCTACATTTACACCGGCGAACACGCAGGAGCAAGTGGCCAATGTTAAGTGCAATACAATGAGCCTAAATAAGCAAAATTAAGACACCTATATCTTTTTAAAACCTTTAAAAAAAATAAAATAAGTAAATAGCAATTTTTCTTATTCTTATCGAATGAATTTTTTTTAGCAACATTTAAACCGATGAACACGCAGGAGCAATTGCTCAATATTTAATACAATACATTGAGCCTAAATAAGCAAAATTAAGACACCTATATCTTTTAAAGACCTTTAAAGAAAATAAAATAAGTAAATAGCTATTTTTCTTATTCTTGTGGAATGAATTTTTTTCAGCAACATTTAAACCGATGAACACGCAGGAACAATTGCTCAATGTTAAGTACAATACATTGAGCCAAAATAAGCAAAATAAAGACACCTATATCTTTTTAAAACCTTTAAAAAAAATGAAATAAGTAAATAGCTATTTTTCTTATTCTTGTCGAATGAATTTTTTGTAGCTACATTTACACCGGCGAACACGCAGGAGCAAGTGGCCAATGTTAAGTGCAATACAATGAGCCTAAATAAGCAAAATTAAGACACCTATATCTTTTTATAACCTTTAAAAAAAATAAAATAAGTAAATAGCTATTTTTCTTATTCTTATCGAATGAATTTTTTTTAGCAACATTTACACCGATGAACACGCAGGAGCAATTGCTCAATGTCAAGTACAATACAATGAGCCAAAATACGCAAAATTACGACACCTATATCTTTTTAAAACCTTTAAAAAAATAAAATAAGTAAATAGCTATTTTTCTAATTCTTGTCGAATGAATTTTTTTTAGCTACATTTACACCGATGAACACGCAGGAGCAATTGCTGAATGTTAATTACAATTACAGACCTTTAAAAAAAATAAAATAAGTAAATAGCTATTTTTCGTATTCTTGTCGAATGAATTTTTTGTAGCTACATTTACACAGATGAACACGCAGGAGCAAGTGGCCAATGTTAAGTACAATACAATGAGCCAAAATAAGCTTAATTAAGACACCTATATCATTTAAAGACCTATAAAAAAAATAAAATAAGTAAATAGCTATTTTTCTTATTCTTGTCGAATGAATTTTTTTTAGCTACATTTACACCGATGAACACGCAGGAACAATTGCTCAATGTTAAGTACAATACAATGAGCCAAAATAAGCCAAATTAAGACACCCGTGTCATATCAAGACCTTTAAAAAAAATAAAATAAGTATATAGCTATTATTCGTATTCTTGTCGAATGAATTTTTTGAAGCTACATTTACACCGATGTACACGCAGGAGCAAGTGTTCAATGTTAAGTACAATACAATGAGCCTAAATAAGCAAAATTAAGACACCTATATCTTTTTAAGACCTTTAAAAAAAATAAAATAAGTAAATAGCTATTTTTCTTATTCTTGTCGAATGAATTTTTTTTAGCTACATTTACACCGATGAACACGCAGGAACAATTGCTCAATGTTAAGTACAATACATTGAGCCAAAATAAGCAAAATTAAGACACCTATATCTTTTTAAAACCTTTAAAAAAAATAAAATAAGTAAATAGCTATTTTTCTTATTCTTGTCGAATGAATTTTTTTTAGCAACATTTAAACCGATGAACACGCAGGAGCAATTGTTTAATATCAAGTACTATACAATGAGCCAAAATAAGCTAAATTAAGACACCTATATCTTTTTAAAACCTTTAAAAAAATAAAATAAGTAAATAGCTATTTTTCTTATTCTTGTCGAATGAATTTTTTTTAGCTACATTTACACCGATGAACACGCAGGAACAATTGCTCAATGTTAAGTACAATACATTGAGCCAAAATAAGCAAAATTAAGGCACCTATATCTTTTAAAAACCTTTAAAAAAAATAAAATAAGTAAATAGCTATTTTTCTTATTCTTGTCGAATGAATTTTTTTTAGCAACATTTAAACCGATGAACACGCAGGAGCAATTGTTTAATATCAAGTACTATACAATGAGCCAAAATAAGCTAAATTAAGACACCTATATCTTTTTAAAACCTTTAAAAAAATAAAATAAGTAAATAGCTATTTTTCTTATTCTTGTCGAATGAATTTTTTTTAGCTACATTTACACCGATGAACACGCAGGAACAATTGCTCAATGTTAAGTTCAATACAATGAGCCAAAATAAGCCAAATTAAGACACCCGTGTCACATCAAGACCTTTGAAAAAAATAAAATAAGTATATAGCTATTTTTCGTATTCTTGTCGAATGAATTTTTTGTAGCTACATTTACACCGATGTACACGCAGGAGCAAGTGGTCAATGTTAAGTACAATACAATGAGCCTAAATAAGCAAAATTAAGACACCTATATCTTTTTAAGACCTTTAAAAAAAATAAAATAAGTAAATAGCTATTTTTCTTATTCTTGTCGAATGAATTTTTTTTAGCTACATTTACACCGACGAACAAGCAGGAACAATTGCTCAATGTTAAGTACAATACAATGAGACAAAATAAGCAAAATTAAGACACCTATATCTTTTTTAAACCTTTAAAAAAATAAAATAAGTAATTAGCTATTTTTCGTATTCTTGCCGTATGAATTTTTTTAAGCTACATTTACACCGATGAACTCGCATGAGCAATTGCTCAATGTTAAGTGCAATACATTAAGCCAAAATAAGCAAAATAAAGACACCTATATCTTTTTAAAACCTTTAAAAAAAAAAAATAAGTAAATAGCTATTTTTCTTATTCTTGTCGAATGAATTTTTTTTAGCCACATTTACACCGATTAACACGCAGGAACAATTGCTCAATGTTAAGTACAATACAATGAGCCAAAATAAGCAAAATTAGACACCTATATCTTTTAAAAACCTTTAAAAAAAATAAAATAAGTAAATAGCTATTTTTCTTATTCTTGTCGAATGAATTTGTTTTAGCTACATTTACAACGATGAACACGCAGGAGCAATTGCTCAATGTTAAGTACAATACAATGAGCCAAAATAAGCAAAATTAAGACACTCATATCATATCAAGACCTTTAAAAAAAAAAATAAGTATATAGTTATTTTTCGTATTCTTGTCGAGTGAATTTTTTGTAGCTACATTTACACCGATGAACACGCTGGAGCAATTGCCTAACGTTAGATACACTACAGGGAGCCAAAATATGCAAAACTAAGACTCCTATATCTTTTTAAAACCTTTAAAAAAATAAAATAAGTATATAGCTATTTTTCGTATTCTTGCCTTATGAATTTTTTTAAGCTACATTTACACCGATGAACACGCAGGAGCAATTGCTCAATGTTAAGTACAATACATTGAGCCAAAATAAGCAAAATAAAGACACCTATATCTTTTTAAGACCTTTAAAGAAAATAAAATATGTAAATAGCTATTTTTCTTATTCTTGTGGAATGAATTTTTTTCAGCAACATTTAAACCGATGAACACGCAGGAACAATTGCTCAATGTTAAGTACAATACATTGAGCCAAAATAAGCAAAATAAAGACACCTATATCTTTTTAAAACCTTTAAAAAAAATGAAATAAGTAAATAGCTATTTTTCTTATTCTTGTCGAATGAATTTTTTGTAGCTACATTTACACCGGCGAACACGCAGGAGCAAGTGGCCAATGTTAAGTGCAATACAATGAGCCTAAATAAGCAAAATTAAGACACCTATATCTTTTTAAAACCTTTAAAAAAAATAAAATAAGTAAATAGCAATTTTTCTTATTCTTATCGAATGAATTTTTTTTAGCAACATTTAAACCGATGAACACGCAGGAGCAATTGCTCAATATTTAATACAATACATTGAGCCTAAATAAGCAAAATTAAGACACCTATATCTTTTAAAGACCTTTAAAGAAAATAAAATAAGTAAATAGCTATTTTTCTTATTCTTGTGGAATGAATTTTTTTCAGCAACATTTAAACCGATGAACACGCAGGAACAATTGCTCAATGTTAAGTACAATACATTGAGCCAAAATAAGCAAAATAAAGACACCTATATCTTTTTAAAACCTTTAAAAAAAATGAAATAAGTAAATAGCTATTTTTCTTATTCTTGTCGAATGAATTTTTTGTAGCTACATTTACACCGGCGAACACGCAGGAGCAAGTGGCCAATGTTAAGTGCAATACAATGAGCCTAAATAAGCAAAATTAAGACACCTATATCTTTTTATAACCTTTAAAAAAAATAAAATAAGTAAATAGCTATTTTTCTTATTCTTATCGAATGAATTTTTTTTAGCAACATTTACACCGATGAACACGCAGGAGCAATTGCTCAATGTCAAGTACAATACAATGAGCCAAAATACGCAAAATTACGACACCTATATCTTTTTAAAACCTTTAAAAAAATAAAATAAGTAAATAGCTATTTTTCTAATTCTTGTCGAATGAATTTTTTTTAGCTACATTTACACCGATGAACACGCAGGAGCAATTGCTGAATGTTAATTACAATTACAGACCTTTAAAAAAAATAAAATAAGTAAATAGCTATTTTTCGTATTCTTGTCGAATGAATTTTTTGTAGCTACATTTACACAGATGAACACGCAGGAGCAAGTGGTCAATGTTAAGTACAATACAATGAGCCAAAATAAGCTTAATTAAGACACCTATATCATTTAAAGACCTATAAAAAAAATAAAATAAGTAAATAGCTATTTTTCTTATTCTTGTCGAATGAATTTTTTTTAGCTACATTTACACCGATGAACACGCAGGAACAATTGCTCAATGTTAAGTACAATACAATGAGCCAAAATAAGCCAAATTAAGACACCCGTGTCATATCAAGACCTTTAAAAAAAATAAAATAAGTATATAGCTATTATTCGTATTCTTGTCGAATGAATTTTTTGAAGCTACATTTACACCGATGTACACGCAGGAGCAAGTGTTCAATGTTAAGTACAATACAATGAGCCTAAATAAGCAAAATTAAGACACCTATATCTTTTTAAGACCTTTAAAAAAAATAAAATAAGTAAATAGCTATTTTTCTTATTCTTGTCGAATGAATTTTTTTTAGCTACATTTACACCGATGAACACGCAGGAACAATTGCTCAATGTTAAGTACAATACATTGAGCCAAAATAAGCAAAATTAAGACACCTATATCTTTTTAAAACCTTTAAAAAAAATAAAATAAGTAAATAGCTATTTTTCTTATTCTTGTCGAATGAATTTTTTTTAGCAACATTTAAACCGATGAACACGCAGGAGCAATTGTTTAATATCAAGTACTATACAATGAGCCAAAATAAGCTAAATTAAGACACCTATATCTTTTTAAAACCTTTAAAAAAATAAAATAAGTAAATAGCTATTTTTCTTATTCTTGTCGAATGAATTTTTTTTAGCTACATTTACACCGATGAACACGCAGGAACAATTGCTCAATGTTAAGTACAATACATTGAGCCAAAATAAGCAAAATTAAGGCACCTATATCTTTTAAAAACCTTTAAAAAAAATAAAATAAGTAAATAGCTATTTTTCTTATTCTTGTCGAATGAATTTTTTTTAGCAACATTTAAACCGATGAACACGCAGGAGCAATTGTTTAATATCAAGTACTATACAATGAGCCAAAATAAGCTAAATTAAGACACCTATATCTTTTTAAAACCTTTAAAAAAATAAAATAAGTAAATAGCTATTTTTCTTATTCTTGTCGAATGAATTTTTTTTAGCTACATTTACACCGATGAACACGCAGGAACAATTGCTCAATGTTAAGTTCAATACAATGAGCCAAAATAAGCCAAATTAAGACACCCGTGTCACATCAAGACCTTTGAAAAAAATAAAATAAGTATATAGCTATTTTTCGTATTCTTGTCGAATGAATTTTTTGTAGCTACATTTACACCGATGTACACGCAGGAGCAAGTGGTCAATGTTAAGTACAATACAATGAGCCTAAATAAGCAAAATTAAGACACCTATATCTTTTTAAGACCTTTAAAAAAAATAAAATAAGTAAATAGCTATTTTTCTTATTCTTGTCGAATGAATTTTTTTTAGCTACATTTACACCGACGAACAAGCAGGAACAATTGCTCAATGTTAAGTACAATACAATGAGACAAAATAAGCAAAATTAAGACACCTATATCTTTTTTAAACCTTTAAAAAAATAAAATAAGTAATTAGCTATTTTTCGTATTCTTGCCGTATGAATTTTTTTAAGCTACATTTACACCGATGAACTCGCATGAGCAATTGCTCAATGTTAAGTGCAATACATTAAGCCAAAATAAGCAAAATAAAGACACCTATATCTTTTTAAAACCTTTAAAAAAAAAAAATAAGTTAATAGCTATTTTTCTTATTCTTGTCGAATGAATTTTTTTTAGCCACATTTACACCGATTAACACGCAGGAACAATTGCTCAATGTTAAGTACAATACAATGAGCCAAAATAAGCAAAATTAGACACCTATATCTTTTAAAAACCTTTAAAAAAAATAAAATAAGTAAATAGCTATTTTTCTTATTCTTGTCGAATGAATTTGTTTTAGCTACATTTACAACGATGAACACGCAGGAGCAATTGCTCAATGTTAAGTACAATACAATGAGCCAAAATAAGCAAAATTAAGACACTCATATCATATCAAGACCTTTAAAAAAAAAAATAAGTATATAGTTATTTTTCGTATTCTTGTCGAGTGAATTTTTTGTAGCTACATTTACACCGATGAACACGCTGGAGCAATTGCCTAACGTTAGATACACTACAGGGAGCCAAAATATGCAAAACTAAGACTCCTATATCTTTTTAAAACCTTTAAAAAAATAAAATAAGTATATAGCTATTTTTCGTATTCTTGCCTTATGAATTTTTTTAAGCTACATTTACACCGATGAACACGCAGGAGCAATTGCTCAATATTTAATACAATACATTGAGCCAAAATAATCAAAATTAAGACACCCTTATCATATCAAGACCTTTTAAAAAAATAAAATAAGTAAATAGCTATTTTTTTTATTCTTGTCGAATGAATTTTTTTTAGCAACATTTAAACCGATGAACACGCAGGAGCAATTGTTTAATATCAAGTACGATACAATGAGCCAAAATAAGATAAATTAAGACACCTATATCTTTTATAAACCTTTAAAAAAATAAAATAAGTAAATAGCTATTTCTCTTATTCTTGTCGAATGAATTTTTTTTAGCTACATTTACACCGATGAACACGCAGGAACAATTGCTCAATGTTAAGTACAATACAATGAGCCAAAATAAGCCAAATTAAGACACCCGTGTCACATCAAGACCTTTAAAAAAAATAAAATAATTATATAGCTATTTTTCGTATTCTTGTCGAATGAATTTTTTGTAGCTACATTTACACCGATGTACACGCAGGAGCAAAAGGTCAATGTTAAGTACAATACATTGAGCCTAAATAAGCAAAATTAAGACACCTATATCTTTTTAAAACCTTTAAAAAAATAAAATAAGTAATTAGCTATTTTTCGTATTCTTGTCGAATGAATTTTGTTTTAGCTACATTTACACCGATGAACACGCAGGAGCAATTGCTCAATGTTAAGTACAATACAATGAGCCAAAATAAGCAAAATTAAGACACTCATATCATATAAGGACCTTTAAAAAAAAAAATAAGTATATAGCTATTTTTCGTATTCTTGTCGAATGAATTTTTTGTAGCCACGTTTACACCGATGAACACGCTGGAGCAATTGCCTAATGTTAGATACAGTACAGGGAGCCAAAATAAGCAAAATTAAGACTCCTATATCTTTTTAAAACCTTTAAAAAAATAAAATAAGTAATTAGCTATTTTTCGTATTCTTGCCGTATGAATTTTTTTAAGCTACATTTACACCGATGAACACAAAGGAGCAATTGCTCAATGTTATGTACAATACATTGAGCCAAAATAAGCAAAATAAAGACACCTATATCTTTTTAAAACCTTTAAAAAAATAAAATAAGTAAATAGCTATTTTTCTTATTCTTGTCGAATGAATTTTTTTTAGCTACATTTACACCGATGAACACGCAAGAACAATTGCTCAATGTTAAGTACAATACAATGAGCCAAAATAAGCAAAATTTAGACACCCTTATCATATCAAGACCTTTAAAAAAAAAAATATAAGTAAATAGCTATTTTTTTTATTCTTGACGAATGAATTTTTTTTAGCAACATTTAAACCGATGAACACGCAGGAGCAATTGCTCAATGTCAGGTACAATACAATGAGCCAAAATAAGCAAAATTAAGACACCTATATCTTTTTAAAACCTTTAAAAAAATAAAATACGTAAATAGCTATTTTTCTTACTCTTGTCGAATGAATTTTTTTTAGCTACATTTACACCGATGAACACGCTGGAGCAATTGCTCAATGTTAATTACAATATAATGAGCCACATTAAGCCAAATTAAGACACCCGTGTCATATCAAGACCTTTAAAAAAAAAAAAATAAGTATATAGCAATTTTTCGTATTCTTGTCGAATGAATTTTTTGTAGCTACATTTACACCGATGAACACGCAGGAGCAATTGCTCAATGTTAAGTACAATACAGTGAGCCTAAATAAGCAAAATTAAGACACCTATATGTTTTTAAGACCTTTAAAAAAAATAAAATAAGTAAATAGCTATTTTTCTTATTCTTGTCGAATGAATTTTTTTTAGCTACATTTACACCGATGAACACGCAGGAGCAATTGCTCAATGTTAAGTACAATACAGTGAGCCTAAATAAGCAAAATTAAGACACCTTTATGTTTTTAAGACCTTTAAAAAAAATAAAATAAGTAAATAGCTATTTTTCTTATTCTTGTCGAATGAATTTTTTTTAGCTACATTTACACCGATGAACACGCAGGAGCAATTGCTCAATGTTAAGTACAATACAGTGAGCCTAAATAAGCAAAATTAAGACACCTATATGTTTTTAAGACCTTTAAAAAAAATAAAATAAGTATATAGCTATTTTTCGTATTCTTGCCGTATGAATTTTTTTAAGCTACATTTACACCGATGAACACGCAGGAGCAATTGCTCAATATTTAATACAATACATTGAGCCTAAATAAGCAAAATTAAGACACCTATATCTTTTTAAGACCTTTAAAGAAAATAAAATAAGTAAATAGCTATTTTTCTTATTCTTGTGGAATGAATTTTTTTCAGCAACATTTAAACCGATGAACACGCAGGAACAATTGCTCAATGTTAAGTACAATACATTGAGCCAAAATAAGCAAAATAAAGACACCTATATCTTTTTAAAACCTTTAAAAAAAATGAAATAAGTAAATAGCTATTTTTCTTATTCTTGTCGAATGAATTTTTTGTAGCTACATTTACACCGGCGAACACGCAGGAGCAAGTGGCCAATGTTAAGTGCAATACAATGAGCCTAAATAAGCCAAATTAAGACACCTATATCTTTTTAAAACCTTTAAAAAAATAAAATAAGTAAATAGCTATTTTTCTTATTCTTATCGAATGAATTTTTTTTGGCAACATTTACACCGATGAACACGCAGGAGCAATTGCTCAATGTCAAGTACAATACAATGAGCCAAAATACGCAAAATTAAGACACCTATATCTTTTTAAAACCTTTAAAAAAATAAAATAAGTAAATAGCTATTTTTCTTATTCTTGTCGAATGAATTTTTTTTAGCTACATTTACACCGATGAACACGCAGGAACAATTGCTCAATGTTAAGTACAATACAATGAGCCAAAATAAGCAAAATTTAGACACCCTTATCATATCAAGACCTTTAAAAAAAATAATATAAGTAAATAGCTATTTTTTTTATTCTTGACGAATGAATTTTTTTTAGCAACATTTAAACCGATGAACACGCAGGAGCAATTGCTCAATGTCAGGTACAATACAATGAGCCAAAATAAGCAAAATTAAGACACCTATATCTTTTTAAAACCTTTAAAAAAATAAAATACGTAAATAGCTATTTTTCTTACTCTTGTCGAATGAATTTTTTTTAGCTACATTTACACCGATGAACACGCTGGAGCAATTGCTCAATGTTAATTACAATATAATGAGCCACATTAAGCCAAATTAAGACACCCGTGTCATATCAAGACCTTTAAAAAAAAAAAAATAAGTATATAGCAATTTTTCGTATTCTTGTCGAATGAATTTTTTGTAGCTACATTTACACCGATGAACACGCAGGAGCAATTGCTCAATGTTAAGTACAATACAGTGAGCCAAAATAAGCAAAATTAAGACACCTATATGTTTTTAAGACCTTTAAAAAAAATAAAATAAGTAAATAGCTATTTTTCTTATTCTTGTCGAATGAATTTTTTTTAGCTACATTTACACCGATGAACACGCAGGAGCAATTGCTCAATGTTAAGTACAATACAGTGAGCCTAAATAAGCAAAATTAAGACACCTATATCTTTTTAAAACCTTTAAAAAAAATAAAATAAGTAAATAGCTATTTTTCTTATTCTTGTCGAATGAATTTTTTTTAGCAACATTTAAACCGATGAACACGCAGGAGCAATTGTTTAATATCAAGTACTATACAATGAGCCAAAATAAGCTAAATTAAGACACCTATATCTTTTTAAAACCTTTAAAAAAATAAAATAAGTAAATAGCTATTTTTCTTATTCTTGTCGAATGAATTTTTTTTAGCTACATTTACACCGATGAACACGCAGGAACAATTGCTCAATGTTAAGTACAATACATTGAGCCAAAATAAGCAAAATTCAGGCACCTATATCTTTTAAAAACCTTTAAAAAAAATAAAATAAGTAAATAGCTATTTTTCTTATTCTTGTCGAATGAATTTTTTTTAGCAACATTTAAACCGATGAACACGCAGGAGCAATTGTTTAATATCAAGTACTATACAATGAGCCAAAATAAGCTAAATTAAGACACCTATATCTTTTTAAAACCTTTAAAAAAATAAAATAAGTAAATAGCTATTTTTCTTATTCTTGTCGAATGAATTTTTTTTAGCTACATTTACACCGATGAACACGCAGGAACAATTGCTCAATGTTAAGTTCAATACAATGAGCCAAAATAAGCCAAATTAAGACACCCGTGTCACATCAAGACCTTTGAAAAAAATAAAATAAGTATATAGCTATTTTTCGTATTCTTGTCGAATGAATTTTTTGTAGCTACATTTACACCGATGTACACGCAGGAGCAAGTGGTCAATGTTAAGTACAATACAATGAGCCTAAATAAGCAAAATTAAGACACCTATATCTTTTTAAGACCTTTAAAAAAAATAAAATAAGTAAATAGCTATTTTTCTTATTCTTGTCGAATGAATTTTTTTTAGCTACATTTACACCGACGAACAAGCAGGAACAATTGCTCAATGTTAAGTACAATACAATGAGACAAAATAAGCAAAATTAAGACACCTATATCTTTTTTAAACCTTTAAAAAAATAAAATAAGTAATTAGCTATTTTTCGTATTCTTGCCGTATGAATTTTTTTAAGCTACATTTACACCGATGAACTCGCATGAGCAATTGCTCAATGTTAAGTGCAATACATTAAGCCAAAATAAGCAAAATAAAGACACCTATATCTTTTTAAAACCTTTAAAAAAAAAAAATAAGTAAATAGCTATTTTTCTTATTCTTGTCGAATGAATTTTTTTTAGCCACATTTACACCGATTAACACGCAGGAACAATTGCTCAATGTTAAGTACAATACAATGAGCCAAAATAAGCAAAATTAGACACCTATATCTTTTAAAAACCTTTAAAAAAAATAAAATAAGTAAATAGCTATTTTTCTTATTCTTGTCGAATGAATTTGTTTTAGCTACATTTACAACGATGAACACGCAGGAGCAATTGCTCAATGTTAAGTACAATACAATGAGCCAAAATAAGCAAAATTAAGACACTCATATCATATCAAGACCTTTAAAAAAAAAAATAAGTATATAGTTATTTTTCGTATTCTTGTCGAGTGAATTTTTTGTAGCTACATTTACACCGATGAACACGCTGGAGCAATTGCCTAACGTTAGATACACTACAGGGAGCCAAAATATGCAAAACTAAGACTCCTATATCTTTTTAAAACCTTTAAAAAAATAAAATAAGTATATAGCTATTTTTCGTATTCTTGCCTTATGAATTTTTTTAAGCTACATTTACACCGATGAACACGCAGGAGCAATTGCTCAATATTTAATACAATACATTGAGCCAAATAATCAAAATTAAGACACCCTTATCATATCAAGACCTTTTAAAAAAATAAAATAAGTAAATAGCTATTTTTTTTATTCTTGTCGAATGAATTTTTTTTAGCAACATTTAAACCGATGAACACGCAGGAGCAATTGTTTAATATCAAGTACGATACAATGAGCCAAAATAAGATAAATTAAGACACCTATATCTTTTATAAACCTTTAAAAAAATAAAATAAGTAAATAGCTATTTCTCTTATTCTTGTCGAATGAATTTTTTTTAGCTACATTTACACCGATGAACACGCAGGAACAATTGCTCAATGTTAAGTACAATACAATGAGCCAAAATAAGCCAAATTAAGACACCCGTGTCACATCAAGACCTTTAAAAAAAATAAAATAATTATATAGCTATTTTTCGTATTCTTGTCGAATGAATTTTTTGTAGCTACATTTACACCGATGTACACGCAGGAGCAAAAGGTCAATGTTAAGTACAATACATTGAGCCTAAATAAGCAAAATTAAGACACCTATATCTTTTTAAAACCTTTAAAAAAATAAAATAAGAAATTAGCTATTTTTCGTATTCTTGTCGAATGAATTTTGTTTTAGCTACATTTACACCGATGAACACGCCGGAGCAATTGCTCAATGTTAAGTACAATACAATGAGCCAAAATAAGCAAAATTAAGACACTCATATCATATCAAGACCTTTAAAAAAAAAAATAAGTATATAGCTATTTTTCGTATTCTTGTCGAATGAATTTTTTGTAGCTACGTTTACACCGATGAACACGCTGGAGCAATTGCCTAATGTTAGATACAGTACAGGGAGCCAAAATAAGCAAAATTAAGACTCCTATATCTTTTTAAAACCTTTAAAAAAATAAAATAAGTAATTAGCTATTTTTCGTATTCTTGCCGTATGAATTTTTTTAAGCTACATTTACACCGATGAACACGCAGGAGCAATTGCTCAATGTTATGTACAATACATTGAGCCAAAATAAGCAAAATAAAGACACCTATATCTTTTTAAAACCTTTAAAAAAAAAAAATAAGTAAATAGCTATTTTTCTTATTCTTGTCGAATGAATTTTTTTTAGCCACATTTACACCGATTAACACGCAGGAACAATTGCTCAATGTTAAGTACAATACAATGAGCCAAAATAAGCAAAATTAAGACACCTATATCTTTTAAAAACCTTTAAAAAAAATAAAATAAGTAAATAGCTATTTTTCTTATTCTTGTCGAATGAATTTTTTTTAGCTACATTTACAACGATGAACACGCAGGAGCAATTGCTCAATGTTAAGTACAATACAATGAGCCAAAATAAGCAAAATTAAAACACTCCTGTCATATCAAGACCTTTAAAAAAAAAAATAAGTATATAGCTATTTTTCGTATTCTTGTCGAATGAATTTTTTGTAGCTACATTTACACCGATGAACACGCTGGAGCAATTGCCTAACGTTAGATACACTACAGGGAGCCAAAATATGCAAAACTAAGACTCCTATATCTTTTTAAAACCTTTAAAAAAATAAAATAAGTATATAGCTATTTTTCGTATTCTTGCCTTATGAATTTTTTTAAGCTACATTTACACCGATGAACACGCAGGAGCAATTGCTCAATATTTAATACAATACATTGAGCCAAAATAATCAAAATTAAGACACCCTTATCATATCAAGACCTTTTAAAAAAATAAAATAAGTAAATAGCTATTTTTTTTATTCTTGTCGAATGAATTTTTTTTAGCAACATTTAAACCGATGAACACGCAGGAGCAATTGTTTAATATCAAGTACGATACAATGAGCCAAAATAAGATAAATTAAGACACCTATATCTTTTATAAACCTTTAAAAAAATAAAATAAGTAAATAGCTATTTCTCTTATTCTTGTCGAATGAATTTTTTTTAGCTACATTTACACCGATGAACACGCAGGAACAATTGCTCAATGTTAAGTACAATACAATGAGCCAAAATAAGCCAAATTAAGACACCCGTGTCACATCAAGACCTTTAAAAAAAATAAAATAATTATATAGCTATTTTTCGTATTCTTGTCGAATGAATTTTTTGTAGCTACATTTACACCGATGTACACGCAGGAGCAAAAGGTCAATGTTAAGTACAATACATTGAGCCTAAATAAGCAAAATTAAGACACCTATATCTTTTTAAAACCTTTAAAAAAATAAAATAAGTAATTAGCTATTTTTCGTATTCTTGTCGAATGAATTTTGTTTTAGCTACATTTACACCGATGAACACGCAGGAGCAATTGCTCAATGTTAAGTACAATACAATGAGCCAAAATAAGCAAAATTAAGACACTCATATCATATAAGGACCTTTAAAAAAAAAAATAAGTATATAGCTATTTTTCGTATTCTTGTCGAATGAATTTTTTGTAGCCACGTTTACACCGATGAACACGCTGGAGCAATTGCCTAATGTTAGATACAGTACAGGGAGCCAAAATAAGCAAAATTAAGACTCCTATATCTTTTTAAAACCTTTAAAAAAATAAAATAAGTAATTAGCTATTTTTCGTATTCTTGCCGTATGAATTTTTTTAAGCTACATTTACACCGATGAACACAAAGGAGCAATTGCTCAATGTTATGTACAATACATTGAGCCAAAATAAGCAAAATAAAGACACCTATATCTTTTTAAAACCTTTAAAAAAATAAAATAAGTAAATAGCTATTTTTCTTATTCTTGTCGAATGAATTTTTTTTAGCTACATTTACACCGATGAACACGCAAGAACAATTGCTCAATGTTAAGTACAATACAATGAGCCAAAATAAGCAAAATTTAGACACCCTTATCATATCAAGACCTTTAAAAAAAAAAATATAAGTAAATAGCTATTTTTTTTATTCTTGACGAATGAATTTTTTTTAGCAACATTTAAACCGATGAACACGCAGGAGCAATTGCTCAATGTCAGGTACAATACAATGAGCCAAAATAAGCAAAATTAAGACACCTATATCTTTTTAAAACCTTTAAAAAAATAAAATACGTAAATAGCTATTTTTCTTACTCTTGTCGAATGAATTTTTTTTAGCTACATTTACACCGATGAACACGCTGGAGCAATTGCTCAATGTTAATTACAATATAATGAGCCACATTAAGCCAAATTAAGACACCCGTGTCATATCAAGACCTTTAAAAAAAAAAAAATAAGTATATAGCAATTTTTCGTATTCTTGTCGAATGAATTTTTTGTAGCTACATTTACACCGATGAACACGCAGGAGCAATTGCTCAATGTTAAGTACAATACAGTGAGCCTAAATAAGCAAAATTAAGACACCTATATGTTTTTAAGACCTTTAAAAAAAATAAAATAAGTAAATAGCTATTTTTCTTATTCTTGTCGAATGAATTTTTTTTAGCTACATTTACACCGATGAACACGCAGGAGCAATTGCTCAATGTTAAGTACAATACAGTGAGCCTAAATAAGCAAAATTAAGACACCTTTATGTTTTTAAGACCTTTAAAAAAAATAAAATAAGTAAATAGCTATTTTTCTTATTCTTGTCGAATGAATTTTTTTTAGCTACATTTACACCGATGAACACGCAGGAGCAATTGCTCAATGTTAAGTACAATACAGTGAGCCTAAATAAGCAAAATTAAGACACCTATATGTTTTTAAGACCTTTAAAAAAAATAAAATAAGTATATAGCTATTTTTCGTATTCTTGCCGTATGAATTTTTTTAAGCTACATTTACACCGATGAACACGCAGGAGCAATTGCTCAATATTTAATACAATACATTGAGCCTAAATAAGCAAAATTAAGACACCTATATCTTTTTAAGACCTTTAAAGAAA
The DNA here is from genome assembly GCA_963971405.1 of Psococerastis gibbosa. Classification (NCBI taxonomy): domain Eukaryota; kingdom Metazoa; phylum Arthropoda; class Insecta; order Psocodea; family Psocidae; genus Psococerastis; species Psococerastis gibbosa. The sequence continues at coordinate 419,380 of CAXART010000001.1, read as the reverse complement.
ATAAAATAAGTAAATAGCTATTTTTCTTATTCTTGTGGAATGAATTTTTTTCAGCAACATTTAAACCGATGAACACGCAGGAACAATTGCTCAATGTTAAGTACAATACATTGAGCCAAAATAAGCAAAATAAAGACACCTATATCTTTTTAAAACCTTTAAAAAAAATGAAATAAGTAAATAGCTATTTTTCTTATTCTTGTCGAATGAATTTTTTGTAGCTACATTTACACCGGCGAACACGCAGGAGCAAGTGGCCAATGTTAAGTGCAATACAATGAGCCTAAATAAGCCAAATTAAGACACCTATATCTTTTTAAAACCTTTAAAAAAATAAAATAAGTAAATAGCTATTTTTCTTATTCTTATCGAATGAATTTTTTTTGGCAACATTTACACCGATGAACACGCAGGAGCAATTGCTCAATGTCAAGTACAATACAATGAGCCAAAATACGCAAAATTAAGACACCTATATCTTTTTAAAACCTTTAAAAAAATAAAATAAGTAAATAGCTATTTTTCTTATTCTTGTCGAATGAATTTTTTTTAGCTACATTTACACCGATGAACACGCAGGAACAATTGCTCAATGTTAAGTACAATACAATGAGCCAAAATAAGCAAAATTTAGACACCCTTATCATATCAAGACCTTTAAAAAAAATAATATAAGTAAATAGCTATTTTTTTTATTCTTGACGAATGAATTTTTTTTAGCAACATTTAAACCGATGAACACGCAGGAGCAATTGCTCAATGTCAGGTACAATACAATGAGCCAAAATAAGCAAAATTAAGACACCTATATCTTTTTAAAACCTTTAAAAAAATAAAATACGTAAATAGCTATTTTTCTTACTCTTGTCGAATGAATTTTTTTTAGCTACATTTACACCGATGAACACGCTGGAGCAATTGCTCAATGTTAATTACAATATAATGAGCCACATTAAGCCAAATTAAGACACCCGTGTCATATCAAGACCTTTAAAAAAAAAAAAATAAGTATATAGCAATTTTTCGTATTCTTGTCGAATGAATTTTTTGTAGCTACATTTACACCGATGAACACGCAGGAGCAATTGCTCAATGTTAAGTACAATACAGTGAGCCAAAATAAGCAAAATTAAGACACCTATATGTTTTTAAGACCTTTAAAAAAAATAAAATAAGTAAATAGCTATTTTTCTTATTCTTGTCGAATGAATTTTTTTTAGCTACATTTACACCGATGAACACGCAGGAGCAATTGCTCAATGTTAAGTACAATACAGTGAGCCTAAATAAGCAAAATTAAGACACCTATATGTTTTTAAGACCTTTAAAAAAAATAAAATAAGTAAATAGCTATTTTTCTTATTCTTGTCGAATGAATTTTTTTTAGCTACATTTACACCGATGAACACGCAGGAGCAATTGCTCAATGTTAAGTACAATACAGTGAGCCTAAATAAGCAAAATTAAGACACCTATATGTTTTTAAGACCTTTAAAAAAAATAAAATAAGTATATAGCTATTTTTCGTATTCTTGCCGTATGAATTTTTTTAAGCTACATTTACACCGATGAACACGCAGGAGCAATTGCTCAATATTTAATACAATACATTGAGCCTAAATAAGCAAAATTAAGACACCTATATCTTTTTAAGACCTTTAAAGAAAATAAAATAAGTAAATAGCTATTTTTCTTATTCTTGTGGAATGAATTTTTTTCAGCAACATTTAAACCGATGAACACGCAGGAACAATTGCTCAATGTTAAGTACAATACATTGAGCCAAAATAAGCAAAATAAAGACACCTATATCTTTTTAAAACCTTTAAAAAAAATGAAATAAGTAAATAGCTATTTTTCTTATTCTTGTCGAATGAATTTTTTGTAGCTACATTTACACCGGCGAACACGCAGGAGCAAGTGGCCAATGTTAAGTGCAATACAATGAGCCTAAATAAGCAAAATTAAGACACCTATATGTTTTTAAAACCTTAAAAAAAATAAAATAAGTAAATAGCTATTTTTCTTATTCTTATCGAATGAATTTTTTTTAGCAACATTTACACCGATGAACACGCAGGAGCAATTGCTCAATGTCAAGTACAATACAATGAGCCAAAATACGCAAAAATAAGACACCTATATCTTTTTAAAACCTTTAAAAAAATAAAATAAGTAAATAGCTATTTTTCTAATTCTTGCCGAATGAATTTTTTTTAGCTACATTTACACCGATGAACACGCAGGAGCAATTGCTCAATGTTAATTACAATTACAGACCTTTAAAAAAAATAAAATAAGTAAATAGCTATTTTTCGTATTCTTGTCGAATGAATTTTTTGTAGCTACATTTACACAGATGAACACGCAGGAGCAAGTGGTCAATGTTAAGTACAATACAATGAGCCAAAATAAGCTTAATTAAGACACCTATATCTTTTAAAGACCTTTAAAAAAAATAAAATAAGTAAATAGCTATTTTTCTTATTCTTGTCGAATGAATTTTTTTTAGCTACATTTACACCGATGAACACGCAGGAACAATTGCTCAATGTTAAGTACAATACAATGAGCCAAAATAAGCCAAATTAAGACACCCGTGTCATATCAAGACCTTTAAAAAAAATAAAATAAGTATATAGCTATTTTTCGTATTCTTGTCTAGCTACATTTAAACCGATGAACACGCTGGAGCAATTGCCTAATTTTAGATACAATACATTGAGCCTAAATAAGCAAAATTAAGACACCTATATCTTTTTAAGACCTTTAAAGAAACTAAAATAAGTAAATAGCTATTTTTCTTATTCTTGTCGAATGAATTTTTTTTAGCAACATTTAAACCGATGAACACGCAGGAACAATTGCTCAATGTTAAGTACAATACATTGAGCCAAAATAAGCAAAATAAAGACACCTATATCTTTTTAAAACCTTTAAATAAAATAAAATAAGTAAATAGCTATTTTTCTTATTCTTGTCGAATGAATTTTTTGTAGCTACATTTACACCGGCGAACACGCAGGAGCAAGTGGCCAATGTTAAGTGCAATACAATGAGCCTAAATAAGCAAAATTAAGACACCTATATCTTTTTAAAACCTTTAAAAAAAATAAAATAAGTAAATAGCTATTTTTCTTATTCTTGTCGAATGAATTTTTTTTAGCTACATTTACACCGATGAACACGCAGGAGCAATTGCTCAATGTTAAGTACAATACAATGAGCCAAAATAAGCAAAATTAAGACACTCATATCATATCAAGACCTTTAAAAAAAAAAATAAGTATATAGCTATTTTTCGTATTCTTGTCGAATGAATTTTTTGTAGCTACATTTACACCGATGAACACGCTGGAGCAATTGCCTAACGTTAGATACACTACAGGGAGCCAAAATATGCAAAACTAAGTCTCCTATATCTTTTTAAAACCTTTAAAAAAATAAAATAAGTATATAGCTATTTTTCGTATTCTTGCCTTATGAATTTTTTTAAGCTACATTTACACCGATGAACACGCAGGAGCAATTGCTCAATATTTAATACAATACATTGAGCCAAAGTAATCAAAATTAAGACACCCTTATCATATCAAGACCTTTTAAAAAAATAAAATAAGTAAATAGCTATTTTTTTTATTCTTGTCGAATGAATTTTTTTTAGCAACATTTAAACCGATGAACACGCAGGAGCAATTGTTTAATATCAAGTACGATACAATGAGCCAAAATAAGATAAATTAAGACACCTATATCTTTTTTAAACCTTTAAAAAAATAAAATAAGTAAATAGCTATTTCTCTTATTCTTGTCGAATGAATTTTTTTTAGCTACATTTACACCGATGAACACGCAGGAGCAATTGCTCAATGTTAAGTACAATACAATGAGCCAAAATAAGCAAAATTTAGACACCCTTATCATATCAAGACCTTTAAAAAAAATAATATAAGTAAATAGCTATTTTTTTTATTCTTGACGAATGAATTTTTTTTAGCAACATTTAAACCGATGAACACGCAGGAGCAATTGCTCGATGTCAGGTACAATACAATGAGCCAAAATAAGCAAAATTAAGACACCTATATCTTTTTAAAACCTTTAAAAAAATAAAATACGTAAATAGCTATTTTTCTTACTCTTGTCGAATGAATTTTTTTTAGCTACATTTACACCGATGAACACGCTGGAGCAATTGCTCAATGTTAATTACAATACAATGAGCCACATTAAGCCAAATTAAGACACCCGTGTCATATCAAGACCTTTAAAAAAAATAAAATAAGTATATAGCAATTTTTCGTATTCTTGTCGAATGAATTTTTTGTAGCTACATTTACACCGATGAACGCGCAGGAGCAATAGCTCAATGTTAAGTACAATACAGTGAGCCTAAATAAGCAAAATTAAGACACCTATATGTTTTTAAGACCTTTAAAAAAAATAAAATAAGTAAATAGCTATTTTTCTTATTCTTGTCGAATGAATTTTTTTTAGCTACATTTACACCGATGAACACGCAGGAACAATTGCTCAATGTTAAGTACAATACAATGAGCCAAAATAAGCAATATTAAGACACCTATATCTTTTTTAAACCTTTAAAAAAAATAAAATAAGTAAACAGCTATTTTTCTTATTCTTGTCGAATGAATTTTTTTTAGCTACATTTACACCGATGAACACGCAGGAGCAAGTGGCCAATGTTAAGTACAATACAATGAGCCAAAATAAGCAAAATTAAGACACTGATATCATATCAAGACCTTTAAAAGAAAAAAATAAGTATATAGCTATTTTTCGTATTCTTGCCGTATGAATTTTTTTAAGCTACATTTACACCGATGAACACGCAGGAGCAATTGCTCAATATTTAGTACAATACATTGAGCCTAAATAAGCAAAATTAAGACACCTTTATCTTTTTAAGACCTTTAAAGAAAATAAAATAAGTAAATAGCTATTTTTCTTATTCTTGTGGAATGAATTTTTTTCAGCAACATTTAAACCGATGAACACGCAGGAACAATTGCTCAATGTTAAGTACAATACATTGAGCCAAAATAAGCAAAATAACGACACCTTTATCTTTTTAAAACCTTTAAAAAAAATGAATAAAGTAAATAGCTATTTTTCTTATTCTTGTCGAATGAATTTTTTGTAGCTACATTTACACCGGCGAACACGCAGGAGCAAGTGGCCAATGTTAAGTGCAATACAATGAGCCTAAATAAGCAAAATTAAGACACCTATATCTTTTTAAAACCTTTAAAAAAAATAAAATAAGTAAATAGCTATTTTTCTTATTCTTATCGAATGAATTTTTTTTAGCAATATTTACACCGATGAACACGCAGGAGCAATTGCTCAATGTCAAGTACAATACAATGAGCCAAAATACGCAAAATTAAGACACCTATATCTTTTTAAAACCTTTAAAAAAATAAAATAAGTAAATACCTATTTTTCTAATTCTTGTCGAATGAATTTTTTTTAGCTACATTTACACCGATGAACACGCAGGAGCAATTGCTGAATGTTAATTACAATTACAGACCTTTAAAAAAAATAAAATAAGTAAATAGCTATTTTTCGTATTCTTGTCGAATGAATTTTTTGTAGCTACATTTACACAGATGAACACGCAGGAGCAAGTGGTCAATGTTAAGTACAATACAATGAGCCAAAATAAGCTTAATTAAGACACCTATATCTTTTAAAGACCTTTAAAAAAAATAAAATAAGTAAATAGCTATTTTTCTTATTCTTGTCGAATGAATTTTTTTTAGCTACATTTACACCGATGAACACGCAGGAACAATTGCTCAATGTTAAGTACAATACAATGAGCCAAAATAAGCCAAATTAAGACACCCGTGTCATATCAAGACCTTTAAAAAAAATAAAATACGTATATAGCTATTTTTCGTATTCTTGTCGAATGAATTTTTTGAAGCTACATTTACACCGATGTACACGCAGGAGCAAGTGTTCAATGTTAAGTACAATACAATTAGCCTAAATAAGCAAAATTAAGACACCTATATCTTTTTAAGACCTTTAAAAAAAATAAAATAAGTAAATAGCTATTTTTCTTATTCTTGTCGAATGAATTTTTTTTAGCTACATTTACACCGATGAACACGCAGGAACAATTGCTCAATGTTAAGTACAATACATTGAGCCAAAATAAGCAAAATTAAGACACCTATATCTTTTTAAAACCTTTAAAAAAAATAAAATAAGTAAATAGCTATTTTTCTTATTCTTGTCGAATGAATTTTTTTTAGCAACATTTAAACCGATGAACACGCAGGAGCAATTGTTTAATATCAAGTACGATACAATGAGCCAAAATAAGCTAAATTAAGACACCTATATCTTTTTAAAACCTTTAAAAAAATAAAATAAGTAAATAGCTATTTTTCTTATTCTTGTCGAATGAATTTTTTTTAGCTACATTTACACCGATGAACACGCAGGAACAATTGCTCAATGTTAAGTACAATACAGTGAGCCAAAATAAGCCAAATTAAGACACCCGTGTCACATCAAGACCTTTAAAAAAAATAAAATAAGTATATAGCTATTTTTCGTATTCATGTCGAATGAATTTTTTGTAGCTACATTTACACCGATGTACACGCAGGAGCAAGTGGTCAATGTTAAGTACAATACAATGAGCCTAAATAAGCAAAATTAAGACACCTATATCTTTTTAAGACCTTTAAAAAAAATAAAATAAGTAAATAGCTATTTTTCTTATTCTTGTCGAATGAATTTTTTTTAGCTACATTTACACCGACAAACAAGCAGGAACAATTGCTCAATGTTAAGTACAATACAATGAGCCAAAATAAGCAAAATTAAGACACCTACATCTTTTTAAAACCTTTAAAAAAATAAAATAAGTAAATAGCTATTTTTCGTATTCTTGCCGTATGAATTTTTTTATGCTACATTTACACCGATGTACACGCAGGAGCAAGTGGTCAATGTTAAGTACAATACAATGAGCCAAAATAAGCAAAATTAAGACACCTACATCTTTTTAAAACCTTTAAAAAAATAAAATAAGTAAATAGCTATTTTTCGTATTCTTGCCGTATGAATTTTTTTTAGCTACATGCTACATTTACACCGATGAACACGCAGGAACAATTGCTCAATGTTAAGTACAATACATTGAGCCAAAATAAGCAAAATTAAGGCACCTATATCTTTTTAAAACCTTTAAAAAAAATAAAATAAGTAAATAGCTATTTTTCTTCTTCTTGTCGAATGAATTTTTTTTAGCAACATTTAAACCGATGAACACGCAGGAGCAATTTTTTAATATCAAGTACGATACAATGAGCCAAAGTAAGCAAAACTAAGACACCTTTATCTTTTTAAAACCTTTAAAAAAATAAAAATAAAATAAGTTAATAGCTATTTTTCTTATTCTTGTCGAATGAATTTTTTTTAGCTACATTTACACCGATGAACACGCAGGAGCAATTGCTCAATGTTAATTACAATACATTGAGCCAAACTAAGCCAAATTAAGACACCCGTGTCATATCAAGACCTTTAAAAAAAATAAAATAAGTATATAGCTAATTTTCTTATTCTTGTCGAATGAATTTTTTTCAGCTACATTTACACCGATGAACACGCAGGAGCAATTGCTCAATGTTAAGTACAATACAATGAGCCAAAATAAGCAAAAGTTAGACACCCTTATCATATCAAGACCTTTAAAAAAAATAATATAAGTAAATAGCTATTTTTTTAATTCTTGACGAATGAATTTTTTTTAGCAACATTTAAACCGATGAACACGCAAGAGCAATTGCTCAATGTCAGGTACAATACAATGAGCCAAAATAAGCAAAATTAAGACACCTATATCTTTTTAAAACCTTTAAAAAAATAAAATACGTAAATAGCTATTTTTCTTACTCTTGTCGAATGAATTTTTTTTAGCTACATTTACACCGATGAACACGCTGGAGCAATTGCTCCATGTTAACTACAATACAATGAGCCACAATAAGCCAAATTAAGACACCCGTGTCATATCAAGACCTTTAAAAAAATAAAATAAGTATATAGCAATTTTTCGTATTCTTGTCAAATGAATTTTTTGTAGCTACATTTACACCGATGAACACGCAGGAGCAATTGCTCAATGTTAAGTACAATACAGTGAGCCTAAGTAAGCAAAATTAAGACACCTATATCTTTTTAAGACCTTTAAAAAAAATAAAATAAGTAAATAGCTATTTTTCTTATTCTTGTCGAATGAATTTTTTTTAGCTACATTTAAACCGATGAACACGCAGGAACAATTGCTCAATGTTAAGTGCAATACAATTAGCCGAAATAAGCAATATTAAGACACCTATATCTTTTTAAAACCTTTAAAAAAAATAAAATAAGTAAATAGCTATTTTTCTTATTCTTGTCGAATGAATTTTTTTTAGCTACATTTACACCGATGAACACGCAGGAGCAATTGCTCAATGTTAAGTACAATACATTGAGCCAAAATAAGCAAATTAAGGACACCTATATCTTTTAAAGACCTTTAAAAAAAAAGATGTATATAGCTATTTTTTGTATTCTTGTCGAATGCTCAATATTTAATACAATACATTGAGCCAAAATAATCAAAATTAAGACACCCTTATCATATCAAGACCTTTTAAAAAAATAAAATAAGTAAATAGCTATTTTTTTTATTCTTGTCGAATGAATTTTTTTTAGCAACATTTAAACCGATGAACACGCAGGAGCAATTGTTTAATATCAAGTACGATACAATGAGCCAAAATAAGATAAATTAAGACACCTATATCTTTTTTAAACCTTTAAAAAAATAAAATAAGTAAATAGCTATTTCTCTTATTCTTGTCGAATGAATTTTTTTTAGCTACATTTACACCGATGAACACGCAGGAACAATTGCTCAATGTTAAGTACAATACAATAAGCCAAAATAAGCAAAATTAAGACACCCGTGTCACATCAAGACCTTTAAAAAAAATAAAATAAGTATATAGCTATTTTTCGTATTCTTGTCGAATGAATTTTTTGTAGCTACATTTACACCGATGTACACGCAGGAGCAAAAGGTCAATGTTAAGTACAATACAATGAGCCTAAATAAGCAAAATTAAGACACCTATATCTTTTTAAAACCTTTAAAAAAAATAAAATAAGTAAATAGCTATTTTTCTTATTCTTGTCGAATGAATTTTTTTTTGCTACATTTACACCGATGTACACGCAGGAGCAAAAGGTCAATGTTAAGTACAATACATTGAGCCAAAATAAGCAAAATTAAGACACCTATATCTTTTTAAAACCTTTAAAAAAAATAAAATAAGTAAATAGCTATTTTTCTTATTCTTGTCGAATGAATTTTTTTTAGCTACATTTACACCGATGAACACGCAGGAGCAATTGTTTAATGTTAAGTACAATACGTTAAGTCAAAATAAGCAAAATTAAGGCACCTACATCTTTTAAAAACCTTTAAAAAAAATAAAATAAGTAAATAGCTATTTTTCTTATTCTTGTCGAATGAATTTTTTTTAGCAACATTTAAACCGATGAACACGCAGGAGCAATTGTTTAATATCAAGTACGATACTATGAGCCAAAATAAGCTAAATTAAGACACCTATATCTTTTTAAAACCTTTAAAAAAATAAAATAAGTAAATAGCTATTTTTCTTATTCTTGTCGAATGAATTTTTTTTAGCTACATTTACACCGATGAACACGCAGGAACAATTGCTCAATGTTAAGTACAATACAGTGAGCCAAAATAAGCCAAATTAAGACACCCGTGTCACATCAAGACCTTTTAAAAAAATAAAATAAGTATATAGCTATTTTTCGTATTCTTGTCGAATGAATTTTTTGTAGCTACATTTACACCGATGTACACGCAGGAGCAAGTGGTCAATGTTAAGTACAATACAATGAGCCTAAATAAGCAAAATTAAGACACCTATATCTTTTTAAGACCTTTAAAAAAAATAAAATAAGTAAATAGCTATTTTTCTTATTCTTGTCGAATGAATTTTTTTTAGCTACATTTACACCGACAAACAAGCAGGAACAATTGCTCAATGTTAAGTACAATACAATGAGCCAAAATAAGCAAAATTAAGACACCTACATCTTTTTAAAACCTTTAAAAAAATAAAATAAGTAAATAGCTATTTTTCGTATTCTTGCCGTATGAATTTTTTTATGCTACATTTACACCGATGTACACGCAGGAGCAAGTGGTCAATGTTAAGTACAATACAATGAGCCAAAATAAGCAATATTAAGACACCTACATCTTTTTAAAACCTTTAAAAAAATAAAATAAGTAAATAGCTATTTTTCGTATTCTTGCCGTATGAATTTTTTTTAGCTACATTTACACCGATGAACACGCAGGAACAATTGCTCAATGTTAGTACAATACATTGAGCCAAAATAAGCAAAATTAAGGCACCTATATCTTTTTAAAACCTTTAAAAAAAATAAAATAAGTAAATAGCTATTTTTCTTCTTCTTGTCGAATGAATTTTTTTTAGCAACATTTAAACCGATGAACACGCAGGAGCAATTTTTTAATATCAAGTACGATACAATGAGCCAAAGTAAGCAAAACTAAGACACCTTTATCTTTTTAAAACCTTTAAAAAAATAAAATAAGTTAATAGCTATTTTTCTTATTCTTGTCGAATGAATTTTTTTTAGCTACATTTACACCGATGAACACGCAGGAGCAATTGCTCAATGTTAATTACAATACATTGAGCCAAACTAAGCCAAATTAAGACACCCGTGTCATATCAAGACCTTTAAAAAAAATAAAATAAGTATATAGCTAATTTTCTTATTCTTGTCGAATGAATTTTTTTAAGCTACATTTACACCGATGAACACGCAGGAGCAATTGCTCAATGTTAAGTACAATACAATGAGCCAAAGTAAGCAAAATTAAGACACCTACATCTTTTTAAAACCTTTAAAAAAATAAAATAAGTTAATAGCTATTTTTTTTATTCTTGACGAATGAATTTTTTTTAGCAACATTTAAACCGATGAACACGCAGGAGCAATTGCTCAATGTCAGGTACAATACAATGAGCCAAAATAAGCAAAATTAAGACACCTATATCTTTTTAAAACCTTTAAAAAAATAAAATACGTAAATAGCTATTTTTCTTACTCTTGTCGAATGAATTTTTTTTAGCTACATTTTCACCGATGAACACGCTGGAGCAATTGCTCAATGTTACTTACAATACAATGAGCCACAATAAGCCAAATTAAGACACCCGTGTCATATCAAGACCTTTAAAAAAAATAAAATAAGTATATAGCAATTTTTCGTATTCTTGTCAAATGAATTTTTTGTAGCTACATTTACACCGATGAACACGCAGGAGCAATTGCTCAATGTTAAGTACAATACAGTGAGCCTAAGTAAGCAAAATCAAGACACCTATATCTTTTTAAGACCTTTAAAAAAAATAAAATAAGTAAATAGCTATTTTTCTTATTCTTGTCGAATGAATTTTTTTTAGCTACATTTACACCGATGAACACGCAGGAACAATTGCTCAATGTTAAGTACAATACAATGAGCCAAAATAAGCAAAATTAAGACACCTACATCTTTTTAAAACCTTTAAAAAAATAAAATAAGTAAATAGCTATTTTTCGTATTCTTGCCGTATGAATTTTTTTTAGCTACATTTACACCGATGAACACGCAGGAACAATTGCTCAATGTTAAGTACAATACATTGAGCCAAAATAAGCAAAATTAAGGCACCTATATCTTTTTAAAACCTTTAAAAAAAATAAAATAAGTAAATAGCTATTTTTCTTCTTCTTGTCGAATGAATTTTTTTTAGCAACATTTAAACCGATGAACACGCAGGAGCAATTTTTTAATATCAAGTACGATACAATGAGCCAAAGTAAGCAAAACTAAGACACCTTTATCTTTTTAAAACCTTTAAAAAAATAAAATAAGTTAATAGCTATTTTTCTTATTCTTGTCGAATGAATTTTTTTTAGCTACATTTACACCGATGAACACGCAGGAGCAATTGCTCAATGTTAATTACAATACATTGAGCCAAACTAAGCCAAATTAAGACACCCGTGTCATATCAAGACCTTTAAAAAAAATAAAATAAGTATATAGCTAATTTTCTTATTCTTGTCGAATGAATTTTTTTTAGCTACATTTACACCAATGAACACGCAGGAGCAATTGCTCAATGTTAAGTACAATACAGTGAGCCAAAATAAGCAAAAGTTAGACACCCTTATCATATCAAGACCTTTAAAAAAAATAATATAAGTAAATAGCTATTTTTTTTATTCTTGACGAATGAATTTTTTTTAGCAACATTTAAACCGATGAACACGCAGGAGCAATTGCTCAATGTCAGGTACAATACAATGAGCCAAAATAAGCAAAATTAAGACACCTATATCTTTTTAAAACCTTTAAAAAAATAAAATACGTAAATAGCTATTTTTCTTACTCTTGTCGAATGAATTTTTTTTAGCTACATTTAGACCGATGAACACGCTGGAGCAATTGCTCAATGTTAATTACAATACAATGAGCCACAATAAGCCAAATTAGGACACCCGTGTCATATCAAGACCTTTAAAAAAAATAAAATAAGTATATAGCAATTTTTCGTATTCTTGTCAAATGAATTTTTTGTAGCTACATTTACACCGATGAACACGCAGGAGCAATTGCTCAATGTTAAGTACAATACAGTGAGCCTAAGTAAGCAAAATTAAGACACCTATATCTTTTTAAGACCTTTAAAAAAAATAAAATAAGTATATAGCTATTTTTCGTATTCTTGCCTTATGAATTTTTTTAAGCTACATTTACACCGATGAACACGCAGGAGCAATTGCTCAATATTTAATACAATACATTGAGCCAAAATTATCAAAATTAAGACACCCTTATCATATCAAGACCTTTTAAAAAAATAAAATAAGTAAATAGCTATTTTTTTTATTCTTGTCGAATGAATTTTTTTTAGCAACATTTAAACCGATGAACACGCAGGAGCAATTGTTTAATATCAAGTACGATACAATGAGCCAAAATAAGATAAATTAAGACACCTATATCTTTTTTAAACCTTTAAAAAAATAAAATAAGTAAATAGCTATTTCTCTTATTCTTGTCGAATGAATTTTTTTTAGCTACATTTACACCGATGAACACGCAGGAACAATTGCTCAATGTTAAGTACAATACAATGAGCCAAAATAAGCCAAATTAAGACACCCGTGTCACATCAAGACCTTTAAAAAAAATAAAATAAGTATATAGCTATTTTTCGTATTCTTGTCGAATGAATTTTTTGTAGCTACATTTACACCGATGTACACGCAGGAGCAAAAGGTCAATGTTAAGTACAATACATTGAGCCTAAATAAGCAAAATTAAGACACCTATATCTTTTTAAAACCTTTAAAAAAATAAAATAAGTAATTAGCTATTTTTCGTATTCTTGCCGTATGAATTTTTTTAAGCTACATTTACACCGATGAACACGCAGGAGCAATTGCTCAATGTTAAGTACAATACATTGAGCCAAAATAAGCAAAATAAAGACACCTATATCTTTTTAAAACCTTTAAAAAAAAAATAAGTAAATAGCTATTTTTCTTATTCTTGTCGAATGAATTTTGTTTTAGCTACATTTACACCGATGAACACGCAGGAGCAATTGCTCAATGTTAAGTACAATACAATGAGCCAAAATAAGCAAAATTAAGACACTCATATCATATCAAGACCTTTAAAAAAAAAATAAGTATATAGCTATTTTTCGTATTCTTGTCGAATGAATTTTTTGTAGCTACGTTTACACCGATGAACACGCTGGAGCAATTGCCTAATGTTAGATACAGTACAGGGAGCCAAAATAAGCAAAATTAAGACTCCTATATCTTTTTAAAACCTTTAAAAAAATAAAATAAGTAATTAGGTATTTTTCGTATTCTTGCCGTATGAATTTTTTTAAGCTACATTTACACCGATGAACACGCAGGAGCAATTGCTCAATGTTATGTAATACATTGAGCCAAAATAAGCAAAATAAAGACACCTATATCTTTTTAAAACCTTTAAAAAAATAAAATAAGTAAATAGCTATTTTTCTTATTCTTGTCGAATGAATTTTTTTTAGCTACATTTACACCGATGAACAGGCAGGAACAATTGCTCAATGTTAAGTACAATACAATGAGCCAAAATAAGCAAAATTTAGACACCCTTATCATATCAAGACCTTTAAAAAAAATAATATAAGTAAATAGCTATTTTTTTTATTCTTGACGAATGAATTTTTTTTAGCAACATTTAAACCGATGAACACGCAGGAGCAATTGCTCGATGTCAGGTACAATACAATGAGCCAAAATAAGCAAAATTAAGACACCTATATCTTTTTAAAACCTTTAAAAAAATAAAATACGTAAATAGCTATTTTTCTTACTCTTGTCGAATGAATTTTTTTTAGCTACATTTACACCGATGAACACGCTGGAGCAATTGCTCAATGTTAACTACAATACAATGAGCCACATTAAGCCAAATTAAGACACCCGTGTCATATCAAGACCTTTAAAAAAAATAAAATAAGTATATAGCAATTTTTCGTATTCTTGTCGAATGAATGTTTTGTAGCTACATTTACACCGATGAACACGCAGGAGCAATTGCGCAATGTTAAGTTCAATACAGTGAGCCTAAATAAGCAAAATTAAGACACCTATATGTTTTTAAGACCTTTAAAAAAAATAAAATAAGTAAATAGCTATTTTTCTTATTCTTGTCGAATGAATTTTTTTTAGCTACATTTACAGCGATGAACACGCAGGAACAATTGCTCAATGTTAAGTACAATACAATGAGCCAAAATAAGCAATATTAAGACACCTATATCTTTTTTAAACCTTTAAAAAAAATAAAATAAGTAAACAGCTATTTTTCTTATTCTTGTCGAATGAATTTTTTTTAGCTACATTTACACCGATGAACACGCAGGAGCAATTGCTCAATGTTAAGTACAATACAATGAGCCAAAATAAGCAAAATTAAGACACTGATATCATATCAAGACCTTTAAAAGAAAAAAATAAGTATATAGCTATTTTTCGTATTCTTGCCGTATGAATTTTTTTAAGCTACATTTACACCGATGAACACGCAGGAGCAATTGCTCAATATTTAATACAATACATTGAGCCTAAATAAGCAAAATTAAGACACCTTTATCTTTTTAAGACCTTTAAAGAAAATAAAATAAGTAAATAGCTATTTTTCTTATTCTTGTGGAATGAATTTTTTTCAGCAACATATAAACCGATGAACACGCAGGAACAATTGCTCAATGTTAAGTACAATACATTGAGCCAAATAAGCAAAATAAAGACACCTATATCTTTTTAAAACCTTTAAAAAAAATGAAATAAGTAAATAGCTATTTTTCTTATTCTTGTCGAATGAATTTTTTGTAGCTACATTTACACCGGCGAACACGCAGGAGCAAGTGGCCAATGTTAAGTGCAATACAATGAGCCTAAATAAGCAAAATTAAGACACCTATATCTTTTTAAAACCTTTAAAAAAAATAAAATAAGTAAATAGCTATTTTTCTTATTCTTATCGAATGAATTTTTTTTAGCAACATTTACACCGATGAACACGCAGGAGCAATTGCTCAATGTCAAGTACAATACAATGAGCCAAAATACGCAAAATTAAGACACCTATATCTTTTTAAAACCTTTAAAAAAATAAAATAAGTAAATACCTATTTTTCTAATTCTTGTCGAATGAATTTTTTTTAGCTACATTTACACCGATGAACACGCAGGAGCAATTGCTGAATGTTAATTACAATTACAGACCTTTAAAAAAAATAAAATAAGTAAATAGCTATTTTTCGTATTCTTGTCGAATGAATTTTTTGTAGCTACATTTACACAGATGAACACGCAGAAACAATTGCTCAATGTTAAGTACAATACAATGAGCCAAAATAAGCTTAATTAAGACACCTATATCTTTTAAAGACCTTTAAAAAAAATAAAATAAGTAAATAGCTATTTTTCTTATTCTTGTCGAATGAATTTTTTTTAGCTACATTTACACCGATGAACACGCAGGAACAATTGCTCAATGTTAAGTACAATACAATGAGCCAAAATAAGCCAAATTAAGACACCCGTGTCATATCAAGACCTTTAAAAAAAATAAAATAAGTATATAGCTATTTTTCGTATTCTTGTCGAATGAATTTTTTGAAGCTACATTTACACCGATGTACACGCAGGAGCAAGTGTTCAATGTTAAGTACAATACAATTAGCCTAAATAAGCAAAATTAAGACACCTATATCTTTTTAAGACCTTTAAAAAAAATAAAATAAGTAAATAGCTATTTTTCTTATTCTTGTCGAATGAATTTTTTTTAGCTACATTTACACCGATGAACACGCAGGAACAATTGCTCAATGTTAAGTACAATACATTGAGCCAAAATAAGCAAACTTAAGACACCTATATCTTTTTAAAACCTTTAAAAAAAATAAAATAAGTAAATAGCTACTTTTCTTATTCTTGTCGAATGAATTTTTTTTAGCAACATTTAAACCGATGAACACGCAGGAGCAATTGTTTAATATCAAGTACGATACAATGAGCCAAAATAAGCTAAATTAAGACACCTATATCTTTTTAAAACCTTTAAAAAAATAAAATAAGTAAATAGCTATTTTTCTTATTCTTGTCGAATGAATTTTTTTTAGCTACATTTACACCGATGAACACGCAGGAACAATTGCTCAATGTTAAGTACAATACAGTGAGCCAAAATAAGCCAAATTAAGACACCCGTGTCACATCAAGACCTTTTAAAAAAATAAAATAAGTATGTAGCTATTTTTCGTATTCTTGTCGAATGAATTTTTTGTAGCTACATTTACACCGATGTACACGCAGGAGCAAGTGGTCAATGTTAAGTACAATACAATGAGCCTAAATAAGCAAAATTAAGACACCTATATCTTTTTAAGACCTTTAAAAAAAATAAAATAAGTAAATAGCTATTTTTCTTATTCTTGTCGAATGAATTTTTTTTAGCTACATTTACACCGACAAACAAGAAGGAACAATTGCTCAATGTTAAGTACAATACAATGAGCCAAAATAACCAAAATTAAGACACCTACATCTTTTTAAAACCTTTAAAAAAATAAAATAAGTAAATAGCTATTTTTCGTATTCTTGCCGTATGAATTTTTTTATGCTACATTTACACCGATGTACACGCAGGAGCAAGTGGTCAATGTTAAGTACAATACAATTAGCCTAAATAAGCAAAATTAAGACACCTATATCTTTTTAAGACCTTTAAAAAAAATAAAATAAGTAAATAGCTATTTTTCTTATTCTTGTCGAATGAATTTTTTTTAGCTACATTTACACCGATGAACACGCAGGAACAATTGCTCAATGTTAAGTACAATACATTGAGCCAAAATAAGCAAAATTAAGACACCTATATCTTTTTAAAACCTTTAAAAAAAATAAAATAAGTAAATAGCTATTTTTCTTATTCTTGTCGAATGAATTTTTTTTAGCAACATTTAAACTGATGAACACGCAGGAGCAATTGTTTAATATCAAGTACGATACAATGAGCCAAAATAAGCTAAATTAAGACACCTATATCTTTTTAAAACCTTTAAAAAAATAAAATACGTAAATAGCTATTTTTCTTACTCTTTTCGAATGAATTTTTTTTAGCTACATTTACACCGATGAACACGCTGGAGCAATTGCTCCATGTTAATTACATTACAATGAGCCACAATAAGCCAAATTAAGACACCCGTGTCATACCAAGACCTTTAAAAAAAATAAAATAAGTATATAGCAATTTTTCGTATTCTTTAAAATGAATTTTTTGTAGCTACATTTACACCGATGAACACGCAGGAGCAATTGCTCAATGTTAAGTACAATACAGTGAGCCTAAGTAAGCAAAATTAAGACACCTATATCTTTTTAAGACCTTTAAAAAAAATAAAATAAGTAAATAGCTATTTTTCTTATTCTTGTCGAATGAATTTTTTGTAGCTACATTTACACCGATGAACACGCAGGAGCAATTGCTCAATGTTAAGTACAATACAGTGAGCCTAAGTAAGCAAAATTAAGACACCTACATCTTTTTAAAACCTTTAAAAAAATAAAATAAGTAAATAGCTATTTTTCGTATTCTTGCCGTATGAATTTTTTTTAGCTACATTTACACCGATGAACACGCAGGAACAATTGCTCAATGTTAAGTACAATACATTGAGCCAAAATAAGCAAAATTAAGGCACCTATATCTTTTTAAAACCTTTAAAAAAAATAAAATAAGTAAATAGCTATTTTTCTTCTTCTTGTCGAATGAATTTTTTTTAGCAACATTTAAACCGATGAACACGCAGGAGCAATTTTTTAATATCAAGTACGATACAATGAGCCAAAGTAAGCAAAACTAAGACACCTTTATCTTTTTAAAACCTTTAAAAAAATAAAATAAGTTAATAGCTATTTTTCTTATTCTTGTCGAATGAATTTTTTTTAGCTACATTTACACCGATGAACACGCAGGAGCAATTGCTCAATGTTAATTACAATACATTGAGCCAAACTAAGCCAAATTAAGACACCCGTGTCATATCAAGACCTTTAAAAAAAATAAAATAAGTATATAGCTAATTTTCTTATTCTTGTCGAATGAATTTTTTTTAGCTACATTTACACCAATGAACACGCAGGAGCAATTGCTCAATGTTAAGTACAATACAGTGAGCCAAAATAAGCAAAAGTTAGACACCCTTATCATATCAAGACCTTTAAAAAAAATAATATAAGTAAATAGCTATTTTTTTTATTCTTGACGAATGAATTTTTTTTAGCAACATTTAAACCGATGAACACGCAGGAGCAATTGCTCAATGTCAGGTACAATACAATGAGCCAAAATAAGCAAAATTAAGACACCTATATCTTTTTAAAACCTTTAAAAAAATAAAATACGTAAATAGCTATTTTTCTTACTCTTGTCGAATGAATTTTTTTTAGCTACATTTAGACCGATGAACACGCTGGAGCAATTGCTCAATGTTAATTACAATACAATGAGCCACAATAAGCCAAATTAGGACACCCGTGTCATATCAAGACCTTTAAAAAAAATAAAATAAGTATATAGCAATTTTTCGTATTCTTGTCAAATGAATTTTTTGTAGCTACATTTACACCGATGAACACGCAGGAGCAATTGCTCAATGTTAAGTACAATACAGTGAGCCTAAGTAAGCAAAATTAAGACACCTATATCTTTTTAAGACCTTTAAAAAAAATAAAATAAGTATATAGCTATTTTTCGTATTCTTGCCTTATGAATTTTTTTAAGCTACATTTACACCGATGAACACGCAGGAGCAATTGCTCAATATTTAATACAATACATTGAGCCAAAATTATCAAAATTAAGACACCCTTATCATATCAAGACCTTTTAAAAAAATAAAATAAGTAAATAGCTATTTTTTTTATTCTTGTCGAATGAATTTTTTTTAGCAACATTTAAACCGATGAACACGCAGGAGCAATTGTTTAATATCAAGTACGATACAATGAGCCAAAATAAGATAAATTAAGACACCTATATCTTTTTTAAACCTTTAAAAAAATAAAATAAGTAAATAGCTATTTCTCTTATTCTTGTCGAATGAATTTTTTTTAGCTACATTTACACCGATGAACACGCAGGAACAATTGCTCAATGTTAAGTACAATACAATGAGCCAAAATAAGCCAAATTAAGACACCCGTGTCACATCAAGACCTTTAAAAAAAATAAAATAAGTATATAGCTATTTTTCGTATTCTTGTCGAATGAATTTTTTGTAGCTACATTTACACCGATGTACACGCAGGAGCAAAAGGTCAATGTTAAGTACAATACATTGAGCCTAAATAAGCAAAATTAAGACACCTATATCTTTTTAAAACCTTTAAAAAAATAAAATAAGTAATTAGCTATTTTTCGTATTCTTGCCGTATGAATTTTTTTAAGCTACATTTACACCGATGAACACGCAGGAGCAATTGCTCAATGTTAAGTACAATACATTGAGCCAAAATAAGCAAAATAAAGACACCTATATCTTTTTAAAACCTTTAAAAAAAAAATAAGTAAATAGCTATTTTTCTTATTCTTGTCGAATGAATTTTGTTTTAGCTACATTTACACCGATGAACACGCAGGAGCAATTGCTCAATGTTAAGTACAATACAATGAGCCAAAATAAGCAAAATTAAGACACTCATATCATATCAAGACCTTTAAAAAAAAAATAAGTATATAGCTATTTTTCGTATTCTTGTCGAATGAATTTTTTGTAGCTACGTTTACACCGATGAACACGCTGGAGCAATTGCCTAATGTTAGATACAGTACAGGGAGCCAAAATAAGCAAAATTAAGACTCCTATATCTTTTTAAAACCTTTAAAAAAATAAAATAAGTAATTAGGTATTTTTCGTATTCTTGCCGTATGAATTTTTTTAAGCTACATTTACACCGATGAACACGCAGGAGCAATTGCTCAATGTTATGTAATACATTGAGCCAAAATAAGCAAAATAAAGACACCTATATCTTTTTAAAACCTTTAAAAAAATAAAATAAGTAAATAGCTATTTTTCTTATTCTTGTCGAATGAATTTTTTTTAGCTACATTTACACCGATGAACAGGCAGGAACAATTGCTCAATGTTAAGTACAATACAATGAGCCAAAATAAGCAAAATTTAGACACCCTTATCATATCAAGACCTTTAAAAAAAATAATATAAGTAAATAGCTATTTTTTTTATTCTTGACGAATGAATTTTTTTTAGCAACATTTAAACCGATGAACACGCAGGAGCAATTGCTCGATGTCAGGTACAATACAATGAGCCAAAATAAGCAAAATTAAGACACCTATATCTTTTTAAAACCTTTAAAAAAATAAAATACGTAAATAGCTATTTTTCTTACTCTTGTCGAATGAATTTTTTTTAGCTACATTTACACCGATGAACACGCTGGAGCAATTGCTCAATGTTAACTACAATACAATGAGCCACATTAAGCCAAATTAAGACACCCGTGTCATATCAAGACCTTTAAAAAAAATAAAATAAGTATATAGCAATTTTTCGTATTCTTGTCGAATGAATGTTTTGTAGCTACATTTACACCGATGAACACGCAGGAGCAATTGCGCAATGTTAAGTTCAATACAGTGAGCCTAAATAAGCAAAATTAAGACACCTATATGTTTTTAAGACCTTTAAAAAAAATAAAATAAGTAAATAGCTATTTTTCTTATTCTTGTCGAATGAATTTTTTTTAGCTACATTTACAGCGATGAACACGCAGGAACAATTGCTCAATGTTAAGTACAATACAATGAGCCAAAATAAGCAATATTAAGACACCTATATCTTTTTTAAACCTTTAAAAAAAATAAAATAAGTAAACAGCTATTTTTCTTATTCTTGTCGAATGAATTTTTTTTAGCTACATTTACACCGATGAACACGCAGGAGCAATTGCTCAATGTTAAGTACAATACAATGAGCCAAAATAAGCAAAATTAAGACACTGATATCATATCAAGACCTTTAAAAGAAAAAAATAAGTATATAGCTATTTTTCGTATTCTTGCCGTATGAATTTTTTTAAGCTACATTTACACCGATGAACACGCAGGAGCAATTGCTCAATATTTAATACAATACATTGAGCCTAAATAAGCAAAATTAAGACACCTTTATCTTTTTAAGACCTTTAAAGAAAATAAAATAAGTAAATAGCTATTTTTCTTATTCTTGTGGAATGAATTTTTTTCAGCAACATATAAACCGATGAACACGCAGGAACAATTGCTCAATGTTAAGTACAATACATTGAGCCAAATAAGCAAAATAAAGACACCTATATCTTTTTAAAACCTTTAAAAAAAATGAAATAAGTAAATAGCTATTTTTCTTATTCTTGTCGAATGAATTTTTTGTAGCTACATTTACACCGGCGAACACGCAGGAGCAAGTGGCCAATGTTAAGTGCAATACAATGAGCCTAAATAAGCAAAATTAAGACACCTATATCTTTTTAAAACCTTTAAAAAAAATAAAATAAGTAAATAGCTATTTTTCTTATTCTTATCGAATGAATTTTTTTTAGCAACATTTACACCGATGAACACGCAGGAGCAATTGCTCAATGTCAAGTACAATACAATGAGCCAAAATACGCAAAATTAAGACACCTATATCTTTTTAAAACCTTTAAAAAAATAAAATAAGTAAATACCTATTTTTCTAATTCTTGTCGAATGAATTTTTTTTAGCTACATTTACACCGATGAACACGCAGGAGCAATTGCTGAATGTTAATTACAATTACAGACCTTTAAAAAAAATAAAATAAGTAAATAGCTATTTTTCGTATTCTTGTCGAATGAATTTTTTGTAGCTACATTTACACAGATGAACACGCAGAAACAATTGCTCAATGTTAAGTACAATACAATGAGCCAAAATAAGCTTAATTAAGACACCTATATCTTTTAAAGACCTTTAAAAAAAATAAAATAAGTAAATAGCTATTTTTCTTATTCTTGTCGAATGAATTTTTTTTAGCTACATTTACACCGATGAACACGCAGGAACAATTGCTCAATGTTAAGTACAATACAATGAGCCAAAATAAGCCAAATTAAGACACCCGTGTCATATCAAGACCTTTAAAAAAAATAAAATAAGTATATAGCTATTTTTCGTATTCTTGTCGAATGAATTTTTTGAAGCTACATTTACACCGATGTACACGCAGGAGCAAGTGTTCAATGTTAAGTACAATACAATTAGCCTAAATAAGCAAAATTAAGACACCTATATCTTTTTAAGACCTTTAAAAAAAATAAAATAAGTAAATAGCTATTTTTCTTATTCTTGTCGAATGAATTTTTTTTAGCTACATTTACACCGATGAACACGCAGGAACAATTGCTCAATGTTAAGTACAATACATTGAGCCAAAATAAGCAAACTTAAGACACCTATATCTTTTTAAAACCTTTAAAAAAAATAAAATAAGTAAATAGCTACTTTTCTTATTCTTGTCGAATGAATTTTTTTTAGCAACATTTAAACCGATGAACACGCAGGAGCAATTGTTTAATATCAAGTACGATACAATGAGCCAAAATAAGCTAAATTAAGACACCTATATCTTTTTAAAACCTTTAAAAAAATAAAATAAGTAAATAGCTATTTTTCTTATTCTTGTCGAATGAATTTTTTTTAGCTACATTTACACCGATGAACACGCAGGAACAATTGCTCAATGTTAAGTACAATACAGTGAGCCAAAATAAGCCAAATTAAGACACCCGTGTCACATCAAGACCTTTTAAAAAAATAAAATAAGTATGTAGCTATTTTTCGTATTCTTGTCGAATGAATTTTTTGTAGCTACATTTACACCGATGTACACGCAGGAGCAAGTGGTCAATGTTAAGTACAATACAATGAGCCTAAATAAGCAAAATTAAGACACCTATATCTTTTTAAGACCTTTAAAAAAAATAAAATAAGTAAATAGCTATTTTTCTTATTCTTGTCGAATGAATTTTTTTTAGCTACATTTACACCGACAAACAAGAAGGAACAATTGCTCAATGTTAAGTACAATACAATGAGCCAAAATAACCAAAATTAAGACACCTACATCTTTTTAAAACCTTTAAAAAAATAAAATAAGTAAATAGCTATTTTTCGTATTCTTGCCGTATGAATTTTTTTATGCTACATTTACACCGATGTACACGCAGGAGCAAGTGGTCAATGTTAAGTACAATACAATTAGCCTAAATAAGCAAAATTAAGACACCTATATCTTTTTAAGACCTTTAAAAAAAATAAAATAAGTAAATAGCTATTTTTCTTATTCTTGTCGAATGAATTTTTTTTAGCTACATTTACACCGATGAACACGCAGGAACAATTGCTCAATGTTAAGTACAATACATTGAGCCAAAATAAGCAAAATTAAGACACCTATATCTTTTTAAAACCTTTAAAAAAAATAAAATAAGTAAATAGCTATTTTTCTTATTCTTGTCGAATGAATTTTTTTTAGCAACATTTAAACTGATGAACACGCAGGAGCAATTGTTTAATATCAAGTACGATACAATGAGCCAAAATAAGCTAAATTAAGACACCTATATCTTTTTAAAACCTTTAAAAAAATAAAATAAGTAAATAGCTATTTTTCTTATTCTTGTCGAATGAATTTTTTTTAGCTACATTTACACCGATGAACACGCAGGAACAATTGCTCAATGTTAAGTACAATACAGTGAGCCAAAATAAGCCAAATTAAGACACCCGTGTCACATCAAGACCTTTTAAAAAAATAAAATAAGTATATAGCTATTTTTCGTATTCTTGTCGAATGAATTTTTTGTAGCTACATTTACACCGATGTACACGCAGGAGCAAGTGGTCAATGTTAAGTACAATACAATGAGCCTAAATAAGCAAAGTTAAGACACCTATATCTTTTTAAGACCTTTAAAAAAAATAAAATAAGTAAATAGCTATTTTTCTTATTCTTGTCGAATGAATTTTTTTTAGCTACATTTACACCGACAAACAAGCAGGAACAATTGCTCAATGTTAAGTACAATACAATGAGCCAAAATAAGCAAAATTAAGACACCTACATCTTTTTAAAACCTTTAAAAAAATAAAATAAGTAAATAGCTATTTTTCGTATTCTTGCCGTATGAATTTTTTTAATGCTACATTTACACCGATGTACACGCAGGAGCAAGTGGTCAATGTTAAGTACAATACAATGAGCCAAAATAAGCAAAATTAAGACACCTACATCTTTTTAAAACCTTTAAAAAATAAAATAAGTAAATAGCTATTTTTCGTATTCTTGCCGTATGAATTTTTTTTAGCTACATTTACACCGATGAACACGCAGGAACAATTGCTCAATGTTAAGTACAATACATTGAGCCAAAATAAGCAAAATTAAGGCACCTATATCTTTTTAAAACCTTTAAAAAAAATAAAATAAGTAAATAGCTATTTTTCTTCTTCTTGTCGAATGAATTTTTTTTAGCAACATTTAAACCGATGAACACGCAGGAGCAATTTTTTAATATCAAGTACGATACAATGAGCCAAAGTAAGCAAAACTAAGACACCTTTATCTTTTTAAAACCTTTAAAAAAATAAAATAAGTTAATAGCTATTTTTCTTATTCTTGTCGAATGAATTTTTTTTAGCTACATTTACACCGATGAACACGCAGGAGCAATTGCTCAATGTTAATTACAATACATTGAGCCAAACTAAGCCAAATTAAGACACCCGTGTCATATCAAGACCTTTAAAAAAAATAAAATAAGTATATAGCTAATTTTCTTATTCTTGTCGAATGAATTTTTTTTAGCTACATTTACACCGATGAACACGCAGGAGCAATTGCTCAATGTTAAGTACAATACAATGAGCCAAAATAAGCAAAATTAAGACACCTATATCTTTTTAAAACCTTTAAAAAAATAAAATACGTAAATAGCTATTTTTCTTACTCTTGTCGAATGAATTTTTTTTAGCTACATTTACACCGATGAACACGCTGGAGCAATTGCTCCATGTTAATTACAATACAATGAGCCACAATAAGCCAAATTAAGACACCCGTGTCATATCAAGACCTTTAAAAAAAATAAAATAAGTATATAGCAATTTTTCGTATTCTTGTCAAATGAATTTTTTGTAGCTACATTTACACCGATGAACACGCAGGAGCAATTGCTCAATGTTAAGTACAATACAGTGAGCCTAAGTAAGCAAAATTAAGACACCTATATCTTTTTAAGACCTTTAAAAAAAATAAAATAAGTAAATAGCTATTTTTCTTATTCTTGTCGAATGAATTTTTTTTAGCTACATTTACACCGATGAACACGCAGGAACAATTGCTCAATGTTAAGTACAATACAATTAGCCGAAATAAGCAATATTAAGACACCTATATCTTTTTAAAACCTTTAAAAAAAATAAAATAAGTAAATAGCTATTTTTCTTATTCTTGTCGAATGAATTTTTTTTAGCTACATTTACACCGATGAACACGCAGGAGCAATTGCTCAATGTTAAGTACAATACAATGAGCCAAAATAAGCAAAATTAAGACACTCATATCATATCAAGACCTTTAAAAGAAAAAAATAAGTATATAGCTATTTTTCGTATTCTTGTCGAATGAATTTTTTGTAGCTACATTTACACCGACGAACACGCAGGAGCAATTGCTCAATGTCAAGTACAATACAATGAGCCAAAATACGCAAAATTAAGACACCTATATCTTTTTAAAACCTTTAAAAAAATAAAATAAGTAAATACCTATTTTTCTAATTCTTGTCGAATGAATTTTTTTTAGCTACATTTACACCGATGAACACGCAGGAGCAATTGCTGAATGTTAATTACAATTACAGACCTTTAAAAAAAATAAAATAAGTAAATAGCTATTTTTCGTATTCTTGTCGAATGAATTTTTTTTAGCTACATTTACACAGATGAACACGCAGGAGCAAGTGGTCAATGTTAAGTACAATACAATGAGCCAAAATAAGCTTAATTAAGACACCTATATCTTTTAAAGACCTTTAAAAAAAATAAAATAAGTAAATAGCTATTTTTCTTATTCTTGTCGAATGAATTTTTTTTAGCTACATTTACACCGATGAACACGCAGGAACAATTGCTCAATGTTAAGTACAATACAATGAGCCAAAATAAGCCAAATTAAGACACCCGTGTCATATCAAGACCTTTAAAAAAAATAAAATAAGTATATAGCTATTTTTCGTATTCTTGTCGAATGAATTTTTTGAAGCTACATTTACACCGATGTACACGCAGGAGCAAGTGTTCAATGTTAAGTACAATACAATTAGCCTAAATAAGCAAAATTAAGACACCTATATCTTTTTAAGACCTTTAAAAAAAATAAAATAAGTAAATAGCTATTTTTCTTATTCTTGTCGAATGAATTTTTTTTAGCTACATTTACACCGATGAACACGCAGGAACAATTGCTCAATGTTAAGTACAATACAATTAGCCGAAATAAGCAATATTAAGACACCTATATCTTTTTAAAACCTTTAAAAAAAATAAAATAAGTAAATAGCTATTTTTCTTATTCTTGTCGAATGAATTTTTTTTAGCTACATTTACACCGATGAACACGCAGGAGCAATTGCTCAATGTTAAGTACAATACAATGAGCCAAAATAAGCAAAATTAAGACACTCATATCATATCAAGACCTTTAAAAGAAAAAAATAAGTATATAGCTATTTTTCGTATTCTTGTCGAATGAATTTTTTGTAGCTACATTTACACCGACGAACACGCAGGAGCAATTGCTCAATGTCAAGTACAATACAATGAGCCAAAATACGCAAAATTAAGACACCTATATCTTTTTAAAACCTTTAAAAAAATAAAATAAGTAAATACCTATTTTTCTAATTCTTGTCGAATGAATTTTTTTTAGCTACATTTACACCGATGAACACGCAGGAGCAATTGCTGAATGTTAATTACAATTACAGACCTTTAAAAAAAATAAAATAAGTAAATAGCTATTTTTCGTATTCTTGTCGAATGAATTTTTTTTAGCTACATTTACACAGATGAACACGCAGGAGCAAGTGGTCAATGTTAAGTACAATACAATGAGCCAAAATAAGCTTAATTAAGACACCTATATCTTTTAAAGACCTTTAAAAAAAATAAAATAAGTAAATAGCTATTTTTCTTATTCTTGTCGAATGAATTTTTTTTAGCTACATTTACACCGATGAACACGCAGGAACAATTGCTCAATGTTAAGTACAATACAATGAGCCAAAATAAGCCAAATTAAGACACCCGTGTCATATCAAGACCTTTAAAAAAATAAAATAAGTATATAGCTATTTTTCGTATTCTTGTCGAATGAATTTTTTGAAGCTACATTTACACCGATGTACACGCAGGAGCAAGTGTTCAATGTTAAGTACAATACAATTAGCCTAAATAAGCAAAATTAAGACACCTATATCTTTTTAAGACCTTTAAAAAAAATAAAATAAGTAAATAGCTATTTTTCTTATTCTTGTCGAATGAATTTTTGTTAGCTACATTTACACCGATGAACACGCAGGAGCAATTGCTCAATGTTAATTACAATACATTGAGCCAAACTAAGCCAAATTAAGACACCCGTGTCATATCAAGACCTTTAAAAAAAATAAAATAAGTATATAGCTAATTTTCTTATTCTTGTCGAATGAATTTTTTTTAGCTACATTTACACCGATGAACACGCAGGAGCAATTGCTCAATGTTAAGTACAATACAATGAGCCAAAATAAGCAAAAGTTAGACACCCTTATCATATCAAGACCTTTAAAAAAAATAATATAAGTAAATAGCTATTTTTTTTATTCTTGACGAATGAATTTTTTTTAGCAACATTTAAACCGATGAACACGCAATAGCAATTGCTCAATGTCAGGTACAATACAATGAGCCAAAATAAGCAAAATTAAGACACCTATATCTTTTTAAAACCTTTAAAAAAATAAAATACGTAAATAGCTATTTTTCTTACTCTTTTCGAATGAATTTTTTTTAGCTACATTTACACCGATGAACACGCTGGAGCAATTGCTCCATGTTAATTACATTACAATGAGCCACAATAAGCCAAATTAAGACACCCGTGTCATACCAAGACCTTTAAAAAAAATAAAATAAGTATATAGCAATTTTTCGTATTCTTTAAAATGAATTTTTTGTAGCTACATTTACACCGATGAACACGCAGGAGCAATTGCTCAATGTTAAGTACAATACAGTGAGCCTAAGTAAGCAAAATTAAGACACCTATATCTTTTTAAGACCTTTAAAAAAAATAAAATAAGTAAATAGCTATTTTTCTTATTCTTGTCGAATGAATTTTTTTTAGCTACATTTACACCGATGAACACGCAGGAACAATTGCTCAATGTTAAGTACAATACAATTAGCCGAAATAAGCAATATTAAGACACCTATATCTTTTTAAAACCTTTAAAAAAAATAAAATAAGTAAATAGCTATTTTTCTTATTCTTGTCGAATGAATTTTTTTTAGCTACATTTACACCGATGAACACGCAGGAGCAATTGCTCAATGTTAAGTACAATACAATGAGCCAAAATAAGCAAAATTAAGACACTCATATCATATCAAGACCTTTAAAAGAAAAAAATAAGTATATAGCTATTTTTCGTATTCTTGTCGAATGAATTTTTTGTAGCTACATTTAAACCGATGAACACGCTGGAGCAAGTGGTCAATGTTAAGTACAATACAATGAGCCTAAATAAGCAAAATTAAGACACCTATATCTTTTTAAGACCTTTAAAAAAAATAAAATAAGTAAATAGCTATTTTTCTTATTCTTGTCGAATGAATTTTTTTTAGCTACATTTACACCGACAAACAAGCAGGAACAATTGCTCAATGTTAAGTACAATACAATGAGCCAAAATAAGCAAAATTAAGACACCTACATCTTTTTAAAACCTTTAAAAAAATAAAATAAGTAAATAGCTATTTTTCGTATTCTTGCCGTATGAATTTTTTTATGCTACATTTACACCGATGTACACGCAGGAGCAAGTGGTCAATGTTAAGTACAATACAATGAGCCAAAATAAGCAAAATTAAGACACCTACATCTTTTTAAAACCTTTAAAAAAATAAAATAAGTAAATAGCTATTTTTCGTATTCTTGCCGTATGAATTTTTTTTAGCTACATTTACACCGATGAACACGCAGGAACAATTGCTCAATGTTAAGTACAATACATTGAGCCAAAATAAGCAAAATTAAGGCACCTATATCTTTTTAAAACCTTTAAAAAAAATAAAATAAGTAAATAGCTATTTTTCTTCTTCTTGTCGAATGAATTTTTTTTAGCAACATTTAAACCGATGAACACGCAGGAGCAATTTTTTAATATCAAGTACGATACAATGAGCCAAAGAAAGCAAAACTAAGACACCTTTATCTTTTTAAAACCTTTAAAAAAAATAAAATAAGTAAATAGCTATTTTTCTTCTTCTTGTCGAATGAATTTTTTTTAGCAACATTTAAACCGATGAACACGCAGGAGCAATTTTTTAATATCAAGTACGATACAATGAGCCAAAGTAAGCAAAACTAAGACACCTTTATCTTTTTAAAACCTTTAAAAAAATAAAATAAGTTAATAGCTATTTTTCTTATTCTTGTCGAATGAATTTTTTTTAGCTACATTTACACCGATGAACACGCAGGAGCAATTGCTCAATGTTAATTACAATACATTGAGCCAAACTAAGCCAAATTAAGACACCCGTGTCATATCAAGACCTTTAAAAAAAATAAAATAAGTATATAGCTAATTTTCTTATTCTTGTCGAATGAATTTTTTTTAGCTACATTTACACCGATGAACACGCAGGAGCAATTGCTCAATGTTAAGTACAATACAATGAGCCAAAATAAGCAAAAGTTAGACACCCTTATCATATCAAGACCTTTAAAAAAAATAATATAAGTAAATAGCTATTTTTTTTATTCTTGACGAATGAATTTTTTTTAGCAACATTTAAACCGATGAACACGCAATAGCAATTGCTCAATGTCAGGTACAATACAATGAGCCAAAATAAGCAAAATTAAGACACCTATATCTTTTTAAAACCTTTAAAAAAATAAAATACGTAAATAGCTATTTTTCTTACTCTTTTCGAATGAATTTTTTTTAGCTACATTTACACCGATGAACACGCTGGAGCAATTGCTCCATGTTAATTACATTACAATGAGCCACAATAAGCC
Source organism: Psococerastis gibbosa (assembly GCA_963971405.1). Taxonomy (NCBI): domain Eukaryota; kingdom Metazoa; phylum Arthropoda; class Insecta; order Psocodea; family Psocidae; genus Psococerastis; species Psococerastis gibbosa. The sequence continues at coordinate 388,246 of CAXART010000001.1, read as the reverse complement.
AAATTAAGACACCCGTGTCATACCAAGACCTTTAAAAAAAATAAAATAAGTATATAGCAATTTTTCGTATTCTTTAAAATGAATTTTTTGTAGCTACATTTACACCGATGAACACGCAGGAGCAATTGCTCAATGTTAAGTACAATACAGTGAGCCTAAGTAAGCAAAATTAAGACACCTATATCTTTTTAAGACCTTTAAAAAAAATAAAATAAGTAAATAGCTATTTTTCTTATTCTTGTCGAATGAATTTTTTTTAGCTACATTTACACCGATGAACACGCAGGAACAATTGCTCAATGTTAAGTACAATACAATTAGCCGAAATAAGCAATATTAAGACACCTATATCTTTTTAAAACCTTTAAAAAAAAAAAAATAAGTAAATAGCTATTTTTCTTATTCTTGTCGAATGAATTTTTTTTAGCTACATTTACACCGATGAACACGCAGGAGCAATTGCTCAATGTTAAGTACAATACAATGAGCCAAAATAAGCAAAATTAAGACACTCATATCATATCAAGACCTTTAAAAGAAAAAAATAAGTATATAGCTATTTTTCGTATTCTTGTCGAATGAATTTTTTGTAGCTACATTTAAACCGATGAACACGCTGGAGCAATTGCCTAATTTTTGATACAGTACAGTGAGCCAAAATAAGCAATATTAAGACACCCATATCTTTTCAAGACCTATAAAAAAAATAAAATAAGTAAATAGCTATTTTTTGTATTCTTGTCGAATGAATTTTTTGTAGCTACATTTACACCGATGAACACGCAGGAGCAATTGCTCAATGTTAAGTACAATACAATGAGCCAAAATAAGCAAAATTAAGACACTGATATCATATCAAGACCTTTAAAAGAAAAAAATAAGTATATAGCTATTTTTCGTATTCTTGCCGTATGAATTTTTTTAAGCTACATTTACACCGATGAACACGCAGGAGCAATTGCTCAATATTTAGTACAATACATTGAGCCTAAATAAGCAAAATTAAGACACTTATATCTTTTTAAGACCTTTAAAGAAACTAAAATAAGTAAATAGCTATTTTTCTTATTCTTGTCGAATGACTTTTTTTTAGCAACATTTAAACCGATGAACACGCAGGAACAATTGTTCAATGTTAAGTACAATACATTGAGCCAAAATAAGCAAAATAAAGACACCTATATCTTTTTAAAACCTTTAAAAAAAATAAAATAAGTAAATAGCTATTTTTCTTATTCTTGTCAAATGAATTTTTTGTAGCTACATTTACACCGGCGAACACGCAGGAGCAAGTGGCCAATGTTAAGTGCAATACAATGAGCCTAAATAAGCAAAATTAAGACACCTATATCTTTTTAAAACCTTTAAGAAAAATAAAATAAGTAAATAGCTATTTTTCTTATTCTTGTCGAATGAATTTTTTTTAGCTACATTTACACCGATGAACACGCAGGAGCAATTGCTCAATGTTAAGTACAATACAATGAGCCAAAATAAGCAAAATTAAGACACTCATATCATATCAAGACCTTTAAAAAAAAAAATAAGTATATAGCTATTTTTCGTATTCTTGTCGAATGAATTTTTTGTAGCTACATTTACACCGATGAACACGCTGGAGCAATTGCCTAACGTTAGATACACTACAGGGAGCCAAAATATGCAAAACTAAGACTCCTATATCTTTTTAAAACCTTTAAAAAAATAAAATAAGTATATAGCTATTTTTCGTATTCTTGTCGAATGAATTTTTTGAAGCTACATTTACACCGATGTACACGCAGGAGCAAGTGTTCAATGTTAAGTACAATACAATTAGCCTAAATAAGCAAAATTAAGACACCTATATCTTTTTAAGACCTTTAAAAAAAATAAAATAAGTAAATAGCTATTTTTCTTATTCTTGTCGAATGAATTTTTTTTAGCTACATTTACACCGATGAACACGCAGGAACAATTGCTCAATGTTAAGTACAATACATTGAGCCAAAATAAGCAAAATTAAGACACCTATATCTTTTTAAAACCTTTAAAAAAAATAAAATAAGTAAATAGCTATTTTTCTTATTCATGTCGAATGAATTTTTTTTAGCAACATTTAAACCGATGAACACGCAGGAGCAATTGTTTAATATCAAGTACGATACAATGAGCCAAAATAAGCTAAATTAGGACACCTATATCTTTTTAAAATCTTTAAAAAAATAAAATAAGTAAATAGCTATTTTTCTTATTCTTGTCGAATGAATTTTTTTTAGCTACATTTACACCGATGAACACGCAGGAACAATTGCTCAATGTTAAGTACAATACAGTGAGCCAAAATAAGCCAAATTAAGACACCCGTGTCACATCAAGACCTTTTAAAAAAATAAAATAAGTATATAGCTATTTTTCGTATTCTTGTCGAATGCATTTTTTGTAGCTACATTTACACCGATGTACACGCAAGAGCAAGTGGTCAATGTTAAGTACAATACAATGAGCCTAAATAAGCAAAATTAAGACACCTATATCTTTTTAAGACCTTTAAAAAAAATAAAATAAGTAAATAGCTATTTTTCTTATTCTTGTCGAATGAATTTTTTTTAGCTACATTTACACCGACAAACAAGCAGGAACAATTGCTCAATGTTAAGTACAATACAATGAGCCAAAATAAGCAAAATTAAGACACCTACATCTTTTTAAAACCTTTAAAAAAATAAAATAAGTAAATAGCTATTTTTCGTATTCTTGCCGTATGAATTTTTTTATGCTACATTTACACCGATGTACACGCAGGAGCAAGTGGTCAATGTTAAGTACAATACAATGAGCCAAAATAAGCAAAATTAAGACACCTACATCTTTTTAAAACCTTTAAAAAAATAAAATAAGTAAATAGCTATTTTTCGTATTCTTGCCGTATGAATTTTTTTTAGCTACATTTACACCGATGAACACGCAGGAACAATTGCTCAATGTTAAGTACAATACATTGAGCCAAAATAAGCAAAATTAAGGCACCTATATCTTTTTAAAACCTTTAAAAAAAATAAAATAAGTAAATAGCTATTTTTCTTCTTCTTGTCGAATGAATTTTTTTTAGCAACATTTAAACCGATGAACACGCAGGAGCAATTTTTTAATATCAAGTACGATACAATGAGCCAAAGAAAGCAAAACTAAGACACCTTTATCTTTTTAAAACCTTTAAAAAAAATAAAATAAGTAAATAGCTATTTTTCTTCTTCTTGTCGAATGAATTTTTTTTAGCAACATTTAAACCGATGAACACGCAGGAGCAATTTTTTAATATCAAGTACGATACAATGAGCCAAAGTAAGCAAAACTAAGACACCTTTATCTTTTTAAAACCTTTAAAAAAATAAAATAAGTTAATAGCTATTTTTCTTATTCTTGTCGAATGAATTTTTTTTAGCTACATTTACACCGATGAACACGCAGGAGCAATTGCTCAATGTTAATTACAATACATTGAGCCAAACTAAGCCAAATTAAGACACCCGTGTCATATCAAGACCTTTAAAAAAAATAAAATAAGTATATAGCTAATTTTCTTATTCTTGTCGAATGAATTTTTTTTAGCTACATTTACACCGATGAACACGCAGGAGCAATTGCTCAATGTTAAGTGCAATACAATGAGCCAAAATAAGCAAAAGTTAGACACCCTTATCATATCAAGACCTTTAAAAAAAATAATATAAGTAAATAGCTATTTTTTTTATTCTTGACGAATGAATTTTTTTTAGCAACATTTAAACCGATGAACACGCAGGAGCAATTGCTCAATGTCAGGTACAATACAATGAGCCAAAATAAGCAAAATTAAGACACCTATATCTTTTTAAAACCTTTAAAAAAATAAAATACGTAAATAGCTATTTTTCTTACTCTTTTCGAATGAATTTTTTTTAGCTACATTTACACCGATGAACACGCTGGAGCAATTGCTCCATGTTAATTACAATACAATGAGCCACAATAAGCCAAATTAAGACACCCGTGTCATATCAAGACCTTTAAAAAAAATAAAATAAGTATATAGCTAATTTTCTTATTCTTGTCGAATGAATTTTTTTTAGCTACATTTACACCGATGAACACGCAGGAGCAATTGCTCAATGTTAAGTACAATACAATGAGCCAAAATAAGCAAAATTAAGACACCTATATCTTTTTAAAACCTTTAAAAAAATAAAATACGTAAATAGCTATTTTTCTTACTCTTGTCGAATGAATTTTTTTTAGCTACATTTACACCGATGAACACGCTGGAGCAATTGCTCCATGTTAATTACAACACAATGAGCCACAATAAGCCAAATTAAGACACCCGTGTCATATCAAGACCTTTAAAAAAAATAAAATAAGTATATAGCAATTTTTCGTATTCTTGTCAAATGAATTTTTTGTAGCTACATTTACACCGATGAACACGCAGGAGCAATTGCTCAATGTTAAGTACAATACAGTGAGCCTAAGTAAGCAAAATTAAGACACCTATATCTTTTTAAGACCTTTAAAAAAAATAAAATAAGTAAATAGCTATTTTTCTTATTCTTGTCGAATGAATTTTTTTTAGCTACATTTACACCGATGAACACGCAGGAACAATTGCTCAATGTTAAGTACAATACAATTAGCCGAAATAAGCAATATTAAGACACCTATATCTTTTTAAAACCTTTAAAAAAAATAAAATAAGTAAATAGCTATTTTTCTTATTCTTGTCGAATGAATTTTTTTTAGCTACATTTACACCGATGAACACGCAGGAGCAATTGCTCAATGTTAAGTACAATACAATGAGCCAAAATAAGCAAAATTAAGACACTCATATCATATCAAGACCTTTAAAAGAAAAAAATAAGTATATAGCTATTTTTCGTATTCTTGTCGAATGAATTTTTTGTAGCTACATTTACACCGATGAACACGCAGGAGCAATTGCTCAATGTCAAGTACAATACAATGAGCCAAAATACGCAAAATTAAGACACCTATATCTTTTTAAAACCTTTAAAAAAATAAAATAAGTAAATACCTATTTTTCTAATTCTTGTCGAATGAATTTTTTTTAGCTACATTTACACCGATGAACACGCAGGAGCAATTGCTGAATGTTAATTACAATTACAGACCTTTAAAAAAAAAAAAATAAGTAAATAGCTATTTTTCGTATTCTTGTCGAATGAATTTTTTTTAGCTACATTTACACAGATGAACACGCAGGAGCAAGTGGTCAATGTTAAGTACAATACAATGAGCCAAAATAAGCTTAATTAAGACACCTATATCTTTTAAAGACCTTTAAAAAAAATAAAATAAGTAAATAGCTATTTTTCTTATTCTTGTCGAATGAATTTTTTTTAGCTACATTTACACCGATGAACACGCAGGAACAATTGCTCAATGTTAAGTACAATACAATGAGCCAAAATAAGCCAAATTAAGACACCCGTGTCATATCAAGACCTTTAAAAAAAATAAAATAAGTATATAGCTATTTTTCGTATTCTTGTCGAATGAATTTTTTGAAGCTACATTTACACCGATGTACACGCAGGAGCAAGTGTTCAATGTTAAGTACAATACAATTAGCCTAAATAAGCAAAATTAAGACACCTATATCTTTTTAAGACCTTTAAAAAAAATAAAATAAGTAAATAGCTATTTTTCTTATTCTTGTCGAATGAATTTTTTTTAGCTACATTTACACCGATGAACACGCAGGAACAATTGCTCAATGTTAAGTACAATACATTGAGCCAAAATAAGCAAAATTAAGACACCTATATCTTTTTAAAACCTTAAAAAAAAATAAAATAAGTAAATAGCTATTTTTCTTATTCATGTCGAATGAATTTTTTTTAGCAACATTTAAACCGATGAACACGCAGGAGCAATTGTTTAATATCAAGTACGATACAATGAGCCAAAATAAGCTAAATTAGGACACCTATATCTTTTTAAAACCTTTAAAAAAATAAAATAAGTAAATAGCTATTTTTCTTATTCTTGTCGAATGAATTTTTTTTAGCTACATTTACACCGATGAACACGCAGGAACAATTGCTCAATGTTAAGTACAATACAGTGAGCCAAAATAAGCCAAATTAAGACACCCGTGTCACATCGAGACCTTTTAAAAAAATAAAATAAGTATATAGCTATTTTTCGAATTCTTGTCGAATGCATTTTTTGTAGCTACATTTACACCGATGTACACGCAGGAGCAATTGCTCAATGTTAAGTACAATACAATGAGCCAAAATAAGCAAAATTAAGACACTCATATCATATCAAGACCTTTAAAAAAAAAAATAAGTATATAGCTATTTTTCGTATTCTTGTCGAATGAATTTTTTGTAGCTACATTTACACCGATGAACACGCTGGAGCAATTGCCTAACGTTAGATACACTACAGGGAGCCAAAATATGCAAAACTAAGACTCCTATATCTTTTTAAAACCTTTAAAAAAATAAAATAAGTATATAGCTATTTTTCGTATTCTTGTCGAATGAATTTTTTGAAGCTACATTTACACCGATGTACACGCAGGAGCAAGTGTTCAATGTTAAGTACAATACAATTAGCCTAAATAAGCAAAATTAAGACACCTATATCTTTTTAAGACCTTTAAAAAAAATAAAATAAGTAAATAGCTATTTTTCTTATTCTTGTCGAATGAATTTTTTTTAGCTACATTTACACCGATGAACACGCAGGAACAATTGCTCAATGTTAAGTACAATACATTGAGCCAAAATAAGCAAAATTAAGACACCTATATCTTTTTAAAACCTTTAAAAAAAATAAAATAAGTAAATAGCTATTTTTCTTATTCATGTCGAATGAATTTTTTTTAGCAACATTTAAACCGATGAACACGCAGGAGCAATTGTTTAATATCAAGTACGATACAATGAGCCAAAATAAGCTAAATTAGGACACCTATATCTTTTTAAAATCTTTAAAAAAATAAAATAAGTAAATAGCTATTTTTCTTATTCTTGTCGAATGAATTTTTTTTAGCTACATTTACACCGATGAACACGCAGGAACAATTGCTCAATGTTAAGTACAATACAGTGAGCCAAAATAAGCCAAATTAAGACACCCGTGTCACATCAAGACCTTTTAAAAAAATAAAATAAGTATATAGCTATTTTTCGTATTCTTGTCGAATGCATTTTTTGTAGCTACATTTACACCGATGTACACGCAAGAGCAAGTGGTCAATGTTAAGTACAATACAATGAGCCTAAATAAGCAAAATTAAGACACCTATATCTTTTTAAGACCTTTAAAAAAAATAAAATAAGTAAATAGCTATTTTTCTTATTCTTGTCGAATGAATTTTTTTTAGCTACATTTACACCGACAAACAAGCAGGAACAATTGCTCAATGTTAAGTACAATACAATGAGCCAAAATAAGCAAAATTAAGACACCTACATCTTTTTAAAACCTTTAAAAAAATAAAATAAGTAAATAGCTATTTTTCGTATTCTTGCCGTATGAATTTTTTTATGCTACATTTACACCGATGTACACGCAGGAGCAAGTGGTCAATGTTAAGTACAATACAATGAGCCAAAATAAGCAAAATTAAGACACCTACATCTTTTTAAAACCTTTAAAAAAATAAAATAAGTAAATAGCTATTTTTCGTATTCTTGCCGTATGAATTTTTTTTAGCTACATTTACACCGATGAACACGCAGGAACAATTGCTCAATGTTAAGTACAATACATTGAGCCAAAATAAGCAAAATTAAGGCACCTATATCTTTTTAAAACCTTTAAAAAAAATAAAATAAGTAAATAGCTATTTTTCTTCTTCTTGTCGAATGAATTTTTTTTAGCAACATTTAAACCGATGAACACGCAGGAGCAATTTTTTAATATCAAGTACGATACAATGAGCCAAAGAAAGCAAAACTAAGACACCTTTATCTTTTTAAAACCTTTAAAAAAAATAAAATAAGTAAATAGCTATTTTTCTTCTTCTTGTCGAATGAATTTTTTTTAGCAACATTTAAACCGATGAACACGCAGGAGCAATTTTTTAATATCAAGTACGATACAATGAGCCAAAGTAAGCAAAACTAAGACACCTTTATCTTTTTAAAACCTTTAAAAAAATAAAATAAGTTAATAGCTATTTTTCTTATTCTTGTCGAATGAATTTTTTTTAGCTACATTTACACCGATGAACACGCAGGAGCAATTGCTCAATGTTAATTACAATACATTGAGCCAAACTAAGCCAAATTAAGACACCCGTGTCATATCAAGACCTTTAAAAAAAATAAAATAAGTATATAGCTAATTTTCTTATTCTTGTCGAATGAATTTTTTTTAGCTACATTTACACCGATGAACACGCAGGAGCAATTGCTCAATGTTAAGTACAATACAATGAGCCAAAATAAGCAAAAGTTAGACACCCTTATCATATCAAGACCTTTAAAAAAAATAATATAAGTAAATAGCTATTTTTTTTATTCTTGACGAATGAATTTTTTTTAGCAACATTTAAACCGATGAACACGCAGGAGCAATTGCTCAATGTCAGGTACAATACAATGAGCCAAAATAAGCAAAATTAAGACACCTATATCTTTTTAAAACCTTTAAAAAAATAAAATACGTAAATAGCTATTTTTCTTACTCTTTTCGAATGAATTTTTTTTAGCTACATTTACACCGATGAACACGCTGGAGCAATTGCTCCATGTTAATTACAATACAATGAGCCACAATAAGCCAAATTAAGACACCCGTGTCATATCAAGACCTTTAAAAAAAATAAAATAAGTATATAGCTAATTTTCTTATTCTTGTCGAATGAATTTTTTTTAGCTACATTTACACCGATGAACACGCAGGAGCAATTGCTCAATGTTAAGTACAATACAATGAGCCAAAATAAGCAAAATTAAGACACCTATATCTTTTTAAAACCTTTAAAAAAATAAAATACGTAAATAGCTATTTTTCTTACTCTTGTCGAATGAATTTTTTTTAGCTACATTTACACCGATGAACACGCTGGAGCAATTGCTCCATGTTAATTACAACACAATGAGCCACAATAAGCCAAATTAAGACACCCGTGTCATATCAAGACCTTTAAAAAAAATAAAATAAGTATATAGCAATTTTTCGTATTCTTGTCAAATGAATTTTTTGTAGCTACATTTACACCGATGAACACGCAGGAGCAATTGCTCAATGTTAAGTACAATACAGTGAGCCTAAGTAAGCAAAATTAAGACACCTATATCTTTTTAAGACCTTTAAAAAAAATAAAATAAGTAAATAGCTATTTTTCTTATTCTTGTCGAATGAATTTTTTTTAGCTACATTTACACCGATGAACACGCAGGAACAATTGCTCAATGTTAAGTACAATACAATTAGCCGAAATAAGCAATATTAAGACACCTATATCTTTTTAAAACCTTTAAAAAAAATAAAATAAGTAAATAGCTATTTTTCTTATTCTTGTCGAATGAATTTTTTTTAGCTACATTTACACCGATGAACACGCAGGAGCAATTGCTCAATGTTAAGTACAATACAATGAGCCAAAATAAGCAAAATTAAGACACTCATATCATATCAAGACCTTTAAAAGAAAAAAATAAGTATATAGCTATTTTTCGTATTCTTGTCGAATGAATTTTTTGTAGCTACATTTACACCGATGAACACGCAGGAGCAATTGCTCAATGTCAAGTACAATACAATGAGCCAAAATACGCAAAATTAAGACACCTATATCTTTTTAAAACCTTTAAAAAAATAAAATAAGTAAATACCTATTTTTCTAATTCTTGTCGAATGAATTTTTTTTAGCTACATTTACACCGATGAACACGCAGGAGCAATTGCTGAATGTTAATTACAATTACAGACCTTTAAAAAAAAAAAAATAAGTAAATAGCTATTTTTCGTATTCTTGTCGAATGAATTTTTTTTAGCTACATTTACACAGATGAACACGCAGGAGCAAGTGGTCAATGTTAAGTACAATACAATGAGCCAAAATAAGCTTAATTAAGACACCTATATCTTTTAAAGACCTTTAAAAAAAATAAAATAAGTAAATAGCTATTTTTCTTATTCTTGTCGAATGAATTTTTTTTAGCTACATTTACACCGATGAACACGCAGGAACAATTGCTCAATGTTAAGTACAATACAATGAGCCAAAATAAGCCAAATTAAGACACCCGTGTCATATCAAGACCTTTAAAAAAAATAAAATAAGTATATAGCTATTTTTCGTATTCTTGTCGAATGAATTTTTTGAAGCTACATTTACACCGATGTACACGCAGGAGCAAGTGTTCAATGTTAAGTACAATACAATTAGCCTAAATAAGCAAAATTAAGACACCTATATCTTTTTAAGACCTTTAAAAAAAATAAAATAAGTAAATAGCTATTTTTCTTATTCTTGTCGAATGAATTTTTTTTAGCTACATTTACACCGATGAACACGCAGGAACAATTGCTCAATGTTAAGTACAATACATTGAGCCAAAATAAGCAAAATTAAGACACCTATATCTTTTTAAAACCTTAAAAAAAAATAAAATAAGTAAATAGCTATTTTTCTTATTCATGTCGAATGAATTTTTTTTAGCAACATTTAAACCGATGAACACGCAGGAGCAATTGTTTAATATCAAGTACGATACAATGAGCCAAAATAAGCTAAATTAGGACACCTATATCTTTTTAAAACCTTTAAAAAAATAAAATAAGTAAATAGCTATTTTTCTTATTCTTGTCGAATGAATTTTTTTTAGCTACATTTACACCGATGAACACGCAGGAACAATTGCTCAATGTTAAGTACAATACAGTGAGCCAAAATAAGCCAAATTAAGACACCCGTGTCACATCGAGACCTTTTAAAAAAATAAAATAAGTATATAGCTATTTTTCGAATTCTTGTCGAATGCATTTTTTGTAGCTACATTTACACCGATGTACACGCAGGAGCAAGTGGTCAATGTTAAGTACAATACAATGAGCCTAAATAAGCAAAATTAAGACACCTATATCTTTTTAAGACCTTTAAAAAAAATAAAATAAGTAAATAGCTATTTTTCTTATTCTTGTCGAATGAATTTTTTTTAGCTACATTTACACCGACAAACAAGCAGGAACAATTGCTCAATGTTAAGTACAATACAATGAGCCAAAATAAGCAAAATTAAGACACCTACATCTTTTTAAAACCTTTAAAAAAATAAAATAAGTAAATAGCTATTTTTCGTATTCTTGCCGTATGAATTTTTTTTAGCTACATTTACACCGATGAACACGCAGGAACAATTGCTCAATGTTAAGTACAATACAATGAGCCAAAACAAGCAGAATTAAGACACCTACATCTTTTTAAAACCTTTAAAAAAATAAAATAAGTAAATAGCTATTTTTCGTATTCTTGCCGTATGAATTTTTTTTAGCTACATTTACACCGATGAACACGCAGGAACAATTGCTCAATGTTAAGTACAATACATTGAGCCAAAATAAGCAAAATTAAGGCACCTATATCTTTTTAAAACCTTTAAAAAAAATAAAATAAGTAAATAGCTATTTTTCTTCTTCTTGTCGAATGAATTTTTTTTAGCAACATTTAAACCGATGAACACGCAGGAGCAATTTTTTAATATCAAGTACGATACAATGAGCCAAAGAAAGCAAAACTAAGACACCTTTATCTTTTTAAAACCTTTAAAAAAAATAAAATAAGTAAATAGCTATTTTTCTTCTTCTTGTCGAATGAATTTTTTTTAGCAACATTTAAACCGATGAACACGCAGGAGCAATTTTTTAATATCAAGTACGATACAATGAGCCAAAGTAAGCAAAACTAAGACACCTTTATCTTTTTAAAACCTTTAAAAAAATAAAATAAGTTAATAGCTATTTTTCTTATTCTTGTCGAATGAATTTTTTTTAGCTACATTTACACCGATGAACACGCAGGAGCAATTGCTCAATGTTAATTACAATACATTGAGCCAAACTAAGCCAAATTAAGACACCCGTGTCATATCAAGACCTTTAAAAAAAATAAAATAAGTATATAGCTAATTTTCTTATTCTTGTCGAATGAATTTTTTTTAGCTACATTTACACCGATGAACACGCAGGAGCAATTGCTCAATGTTAAGTACAATACAATGAGCCAAAATAAGCAAAAGTTAGACACCCTTATCATATCAAGACCTTTAAAAAAAATAATATAAGTAAATAGCTATTTTTTTTATTCTTGACGAATGAATTTTTTTTAGCAACATTTAAACCGATGAACACGCAGGAGCAATTGCTCAATGTCAGGTACAATACAATGAGCCAAAATAAGCAAAATTAAGACACCTATATCTTTTTAAAACCTTTAAAAAAATAAAATACGTAAATAGCTATTTTTCTTACTCTTTTCGAATGAATTTTTTTTAGCTACATTTACACCGATGAACACGCTGGAGCAATTGCACCATGTTAATTACAATACAATGAGCCACAATAAGCCAAATTAAGACACCCGTGTCATATCAAGACCTTTAAAAAAAATAAAATAAGTATATAGCAATTTTTCGTATTCTTGTCAAATGAATTTTTTGTAGCTACATTTACACCGATGAACACGCAGGAGCAATTGCTCAATGTTAAGTACAATACAGTGAGCCTAAGTAAGCAAAATTAAGACACCTATATCTTTTTAAGACCTTTAAAAAAAATAAAATAAGTAAATAGCTATTTTTCTTATTCTTGTCGAATGAATTTTTTTTAGCTACATTTACACCGATGAACACGCAGGAACAATTGCTCAATGTTAAGTACAATACAATTAGCCGAAATAAGCAATATTAAGACACCTATATCTTTTTAAAACCTTTAAAAAAAATAAAATAAGTAAATAGCTATTTTTCTTATTCTTGTCGAATGAATTTTTTTTAGCTACATTTACACCGATGAACACGCAGGAGCAATTGCTCAATGTTAAGTACAATACAATGAGCCAAAATAAGCAAAATTAAGACACTCATATCATATCAAGACCTTTAAAAGAAAAAAATAAGTATATAGCTATTTTTCGTATTCTTGTCGAATGAATTTTTTGTAGCTACATTTAAACCGATGAACACGCTGGAGCAATTGCCTAATTTTAGATACAGTACAGTGAGCCAAAATAAGCAATATTAAGACACCCATATCTTTTCAAGACCTATAAAAAAAATAAAATAAGTAAATAGCTATTTTTTGTATTCTTGTCGAATGAATTTTTTGTAGCTACATTTACACCGATGAACACGCAGGAGCAATTGCTCAATGTTAAGTACAATACAATGAGCCAAAATAATCAAAATTAAGACACTGATATCATATCAAGACCTTTAAAAGAAAAAAATAAGTATATAGCTATTTTTCGTATTCTTGCCGTATGAATTTTTTTAAGCTACATTTACACCGATGAACACGCAGGAGCAATTGCTCAATATTTAGTACAATACATTGAGCCTAAATAAGCAAAATTAAGACACTTATATCTTTTTAAGACCTTTAAAGAAACTAAAATAAGTAAATAGCTATTTTTCTTATTCTTGTCGAATGACTTTTTTTTAGCAACATTTAAACCGATGAACACGCAGGAACAATTGTTCAATGTTAAGTACAATACATTGAGCCAAAATAAGCAAAATAAAGACACCTATATCTTTTTAAAACCTTTAAAAAAAATAAAATAAGTAAATAGCTATTTTTCTTATTCTTGTCAAATGAATTTTTTGTAGCTACATTTACACCGGCGAACACGCAGGAGCAAGTGGCCAATGTTAAGTGCAATACAATGAGCCTAAATAAGCAAAATTAAGACACCTATATCTTTTTAAAACCTTTAAGAAAAATAAAATAAGTAAATAGCTTTTTTTCTTATTCTTGTCGAATGAATTTTTTTTAGCTACATTTACACCGATGAACACGCAGGAGCAATTGCTCAATGTTAAGTACAATACAATGAGCCAAAATAAGCAAAATTAAGACACTCATATCATATCAAGACCTTTAAAAAAAAAAATAAGTATATAGCTATTTTTCGTATTCTTGTCGAATGAATTTTTTGTAGCTACATTTACACCGATGAACACGCTGGAGCAATTGCCTAACGTTAGATACACTACAGGGAGCCAAAATATGCAAAACTAAGACTCCTATATCTTTTTAAAACCTTTAAAAAAATAAAATAAGTATATAGCTATTTTTCGTATTCTTGCCTTATGAATTTTTTTAAGCTACATTTACACCGATGAACACGCAGGAGCAATTGCTCCCGCTCCGTACCCGCTCCGGCTTCAAACTACTCAACACAACTAGGGAAACATGCAGCTACCGAGGTCAAGCTCCCGATGAATCCGACAGAAACCCAGATCGCGGGGCGCTATACTCTAGAGCCGCATCCTTCCTCATGCGGAGACTCAACTCAGGGAGCGTTAAGGTCAGAAAGAAACCTGGACAAAATCTGCGACAACAATCTCTCTCTTCTAATGCAACAACATATACAGTGCAATAATAATTTTTAAATTGAAAAACAGCGCCAAACAGTAGCGGGTGCATTAAGCTAAAACCACGTCTTAGACGGGGCAATAGAAACCAATAAGGCCGAAATAGTCAACAAGATTACCGAACCAGAGGAGCTCTTATTTTATTTTAAAATTAACCGGAAAAACCCAGCCGGGAAAACTTTTCCGCTTTTTCCAAAAGCAACAAAACAAAATAATGTGAGAGTGACAAACGAAATTACTACGGTAAGTACAGTGAAACAATACATTGACAACCTGGTGATCTAAGCACAGAGACGCTGCGTTTTTGCGCCAAAACAGAGACCTCTTTATTAAAATGTAATCAAAACACGAACCCGGGGCGCCAACCTACAATTTTGGAATGATTACTGCCAAACAAGGACCGGTAGACGTGCCCCTTTCCCGTAGGCAAGGATCGGGTCACACGCCTCAATTTTACGGTTCCAAAAGTGGCTGCAAACACCCAGCGTCCCTATTCTTAGACCACCATGTTGTAATTAGAACAAGAATGAACAGGCTCCCGAAGTTTGACAGCTCCAGGAGTGTCATCAGCTGATTATGACAAGACAGACAGCTCATCA
Source organism: Psococerastis gibbosa (assembly GCA_963971405.1). Classification (NCBI taxonomy): domain Eukaryota; kingdom Metazoa; phylum Arthropoda; class Insecta; order Psocodea; family Psocidae; genus Psococerastis; species Psococerastis gibbosa. The sequence continues at coordinate 373,041 of CAXART010000001.1, read as the reverse complement.
AAATTACGTACGGACTAAATGATTTAGAAATGTAGGGGGTAGCAAAATTGCGCCCAGAACTTAGGAAAATTGACGAACTGGAAAATTATATAAAAGAAAAGAAGCTTACGGACCAGAGCTCACGGCAGGGTACTCGGCTTCCACTGGTAGGTGCAGGGCGCAGAGAGTGCATACTCCGCAGGGTGTAGTAGGCCCTAGGCAGGCCGTAGGTAGGTCAAAATATGCATGGTTCACTCCATCTCGCCTATCCGAAATCCAGGCGGCTACCGGAGCCTAGTGCATGCATTTTTTGTAGCTACATTTACGCCGATGTACACGCAGGAGCAAGTGGTCAATGTTAAGTACAATACAATGAGCCTAAATAAGCAAAATTAAGACACCTATATCTTTTTAAGACCTTTAAAAAAAATAAAATAAGTAAATAGCTATTTTTCTTATTCTTGTCGAATGAATTTTTTTTAGCTACATTTACACCGACAAACAAGCAGGAACAATTGCTCAATGTTAAGTACAATACAATGAGCCAAAATAAGCAAAATTAAGACACCTACATCTTTTTAAAACCTTTAAAAAAATAAAATAAGTAAATAGCTATTTTTCGTATTCTTGCCGTATGAATTTTTTTATGCTACATTTACACCGATGTACACGCAGGAGCAAGTGGTCAATGTTAAGTACAATACAATGAGCCAAAATAAGCAAAATTAAGACACCTACATCTTTTTAAAACCTTTAAAAAAATAAAATAAGTAAATAGCTATTTTTCGTATTCTTGCCGTATGAATTTTTTTTAGCTACATTTACACCGATGAACACGCTGGAGCAATTGCTCAATGTTAATTACAATACAATGAGACACAATATGCCAAATTAAGACACCCGTGTCATATCAAGACCTTTAAAAAAATAAAATAAGTATATAGCAATTTTTCGTATTCTTGTCAAATGAATTTTTTGTAGCTACATTTACATCGATGAACACGCAGGAGCAATTGCTCAATGTTAAGTACAATACAGTGAGCCTAAGTAAGCAAAATCAAGACACCTATATCTTTTTAAGACCTTTAAAAAAAATAAAATAAGTAAATAGCTATTTTTCTTATTCTTGTCGAATGAATTTTTTTTAGCTACATTTACACCGATGAACACGCAGGAACAATTGCTCAATGTTAAGTACAATACAATGAGCCAAAATAAGCAAAATTAAGACACCTACATCTTTTTAAAGCCTGGGATTGGTGTTACGAAAATTAAACCGGGCTAGCTCAGACGACACCCAAGCTAATCCCGCTCCGGCTTCAAACTACTCAACACAACTAGGGAAACATGCAGCTACCGAGGTCAAGCTCCCGATGAATCCGACAGAAACCCAGATCGCGGGGCGCTATACTCTAGAGCCGCATCCTTCCTCATGCGGAGACTCAACTCAGGGAGCGTTAAGGTCAGAAAGAAACCTGGACAAAATCTGCGACAACAATCTCTCTCTTCTAATGCAACAACATATACAGTGCAATAATAATTTTTAAATTGAAAAACAGCGCCAAACAGTAGCGGGTGCATTAAGCTAAAACCACGTCTTAGACGGGGCAATAGAAACCAATAAGGCCGAAATAGTCAACAAGATTACCGAACCAGAGGAGCTCTTATTTTATTTTAAAATTAACCGGAAAAACCCAGCCGGGAAAACTTTTCCGCTTTTTCCAAAAGCAACAAAACAAAATAATGTGAGAGTGACAAACGAAATTACTACGGTAAGTACAGTGAAACAATACATTGACAACCTGGTGATCTAAGCACAGAGACGCTGCGTTTTTGCGCCAAAACAGAGACCTCTTTATTAAAATGTAATCAAAACACGAACCCGGGGCGCCAACCTACAATTTTGGAATGATTACTGCCAAACAAGGACCGGTAGACGTGCCCCTTTCCCGTAGGCAAGGATCGGGTCACACGCCTCAATTTTACGGTTCCAAAAGTGGCTGCAAACACCCAGCGTCCCTATTCTTAGACCACCATGTTGTAATTAGAACAAGAATGAACAGGCTCCCGAAGTTTGACAGCTCCAGGAGTGTCATCAGCTGATTATGACAAGACAGACAGCTCATCAAAATTACGTACGGACTAAATGATTTAGAAATGTAGGGGGTAGCAAAATTGCGCCCAGAACTTAGGAAAATTGACGAACTGGAAAATTATATAAAAGAAAAGAAGCTTACGGACCAGAGCTCACGGCAGGGTACTCGGCTTCCACTGGTAGGTGCAGGGCGCAGAGAGTGCATACTCCGCAGGGTGTAGTAGGCCCTAGGCAGGCCGTAGGTAGGTCAAAATATGCATGGTTCACTCCATCTCGCCTATCCGAAATCCAGGCGGCTACCGGAGCCTAGTGCATGCATTTTTTGTAGCTACATTTACACCGATGTACACGCAGGAGCAAGTGGTCAATGTTAAGTACAATACAATGAGCCTAAATAAGCAAAATTAAGACACCTATATCTTTTTAAGACCTTTAAAAAAAATAAAATAAGTAAATAGCTATTTTTCTTATTCTTGTCGAATGAATTTTTTTTAGCTACATTTACACCGACAAACAAGCAGGAACAATTGCTCAATGTTAAGTACAATACAATGAGCCAAAATAAGCAAAATTAAGACACCTACATCTTTTTAAAACCTTTAAAAAAATAAAATAAGTAAATAGCTATTTTTCGTATTCTTGCCGTATGAATTTTTTTATGCTACATTTACACCGATGTACACGCAGGAGCAAGTGGTCAATGTTAAGTACAATACAATGAGCCAAAATAAGCAAAATTAAGACACCTACATCTTTTTAAAACCTTTAAAAAAATAAAATAAGTAAATAGCTATTTTTCGTATTCTTGCCGTATGAATTTTTTTTAGCTACATTTACACCGATGAACACGCAGGAACAATTGCTCAATGTTAAGTACAATACATTGAGCCAAAATAAGCAAAATTAAGGCACCTATATCTTTTTAAAACCTTTAAAAAAATAAAATAAGTAAATAGCTATTTTTCTTCTTCTTGTCGAATGAATTTTTTTTAGCAACATTTAAACCGATGAACACGCAGGAGCAATTTTTTAATATCAAGTACGATACAATGAGCCAAAGAAAGCAAAACTAAGACACCTTTATCTTTTTAAAACCTATAAAAAAAATAAAATAAGTAAATAGCTATTTTTCTTCTTCTTGTCGAATGAATTTTTTTTAGCAACATTTAAACCGATGAACACGCAGGAGCAATTTTTTAATATCAAGTACGATACAATGAGCCAAAGTAAGCAAAACTAAGACACCTTTATCTTTTTAAAACCTTTAAAAAAATAAAATAAGTTAATAGCTATTTTTCTTATTCTTGTCGAATGAATTTTTTTTAGCTACATTTACACCGATGAACACGCAGGAGCAATTGCTCAATGTTAATTACAATACATTGAGCCAAACTAAGCCAAATTAAGACACCCGTGTCATATCAAGACCTTTAAAAAAAATAAAATAAGTATATAGCTAATTTTCTTATTCTTGTCGAATGAATTTTTTTTAGCTACATTTACACCGATGAACACGCAGGAGCAATTGCTCAATGTTAAGTACAATACAATGAGCCAAAATAAGCAAAAGTTAGACACCCTTATCATATCAAGACCTTTAAAAAAAATAATATAAGTAAATAGCTATTTTTTTTATTCTTGACGAATGAATTTTTTTTAGCAACATTTAAACCGATGAACACGCAGGAGCAATTGCTCAATGTCGGGTACAATACAATGAGCCAAAATAAGCAAAATTAAGACACCTATATCTTTTTAAAACCTTTAAAAAAATAAAATACGTAAATAGCTATTTTTCTTACTCTTTTCGAATGAATTTTTTTTAGCTACATTTACACCGATGAACACGCTGGAGCAATTGCTCCATGTTAATTACAATACAATGAGCCACAATAAGCCAAATTAAGACACCCGTGTCATATCAAGACCTTTAAAAAAAATAAAATAAGTATATAGCAATTTTTCGTATTCTTGTCAAATGAATTTTTTGTAGCTACATTTACACCGATGAACACGCAGGAGCAATTGCTCAATGTTAAGTACAATACAGTGAGCCTAAGTAAGCAAAATTAAGACACCTATATCTTTTTAAGACCTTTAAAAAAAATAAAATAAGTAAATAGCTATTTTTCTTATTCTTGTCGAATGAATTTTTTTTAGCTACATTTACACCGATGAACACGCAGGAACAATTGCTCAATGTTAAGTACAATACAATTAGCCGAAATAAGCAATATTAAGACACCTATATCTTTTTAAAACCTTTAAAAAAAATAAGATAAGTAAATAGCTATTTTTCTTATTCTTGTCGAATGAATTTTTTTTAGCTACATTTACACCGATGAACACGCAGGAGCAATTGCTCAATGTTAAGTACAATACAATGAGCCAAAATAAGCAAAATTAAGACACTCATATCATATCAAGACCTTTAAAAGAAAAAAATAAGTATATAGCTATTTTTCGTATTCTTGTCGAATGAATTTTTTGTAGCTACATTTAAACCGATGAACACGCTGGAGCAATTGCCTAATTTTAGATACAGTACAGTGAGCCAAAATAAGCAATATTAAGACACCCATATCTTTTCAAGACCTATAAAAAAAATAAAATAAGTAAATAGCTATTTTTTGTATTCTTGTCGAATGAATTTTTTGTAGCTACATTTACACCGATGAACACGCAGGAGCAATTGCTCAATGTTAAGTACAATACAATGAGCCAAAATAAGCAAAATTAAGACACTGATATCATATCAAGACCTTTAAAAGAAAAAAATAAGTATATAGCTATTTTTCGTATTCTTGCCGTATGAATTTTTTTAAGCTACATTTACACCGATGAACACGCAGGAGCAATTGCTCAATATTTAGTACAATACATTGAGCCTAAATAAGCAAAATTAAGACACTTATATCTTTTTAAGACCTTTAAAGAAACTAAAATAAGTAAATAGCTATTTTTCTTATTCTTGTCGAATGACTTTTTTTTAGCAACATTTAAACCGATGAACACGCAGGAACAATTGTTCAATGTTAAGTACAATACATTGAGCCAAAATAAGCAAAATAAAGACACCTATATCTTTTTAAAACCTTTAAAAAAAATAAAATAAGTAAATAGCTATTTTTCTTATTCTTGTCAAATGAATTTTTTGTAGCTACATTTACACCGGCGAACACGCAGGAGCAAGTGGCCAATGTTAAGTGCAATACAATGAGCCTAAATAAGCAAAATTAAGACACCTATATCTTTTTAAAACCTTTAAGAAAAATAAAATAAGTAAATAGCTATTTTTCTTATTCTTGTCGAATGAATTTTTTTTAGCTACATTTACACCGATGAACACGCAGGAGCAATTGCTCAATGTTAAGTACAATACAATGAGCCAAAATAAGCAAAATTAAGACACTCATATCATATCAAGACCTTTAAAAAAAAAAATAAGTATATAGCTATTTTTCGTATTCTTGTCGAATGAATTTTTTGTAGCTACATTTACACCGATGAACACGCTGGAGCAATTGCCTAACGTTAGATACACTACAGGGAGCCAAAATATGCAAAACTAAGACTCCTATATCTTTTTAAAACCTTTAAAAAAATAAAATAAGTATATAGCTATTTTTCGTATTCTTGTCGAATGAATTTTTTGAAGCTACATTTACACCGATGTACACGCAGGAGCAAGTGTTCAATGTTAAGTACAATACAATTAGCCTAAATAAGCAAAATTAAGACACCTATATCTTTTTAAGACCTTTAAAAAAAATAAAATAAGTAAATAGCTATTTTTCTTATTCTTGTCGAATGAATTTTTTTTAGCTACATTTACACCGATGAACACGCAGGAACAATTGCTCAATGTTAAGTACAATACATTGAGCCAAAATAAGCAAAATTAAGACACCTATATCTTTTTAAAACCTTTAAAAAAAATAAAATAAGTAAATAGCTATTTTTCGTATTCTTGTCGAATGAATTTTTTGAAGCTACATTTACACCGATGAACACGCAGGAGCAATTGTTTAATATCAAGTACGATACAATGAGCCAAAATAAGCTAAATTAGGACACCTATATCTTTTTAAAACCTTTAAAAAAATAAAATAAGTAAATAGCTATTTTTCTTATTCTTGTCGAATGAATTTTTTTTAGCTACATTTACACCGATGAACACGCAGGAACAATTGCTCAATGTTAAGTACAATACAGTGAGCCAAAATAAGCCAAATTAAGACACCCGTGTCACATCAAGACCTTTTAAAAAAATAAAATAAGTATATAGCTATTTTTCGTATTCTTGTCGAATGCATTTTTTGTAGCTACATTTACACCGATGTACACGCAGGAGCAAGTGGTCAATGTTAAGTACAATACAATGAGCCTAAATAAGCAAAATTAAGACACCTATATCTTTTTAAGACCTTTAAAAAAAATAAAATAAGTAAATAGCTATTTTTCTTATTCTTGTCGAATGAATTTTTTTATGCTACATTTACACCGATGTACACGCAGGAGCAAGTGGTCAATGTTAAGTACAATACAATGAGCCAAAATAAGCAAAATTAAGACACCTACATCTTTTTAAAACCTTTAAAAAAATAAAATAAGTAAATAGCTATTTTTCGTATTCTTGCCGTATGAATTTTTTTTAGCTACATTTACACCGATGAACACGCAGGAACAATTGCTCAATGTTAAGTACAATACATTGAGCCAAAATAAGCAAAATTAAGGCACCTATATCTTTTTAAAACCTTTAAAAAAATAAAATAAGTAAATAGCTATTTTTCTTCTTCTTGTCGAATGAATTTTTTTTAGCAACATTTAAACCGATGAACACGCAGGAGCAATTTTTTAATATCAAGTACGATACAATGAGCCAAAGAAAGCAAAACTAAGACACCTTTATCTTTTTAAAACCTATAAAAAAAATAAAATAAGTAAATAGCTATTTTTCTTCTTCTTGTCGAATGAATTTTTTTTAGCAACATTTAAACCGATGAACACGCAGGAGCAATTTTTTAATATCAAGTACGATACAATGAGCCAAAGTAAGCAAAACTAAGACACCTTTATCTTTTTAAAACCTTTAAAAAAATAAAATAAGTTAATAGCTATTTTTCTTATTCTTGTCGAATGAATTTTTTTTAGCTACATTTACACCGATGAACACGCAGGAGCAATTGCTCAATGTTAATTACAATACATTGAGCCAAACTAAGCCAAATTAAGACACCCGTGTCATATCAAGACCTTTAAAAAAAATAAAATAAGTATATAGCTAATTTTCTTATTCTTGTCGAATGAATTTTTTTTAGCTACATTTACACCGATGAACACGCAGGAGCAATTGCTCAATGTTAAGTACAATACAATGAGCCAAAATAAGCAAAAGTTAGACACCCTTATCATATCAAGACCTTTAAAAAAAATAATATAAGTAAATAGCTATTTTTTTTATTCTTGACGAATGAATTTTTTTTAGCAACATTTAAACCGATGAACACGCAGGAGCAATTGCTCAATGTCGGGTACAATACAATGAGCCAAAATAAGCAAAATTAAGACACCTATATCTTTTTAAAACCTTTAAAAAAATAAAATACGTAAATAGCTATTTTTCTTACTCTTTTCGAATGAATTTTTTTTAGCTACATTTACACCGATGAACACGCTGGAGCAATTGCTCCATGTTAATTACAATACAATGAGCCACAATAAGCCAAATTAAGACACCCGTGTCATATCAAGACCTTTAAAAAAAATAAAATAAGTATATAGCAATTTTTCGTATTCTTGTCAAATGAATTTTTTGTAGCTACATTTACACCGATGAACACGCAGGAGCAATTGCTCAATGTTAAGTACAATACAGTGAGCCTAAGTAAGCAAAATTAAGACACCTATATCTTTTTAAGACCTTTAAAAAAAATAAAATAAGTAAATAGCTATTTTTCTTATTCTTGTCGAATGAATTTTTTTTAGCTACATTTACACCGATGAACACGCAGGAACAATTGCTCAATGTTAAGTACAATACAATTAGCCGAAATAAGCAATATTAAGACACCTATATCTTTTTAAAACCTTTAAAAAAAATAAGATAAGTAAATAGCTATTTTTCTTATTCTTGTCGAATGAATTTTTTTTAGCTACATTTACACCGATGAACACGCAGGAGCAATTGCTCAATGTTAAGTACAATACAATGAGCCAAAATAAGCAAAATTAAGACACTCATATCATATCAAGACCTTTAAAAGAAAAAAATAAGTATATAGCTATTTTTCGTATTCTTGTCGAATGAATTTTTTGTAGCTACATTTAAACCGATGAACACGCTGGAGCAATTGCCTAATTTTAGATACAGTACAGTGAGCCAAAATAAGCAATATTAAGACACCCATATCTTTTCAAGACCTATAAAAAAAATAAAATAAGTAAATAGCTATTTTTTGTATTCTTGTCGAATGAATTTTTTGTAGCTACATTTACACCGATGAACACGCAGGAGCAATTGCTCAATGTTAAGTACAATACAATGAGCCAAAATAAGCAAAATTAAGACACTGATATCATATCAAGACCTTTAAAAGAAAAAAATAAGTATATAGCTATTTTTCGTATTCTTGCCGTATGAATTTTTTTAAGCTACATTTACACCGATGAACACGCAGGAGCAATTGCTCAATATTTAGTACAATACATTGAGCCTAAATAAGCAAAATTAAGACACTTATATCTTTTTAAGACCTTTAAAGAAACTAAAATAAGTAAATAGCTATTTTTCTTATTCTTGTCGAATGACTTTTTTTTAGCAACATTTAAACCGATGAACACGCAGGAACAATTGTTCAATGTTAAGTACAATACATTGAGCCAAAATAAGCAAAATAAAGACACCTATATCTTTTTAAAACCTTTAAAAAAAATAAAATAAGTAAATAGCTATTTTTCTTATTCTTGTCAAATGAATTTTTTGTAGCTACATTTACACCGGCGAACACGCAGGAGCAAGTGGCCAATGTTAAGTGCAATACAATGAGCCTAAATAAGCAAAATTAAGACACCTATATCTTTTTAAAACCTTTAAGAAAAATAAAATAAGTAAATAGCTATTTTTCTTATTCTTGTCGAATGAATTTTTTTTAGCTACATTTACACCGATGAACACGCAGGAGCAATTGCTCAATGTTAAGTACAATACAATGAGCCAAAATAAGCAAAATTAAGACACTCATATCATATCAAGACCTTTAAAAAAAAAAATAAGTATATAGCTATTTTTCGTATTCTTGTCGAATGAATTTTTTGTAGCTACATTTACACCGATGAACACGCTGGAGCAATTGCCTAACGTTAGATACACTACAGGGAGCCAAAATATGCAAAACTAAGACTCCTATATCTTTTTAAAACCTTTAAAAAAATAAAATAAGTATATAGCTATTTTTCGTATTCTTGTCGAATGAATTTTTTGAAGCTACATTTACACCGATGTACACGCAGGAGCAAGTGTTCAATGTTAAGTACAATACAATTAGCCTAAATAAGCAAAATTAAGACACCTATATCTTTTTAAGACCTTTAAAAAAAATAAAATAAGTAAATAGCTATTTTTCTTATTCTTGTCGAATGAATTTTTTTTAGCTACATTTACACCGATGAACACGCAGGAACAATTGCTCAATGTTAAGTACAATACATTGAGCCAAAATAAGCAAAATTAAGACACCTATATCTTTTTAAAACCTTTAAAAAAAATAAAATAAGTAAATAGCTATTTTTCGTATTCTTGTCGAATGAATTTTTTGAAGCTACATTTACACCGATGAACACGCAGGAGCAATTGTTTAATATCAAGTACGATACAATGAGCCAAAATAAGCTAAATTAGGACACCTATATCTTTTTAAAACCTTTAAAAAAATAAAATAAGTAAATAGCTATTTTTCTTATTCTTGTCGAATGAATTTTTTTTAGCTACATTTACACCGATGAACACGCAGGAACAATTGCTCAATGTTAAGTACAATACAGTGAGCCAAAATAAGCCAAATTAAGACACCCGTGTCACATCAAGACCTTTTAAAAAAATAAAATAAGTATATAGCTATTTTTCGTATTCTTGTCGAATGCATTTTTTGTAGCTACATTTACACCGATGTACACGCAGGAGCAAGTGGTCAATGTTAAGTACAATACAATGAGCCTAAATAAGCAAAATTAAGACACCTATATCTTTTTAAGACCTTTAAAAAAAATAAAATAAGTAAATAGCTATTTTTCTTATTCTTGTCGAATGAATTTTTTTTAGCTACATTTACACCGACAAACAAGCAGGAACAATTGCTCAATGTTAAGTACAATACAATGAGCCAAAATAAGCAAAATTAAGACACCTACATCTTTTTAAAACCTTTAAAAAAATAAAATAAGTAAATAGCTATTTTTCGTATTCTTGCCGTATGAATTTTTTTATGCTACATTTACACCGATGTACACGCAGGAGCAAGTGGTCAATGTTAAGTACAATACAATGAGCCAAAATAAGCAAAATTAAGACACCTACATCTTTTTAAAACCTTTAAAAAAATAAAATAAGTAAATAGCTATTTTTCGTATTCTTGCCGTATGAATTTTTTTTAGCTACATTTACACCGATGAACACGCAGGAACAATTGCTCAATGTTAAGTACAATACATTGAGCCAAAATAAGCAAAATTAAGGCACCTATATCTTTTTAAAACCTTTAAAAAAAATAAAATAAGTAAATAGCTATTTTTCTTCTTCTTGTCGAATGAATTTTTTTTAGCAACATTTAAACCGATGAACACGCAGGAGCAATTTTTTAATATCAAGTACGATACAATGAGCCAAAGAAAGCAAAACTAAGACACCTTTATCTTTTTAAAACCTTTAAAAAAAATAAAATAAGTAAATAGCTATTTTTCTTCTTCTTGTCGAATGAATTTTTTTTAGCAACATTTAAACCGATGAACACGCAGGAGCAATTTTTTAATATCAAGTACGATACAGTGAGCCAAAGTAAGCAAAACTAAGACACCTTTATCTTTTTAAAACCTTTAAAAAAATAAAATAAGTTAATAGCTATTTTTCTTATTCTTGTCGAATGAATTTTTTTTAGCTACATTTACACCGATGAACACGCAGGAGCAATTGCTCAATGTTAATTACAATACATTGAGCCAAACTAAGCCAAATTAAGACACCCGTGTCATATCAAGACCTTTAAAAAAAATAAAATAAGTATATAGCTAATTTTCTTATTCTTGTCGAATGAATTTTTTTTAGCTACATTTACACCGATGAACACGCAGGAGCAATTGCTCAATGTTAAGTACAATACAATGAGCCAAAATAAGCAAAAGTTAGACACCCTTATCATATCAAGACCTTTAAAAAAAATAATATAAGTAAATAGCTATTTTTTTTATTCTTGACGAATGAATTTTTTTTAGCAACATTTAAACCGATGAACACGCAGGAGCAATTGCTCAATGTCAGGTACAATACAATGAGCCAAAATAAGCAAAATTAAGACACCTATATCTTTTTAAAACCTTTAAAAAAATAAAATACGTAAATAGCTATTTTTCTTACTCTTTTCGAATGAATTTTTTTTAGCTACATTTACACCGATGAACACGCTGGAGCAATTGCTCCATGTTAATTACAATACAATGAGCCACAATAAGCCAAATTAAGACACCCGTGTCATATCAAGACCTTTAAAAAAAATAAAATAAGTATATAGCTAATTTTCTTATTCTTGTCGAATGAATTTTTTTTAGCTACATTTACACCGATGAACACGCAGGAGCAATTGCTCAATGTTAAGTACAATACAATGAGCCAAAATAAGCAAAATTAAGACACCTATATCTTTTTAAAACCTTTAAAAAAATAAAATACGTAAATAGCTATTTTTCTTACTCTTGTCGAATGAATTTTTTTTAGCTACATTTACACCGATGAACACGCTGGAGCAATTGCTCCATGTTAATTACAACACAATGAGCCACAATAAGCTAAATTAAGACACCCGTGTCATATCAAGACCTTTAAAAAAAATAAAATAAGTATATAGCAATTTTTCGTATTCTTGTCAAATGAATTTTTTGTAGCTACATTTACACCGATGAACACGCAGGAGCAATTGCTCAATGTTAAGTACAATACAGTGAGCCTAAGTAAGCAAAATTAAGACACCTATATCTTTTTAAGACCTTTAAAAAAAATAAAATAAGTAAATAGCTATTTTTCTTATTCTTGTCGAATGAATTTTTTTTAGCTACATTTACACCGATGAACACGCAGGAACAATTGCTCAATGTTAAGTACAATACAATTAGCCGAAATAAGCAATATTAAGACACCTATATCTTTTTAAAACCTTTAAAAAAAATAAAATAAGTAAATAGCTATTTTTCTTATTCTTGTCGAATGAATTTTTTTTAGCTACATTTACACCGATGAACACGCAGGAGCAATTGCTCAATGTTAAGTACAATACAATGAGCCAAAATAAGCAAAATTAAGACACTCATATCATATCAAGACCTTTAAAAGAAAAAAATAAGTATATAGCTATTTTTCGTATTCTTGTCGAATGAATTTTTTGTAGCTACATTTACACCGATGAACACGCAGGAGCAATTGCTCAATGTCAAGTACAATACAATGAGCCAAAATACGCAAAATTAAGACACCTATATCTTTTTAAAACCTTTAAAAAAATAAAATAAGTAAATACCTATTTTTCTAATTCTTGTCGAATGAATTTTTTTTAGCTACATTTACACCGATGAACACGCAGGAGCAATTGCTGAATGTTAATTACAATTACAGACCTTTAAAAAAAATAAAATAAGTAAATAGCTATTTTTCGTATTCTTGTCGAATGAATTTTTTTGAGCTACATTTACACAGATGAACACGCAGGAGCAAGTGGACAATGTTAAGTACAATACAATGAGCCAAAATAAGCCAAATTAAGACACCCGTGTCATATCAAGACCTTTAAAAAAAATAAAATAAGTATATAGCTATTTTTCGTATTCTTGTCGAATGAATTTTTTGAAGCTACATTTACACCGATGTACACGCAGGAGCAAGTGTTCAATGTTAAGTACAATACAATTAGCCTAAATAAGCAAAATTAAGACACCTATATCTTTTTAAGACCTTTAAAAAAAATAAAATAAGTAAATAGCTATTTTTCTTATTCTTGTCGAATGAATTTTTTTTAGCTACATTTACACCGATGAACACGCAGGAACAATTGCTCAATGTTAAGTACAATACATTGAGCCAAAATAAGCAAAATTAAGACACCTATATCTTTTTAAAACCTTTAAAAAAAATAAAATAAGTAAATAGCTATTTTTCTTATTCATGTCGAATGAATTTTTTTTAGCAACATTTAAACCGATGAACACGCAGGAGCAATTGTTTAATATCAAGAACGATACAATGAGCCAAAATAAGCTAAATTAGGACACCTATATCTTTTTAAAACCTTTAAAAAAATAAAATAAGTAAATAGCTATTTTTCTTATTCTTGTCGAATGAATTTTTTTTAGCTACATTTACACCGATGAACACGCAGGAACAATTGCTCAATGTTAAGTACAATACAGTGAGCCAAAATAAGCCAAATTAAGACACCCGTGTCACATCGAGACCTTTTAAAAAAATAAAATAAGTATATAGCTATTTTTCGTATTCTTGTCGAATGCATTTTTTGTAGCTACATTTACACCGATGTACACGCAGGAGCAAGTGGTCAATGTTAAGTACAATACAATGAGCCTAAATAAGCAAAATTAAGACACCTATATCTTTTTAAGACCTTTAAAAAAAATAAAATAAGTAAATAGCTATTTTTCTTATTCTTGTCGAATGAATTTTTTTTAGCTACATTTACACCGACAAACAAGCAGGAACAATTGCTCAATGTTAAGTACAATACAATGAGCCAAAATAAGCAAAATTAAGACACCTACATCTTTTTTAAACCTTTAAAAAAATAAAATAAGTAAATAGCTATTTTTCGTATTCTTGCCGTATGAATTTTTTTATGCTACATTTACACCGATGTACACGCAGGAGCAAGTGGTCAATGTTAAGTACAATACAATGAGCCAAAATAAGCAAAATTAAGACACCTACATCTTTTTAAAACCTTTAAAAAAATAAAATAAGTAAATAGCTATTTTTCGTATTCTTGCCGTATGAATTTTTTTTAGCTACATTTACACCGATGAACACGCAGGAACAATTGCTCAATGTTAAGTACAATACATTGAGCCAAAATAAGCAAAATTAAGGCACCTATATCTTTTTAAAACCTTTAAAAAAAATAAAATAAGTAAATAGCTATTTTTCTTCTTCTTGTCGAATGAATTTTTTTTAGCAACATTTAAACCGATGAACAAGCAGGAGCAATTTTTTAATATCAAGTACGATACAATGAGCCAAAGAAAGCAAAACTAAGACACCTTTATCTTTTTAAAACCTTTAAAAAAAATAAAATAAGTAAATAGCTATTTTTCTTCTTCTTGTCGAATGAATTTTTTTTAGCAACATTTAAACCGATGAACACGCAGGAGCAATTTTTTAATATCAAGTACGATACAATGAGCCAAAGTAAGCAAAACTAAGACACCTTTATCTTTTTAAAACCTTTAAAAAAATAAAATAAGTTAATAGCTATTTTTCTTATTCTTGTCGAATGAATTTTTTTTAGCTACATTTACACCGATGAACACGCAGGAGCAATTGCTCAATGTTAATTACAATACATTGAGCCAAACTAAGCCAAATTAAGACACCCGTGTCATATCAAGACCTTTAAAAAAAAAAAAATAAGTATATAGCTAATTTTCTTATTCTTGTCGAATGAATTTTTTTTAGCTACATTTACACCGATGAACACGCAGGAGCAATTGCTCAATGTTAAGTACAATACAATGAGCCAAAATAAGCAAAAGTTAGACACCCTTATCATATCAAGACCTTTAAAAAAAATAATATAAGTAAATAGCTATTTTTTTTCTTCTTGACGAATGAATTTTTTTTAGCAACATTTAAACCGATGAACACGCAATAGCAATTGCTCAATGTCAGGTACAATACAATGAGCCAAAATAAGCAAAATTAAGACACCTATATCTTTTTAAAACCTTTAAAAAAATAAAATACGTAAATAGCTATTTTTCTTACTCTTTTCGAATGAATTTTTTTTAGCTACATTTACACCGATGAACACGCTAGAGCAATTGCTCCATGTTAATTACATTACAATGAGCCACAATAAGCCAAATTAAGACACCCGTGTCATACCAAGACCTTTAAAAAAAATAAAATAAGTATATAGCAATTTTTCGTATTCTTGTCAAATGAATTTTTTGTAGCTACATTTACACCTATGAACACGCAGGAGCAATTGCTCAATGTTAAGTACAATACAGTGAGCCTAAGTAAGCAAAATTAAGACACCTATATCTTTTTAAGACCTTTAAAAAAAATAAAATAAGTAAATAGCTATTTTTCTTTTTCTTGTCGAATGAATTTTTTTTAGCTACATTTACACCGATGAACACGCAGGAACAATTGCTCAATGTTAAGTACAATACAATTAGCCGAAATAAGCAATATTAAGACACCTATATCTTTTTAAAACCTTTAAAAAAAATAAAATAAGTAAATAGCTATTTTTCTTATTCTTGTCGAATGAATTTTTTTTAGCTACATTTACACCGATGAACACGCAGGAGCAATTGCTCAATGTTAAGTACAATACAATGAGCCAAAATAAGCAAAATTAAGACACTCATATCATATCAAGACCTTTAAAAGAAAAAAATAAGTATATAGCTATTTTTCGTATTCTTGTCGAATGAATTTTTTGTAGCTACATTTAAACCGATGAACACGCTGGAGCAATTGCCTAATTTTAGATACAGTACAGTGAGCCAAAATAAGCAATATTAAGACACCCATATCTTTTCAAGACCTTTAAAGAAACTAAAATAAGTAAATAGCTATTTTTCTTATTCTTGTCGAATGACTTTTTTTTAGCAACATTTAAACCGATGAACACGCAGGAACAATTGTTCAATGTTAAGTACAATACATTGAGCCAAAATAAGCAAAATAAAGACACCTATATCTTTTTAAAACCTTTAAAAAAAATAAAATAAGTAAATAGCTATTTTTCTTATTCTTGTCAAATGAATTTTTTGTAGCTACATTTACACCGGCGAACACGCAGGAGCAAGTGGCCAATGTTAAGTGCAATACAATGAGCCTAAATAAGCAAAATTAAGACACCTATATCTTTTTAAAACCTTTAAGAAAAATAAAATAAGTAAATAGCTATTTTTCTTATTCTTGTCGAATGAATTTTT
This sequence comes from Psococerastis gibbosa, assembly GCA_963971405.1. Lineage (NCBI taxonomy): Eukaryota > Metazoa > Arthropoda > Insecta > Psocodea > Psocidae > Psococerastis > Psococerastis gibbosa. Next base: position 356,525 of record CAXART010000001.1, on the reverse strand, counting down.
TTTAGCTACATTTACACCGATGAACACGCAGGAGCAATTGCTCAATGTTAAGTACAATACAATGAGCCAAAATAAGCAAAATTAAGACACTCATATCATATCAAGACCTTTAAAAAAAAAAATAAGTATATAGCTATTTTTCGTATTCTTGTCGAATGAATTTTTTGTAGCTACATTTACACCGATGAACACGCTGGAGCAATTGCCTAACGTTAGATACACTACAGGGAGCCAAAATATGCAAAACTAAGACTCCTATATCTTTTTAAAACCTTTAAAAAAATAAAATAAGTATATAGCTATTTTTCGTATTCTTGCCTTATGAATTTTTTTAAGCTACATTTACACCGATGAACACGCAGGAGCAATTGCTCAATATTTAATACAATACATTGAGCCAAAATAATCAAAATTAAGACACCCTTATCATATCAAGACCTTTTAAAAAAATAAAATAAGTAAATAGCTATTTTTTTTATTCTTGTCGAATGAATTTTTTTTAGCAACATTTAAACCGATGAACACGCAGGAGCAATTGTTTAATATCAAGTACGATACAATGAGCCAAAATAAGATAAATTAAGACACCTATATCTTTTTTAAACCTTTAAAAAAATAAAATAAGTAAATAGCTATTTCTCTTATTCTTGTCGAATGAATTTTTTTTAGCTACATTTACACCGATGAACACGCAGGAACAATTGCTCAATGTTAAGTACAATACAATAAGCCAAAATAAGCCAAATGAAGACACCCGTGTCACATCAAGACCTTTAAAAAAAATAAAATAAGTATATAGCTATTTTTCGTATTCTTGCCGTATGAATTTTTTGTAGCTACATTTACACCGATGTACACGCAGGAGCAAAAGGTCAATGTTAAGTACAATACAATGAGCCTAAATAAGCAAAATTAAGACACCTATATCTTTTTAAAACCTTTAAAAAAAATAAAATAAGTAAATAGCTATTTTTCTTATTCTTGTCGAATGAATTTTTTTTTGCTACATTTACACCGATGTACACGCAGGAGCAAAAGGTCAATGTTAAGTACAATACATTGAGCCAAAATAAGCAAAATTAAGACACCTATATCTTTTTAAAACCTTTAAAAAAAATAAAATAAGTAAATAGCTATTTTTCTTATTCTTGTCGAATGAATTTTTTTTAGCTACATTTACACCGATGAACACGCAGGAGCAATTGCTCAATGTTAAGTACAATACGTTAAGTCAAAATAAGCAAAATTAAGGCACCTACATCTTTTAAAAACCTTTAAAAAAAATAAAATAAGTAAATGGCTATTTTTCTTATTCTTGTCGAATGAATTTTTTTTTAGCAACATTTAAACCGATGAACACGCAGGAGCAATTGTTTAATATCAACTACGATACTATGAGCCAAAATAAGCTAAATTAAGACACCTATATCTTTTTAAAACCTTTAAAAAAATAAAATAAGTAAATAGCTATTTTTCTTATTCTTGTCGAATGAATTTTTTTTAGCTACATTTACACCGATGAACACGCAGGAACAATTGCTCAATGTTAAGTACAATACAGTGAGCCAAAATAAGCCAAATTAAGACACCCGTGTCACATCAAGACCTTTTAAAAAAATAAAATAAGTATATAGCTATTTTTCGTATTCTTGTCGAATGAATTTTTTGTAGCTACATTTACACCGATGTACACGCAGGAGCAAGTGGTCAATGTTAAGTACAATACAATGAGCCTAAATAAGCAAAATTAAGACACCTATATCTTTTTAAGACCTTTAAAAAAAATAAAATAAGTAAATAGCTATTTTTCTTATTCTTGTCGAATGAATTTTTTTTAGCTACATTTACACCGATGAACACGCAGGAGCAATTGCTCAATGTTAACTACAACACAATGAGCTAAAATAAGCCAAATTAAGACACCCGTGTCATATCAAGACCTTTAAAAAAAATAAAATAAGTAAATAGCTATTTTTTTTATTCTTGTCGAATGAATTTTTTTTAGCAACATTTAAACCGATGTACACGCAGGAGCAATTGTTTAATATCAAGTACGATACAATGAGCCAAAATAAGCAAAATTAAGACACCTATATCTTTTTAAAACCTTTAAAAAAATAAAATAAGTAAATAGCTATTTTTCTTATTCTTGTCGAATGAATTTTTTTTAGCTACATTTACACCGATGAACACGCAGGAGCAATTGCTCAATGTTAACTACAACACAATGAGCTAAAATAAGCCAAATTAAGACACCCGTGTCATATCAAGACCTTTAAAAAAAATAAAATAAGTAAATAGCTATTTTTTTTATTCTTGTCGAATGAATTTTTTTTAGCAACATTTAAACCGATGTACACGCAGGAGCAATTGTTTAATATCAAGTACGATACAATGAGCCAAAATAAGCAAAATTAAGACACCTATATCTTTTTAAAACCTTTAAAAAAATAAAATAAGTAAATAGCTATTTTTCTTATTCTTGTCGAATGAATTTTTTTTAGCTACATTTACACCGATGAGCACGCAGGAGCAATTGCTCAATGTTAAGTACAATACAATGAGCCAAAATAAGCCAAATTAAGACACCCGTGTCATATCAAGACCTTTAAAAAAATAAAATAAGTATATAGCTATTTTTCTTATTCTTGTCGAATGAATTTTTTGTAGCTACGTTTACACCGATGAACACGCAGGAGCAAGTGGCCAATGTTAAGTACAATACAGTGAGCCTAAATAAGCAAAATTAAGACACCTATATCTTTATAAGACCTTTTAAAAAAATAAAATAATTAAATAGCTATTTTTCTTATTCTTGTCGAATGAATTTTTTTTAGCAACATTTAAACCGATGTACACGCAGGAGCAATTGTTTAATATTAAGTACGATACAATGAGCCAAAATAAGGAAAATTAAGACACCTATATCTTTTTAAAACCTTTAAAAAAATAAAATAAGTAAATAGCAATTTTTCTTATTCTTGTCGAATGAATTTTTTTTAGCTACATTTACACCGATGAACACGCAGGAGCAATTGCTCAATGTTAACTACAACACAATGAGCCAAAATAAGCCAAATTAAGACACCCGTGTCATATCAAGACCTTTAAAAAAAATAAAATAAGTAAATAGCTATTTTTTTTATTCTTGTCGAATGAATTTTTTTTAGCAACATTTAAACCGATGTACACGCAGGAGCAATTGTTTAATATCAAGTACAATACAATGAGCCAAAATAAGCAAAATTAAGACACCTATATCTTTTAAAAACCTTTAAAAAAATAAAATAAGTAAATAGCTATTTTTCTTATTCTTGTCGAATGAATTTTTTTTAGCTACATTTACACCGATGAACAAGCAGGAGCAATTGCTCAATGTTAAGTACAATACAATGAGCCAAAATAAGCAAAATTAAGACACCTATATCTTTTAAAGACCTTTAAAAAAAATAATATAAGTAAATAGCTATTTTTCTTATTCTTGTCGAATGAATTTTTTTTAGCTACATTTACACCGATGTACACGCAGGAGCAAGTGTTCAATGTGAAGTACAATACAATGAGCCAAAATAAGCAAAATTAAGACACCTATATCTTTTAAAGACCTTTAAAAAAAATAATATAAGTAAATAGCTATTTTTCTTATTCTTGTCGAATGAATTTTTTTTAGCTACATTTACACCGATGTACACGCAGGAGCAAGTGTTCAATGTGAAGTACAATACAATGAGCCAAAATAAGCAAAATTAAGACACCTATATCTTTTTAAAACCTTTAAAAAAAATAAAATAAGTAAATAGCTATTTTTCTTATTCTTGTCGAATGAACTTTTTTTAGCTACATTTACACCGATGAACACGCAGGAGCAATTGCCCAATGTTAAGTACAATACAATGAGCCAAAATAAGCAAAATTAAGACACTCATATCATATCAAGACCTTTAAAAAAAAAATAAGTATATAGCTATTTTTCTTATTCTTGTCGAATGAATTTTTTGTAGCTACATTTACACCGATGAACACGCAGGAGCAAGTGGCCAATGTTAAGTACAATACAGTGAGCATAAATAAGCAAAATTAAGACACCTATATCTTTATAAGACCTTTTAAAAAAATAAAATAAGTAAATAGCTATTTTTCTTATTCTTGTCGAATGAATTTTTTGTAGCTACATTTACACCGATGAACACGCAGGAACAATTTCTCAATGTTAAGTACAATACATTGAGCCAAAATAAGCAAAACTAAGACACCTATATCTTTTTAAAACCTTTAAAAAAAATAAAATAAGTAAATAGCTATTTTTCTTATTCTTGTCGAATGAATTTTTTTTAGCTACATTTACACCGATGAACACGCAGGAGCAATTGTTCAATGTTAAGTACAATACAATGAGCCAAAATAAGCAAAATTAAGACACCTTAATCACATCAAGACCTTTAAAAAAAATAAAATAAGTAAATAGCTATTTTTTTTATTCTTGTCGAATGAATTTTTTTTAGCAACATTTAAACCGATGTACACGCAGCAGCAATTGTTTAATATCAAGTACGATACAATGAGCCAAAATAAGCAAAATTAAGACACCTATATCTTTTAGAAACCTTTAAAAAAATAAAATAAGTAAATAGCTATTTTTCTTATTCTTGTCGAATGAATTTTTTTTAGCTACATTTACACCGATGGACACGCAGGAGCAATTGCTCAATGTTAATTACAATACAATGAGCCAAAATAAGCCAAATTAAGACACCCGTGTCATATCAAGACCTTTAAAAAAAATAAAATAAGTATTTAGCTAATTTTCTTATTCTTGTCGAATGAATTTTTTTTAGCTACATTTACACCGATGAACACGCAAGAGCAATTGCTCAATGTTAAGTACATTACAATGAGCCAAAATAAGCAAAATTTAGACACCCTTATCATATCAAGACCTTTAAAAAAAATAATATAAGTAAATAGCTATTTTTTTTATTCTTGTCGAATGAATTTTTTTTAGCAACATTTAAACCGATGAACACGCAGGAGCAATTGCTCAATGTCAAGTACAATACAATGAGCCAAAATAAGCAAAATTAAGACACCTATATCTTTTTAAAACCTTTAAAAAAATAAAATAAGTAAATAGCTATTTTTCTTATTCTTGTCGAATGAATTTTTTTTAGCTACATTTACACCGATGAACACGCAGGAACAATTTCTCAATGTTAAGTACAATACGTTGAGCCAAAATAAGCAAAATTAAGACACCTATATCTTTTTAAAACCTTTAAAAAAAATAAAATAAGTAAATAGCTATTTTTCTTATTCTTGTCGAATGAATTTTTTTTAGCTACATTTACACCGATGAACACGCAGGAGCAATTGTTCAATGTTAAGTACAATACAATGAGCCAAAATAAGCAAAATTAAGACACCCTTATCATATCAAGACCTTTAAAAAAAATAAAATAAGTAAATAGCTATTTTTTTTATTCTTGTCGAATGAATTTTTTTTATTAACATTTACACCGATGAACACGCAGGAGCAAGTGGCCAATGTTAAGTACAATACAGTGAGCCTAAATAAGCAAAATTAAGACACCTATATCTTTATAAGACCTTTTAAAAAAATAAAATAATTAAATAGCTATTTTTCTTATTCTTGTCGAATGAATTTTTTTTAGCAACATTTACACCGATGAACACGCAGGAGCAAGTGGCCAATGTTAAGTACAATACAGTGAGCCTAAATAAGCAAAATTAAGACACCTATATCTTTATAAGACCTTTTAAAAAAATAAAATAATTAAATAGCTATTTTTCTTATTCTTGTCGAATGAATTTTTTTTAGCAACATTTAAACCGATGTACACGCAGGAGCAATTGTTTAATATTAAGTACGATACAATGAGCCAAAATAAGGAAAATTAAGACACCTATATCTTTTTAAAACCTTTAAAAAAATAAAATAAGTAAATAGCTATTTTTCTTATTCTTGTCGAATGAATTTTTTTTAGCTACATTTACACCGATGAACACGCAGGAGCAATTGCTCAATGTTAACTACAACACAATGAGCCAAAATAAGCCAAATTAAGACACCCGTGTCATATCAAGACCTTTAAAAAAAATAAAATAAGTAAATAGCTATTTTTTTTATTCTTGTCGAATGAATTTTTTTTAGCAACATTTAAACCGATGTACACGCAGGAGCAATTGTTTAATATCAAGTACGATACAATGAGCCAAAATAAGCAAAATTAAGACACCTATATCTTTTAAAAACCTTTAAAAAAATAAAATAAGTAAATAGCTATTTTCCTTATTCTTGTCGAATGAATTTTTTTTAGCTACATTTACACCGATGAACACGCAGGAGCAATTGCTCAATGTTAAGCACAATACAATGAGCCAAAATAAGCCAAATTAAGACACCCGTCTCATATCAAGACCTTTAAAAAAATAAAATAAGTATTTAGCTAATTTTCTTATTCTTGTCGAATGAATTTTTTTTAGCTACATTTACACCGATGAACAAGCAGGAGCAATTGCTCAATGTTAAGTACAATACAATGAGCCAAAATAAGCAAAATTAAGACACCTATATCTTTTAAAGACCTTTAAAAAAAATAATATAAGTAAATAGCTATTTTTCTTATTCTTGTCGAATGAATTTTTTTTAGCTACATTTACACCGATGTACACGCAGGGGCAAGTGTTCAATGTTAAGTACAATACAATGAGCCAAAATAAGCAAAATTAAGACACTCATATCATATCAAGACCTTTAAAAGAAAAAAATAAGTATATAGCTATTTTTCGTATTCTTGTCGAATGAATTTTTTGTAGCTACATTTAAACCGATGAACACGCTGGAGCAATTGCCTAATTTTAGATACAGTACAGTGAGCCAAAATAAGCAATATTAAGACACCCATATCTTTTCAAGACCTATAAAAAAAATAAAATAAGTAAATAGCTATTTTTTGTATTCTTGTCGAATGAATTTTTTGTAGCTACATTTACACCGATGAACACGCAGGAGCAATTGCTCAATGTTAAGTACAATACAATGAGCCAAAATAAGCAAAATTAAGACACTGATATCATATCAAGACCTTTAAAAGAAAAAAATAAGTATATAGCTATTTTTCGTATTCTTGCCGTATGAATTTTTTTAAGCTACATTTACACCGATGAACACGCAGGAGCAATTGCTCAATATTTAGTACAATACATTGAGCCTAAATAAGCAAAATTAAGACACTTATATCTTTTTAAGACCTTTAAAGAAACTAAAATAAGTAAATAGCTATTTTTCTTATTCTTGTCGAATGACTTTTTTTTAGCAACATTTAAACCGATGAACACGCAGGAACAATTGTTCAATGTTAAGTACAATACATTGAGCCAAAATAAGCAAAATAAAGACACCTATATCTTTTTAAAACCTTTAAAAAAAATAAAATAAGTAAATAGCTATTTTTCTTATTCTTGTCAAATGAATTTTTTGTAGCTACATTTACACCGGCGAACACGCAGGAGCAAGTGGCCAATGTTAAGTGCAATACAATGAGCCTAAATAAGCAAAATTAAGACACCTATATCTTTTTAAAACCTTTAAGAAAAATAAAATAAGTAAATAGCTATTTTTCTTATTCTTGTCGAATGAATTTTTTTTAGCTACATTTACACCGATGAACACGCAGGAGCAATTGCTCAATGTTAAGTACAATACAATGAGCCAAAATAAGCAAAATTAAGACACTCATATCATATCAAGACCTTTAAAAAAAAAAATAAGTATATAGCTATTTTTCGTATTCTTGTCGAATGAATTTTTTGTAGCTACATTTACACCGATGAACACGCTGGAGCAATTGCCTAACGTTAGATACACTACAGGGAGCCAAAATATGCAAAACTAAGACTCCTATATCTTTTTAAAACCTTTAAAAAAATAAAATAAGTATATAGCTATTTTTCGTATTCTTGCCTTATGAATTTTTTTAAGCTACATTTACACCGATGAACACGCAGGAGCAATTGCTCAATATTTAATACAATACATTGAGCCAAAATAATCAAAATTAAGACACCCTTATCATATCAAGACCTTTTAAAAAAATAAAATAAGTAAATAGCTATTTTTTTTATTCTTGTCGAATGAATTTTTTTTAGCAACATTTAAACCGATGAACACGCAGGAGCAATTGTTTAATATCAAGTACGATACAATGAGCCAAAATAAGATAAATTAAGACACCTATATCTTTTTTAAACCTTTAAAAAAATAAAATAAGTAAATAGCTATTTCTCTTATTCTTGTCGAATGAATTTTTTTTAGCTACATTTACACCGATGAACACGCAGGAACAATTGCTCAATGTTAAGTACAATACAATAAGCCAAAATAAGCCAAATGAAGACACCCGTGTCACATCAAGACCTTTAAAAAAAATAAAATAAGTATATAGCTATTTTTCGTATTCTTGCCGTATGAATTTTTTGTAGCTACATTTACACCGATGTACACGCAGGAGCAAAAGGTCAATGTTAAGTACAATACAATGAGCCTAAATAAGCAAAATTAAGACACCTATATCTTTTTAAAACCTTTAAAAAAAATAAAATAAGTAAATAGCTATTTTTCTTATTCTTGTCGAATGAATTTTTTTTTGCTACATTTACACCGATGTACACGCAGGAGCAAAAGGTCAATGTTAAGTACAATACATTGAGCCAAAATAAGCAAAATTAAGACACCTATATCTTTTTAAAACCTTTAAAAAAAATAAAATAAGTAAATAGCTATTTTTCTTATTCTTGTCGAATGAATTTTTTTTAGCTACATTTACACCGATGAACACGCAGGAGCAATTGCTCAATGTTAAGTACAATACGTTAAGTCAAAATAAGCAAAATTAAGGCACCTACATCTTTTAAAAACCTTTAAAAAAAATAAAATAAGTAAATGGCTATTTTTCTTATTCTTGTCGAATGAATTTTTTTTTAGCAACATTTAAACCGATGAACACGCAGGAGCAATTGTTTAATATCAACTACGATACTATGAGCCAAAATAAGCTAAATTAAGACACCTATATCTTTTTAAAACCTTTAAAAAAATAAAATAAGTAAATAGCTATTTTTCTTATTCTTGTCGAATGAATTTTTTTTAGCTACATTTACACCGATGAACACGCAGGAACAATTGCTCAATGTTAAGTACAATACAGTGAGCCAAAATAAGCCAAATTAAGACACCCGTGTCACATCAAGACCTTTTAAAAAAATAAAATAAGTATATAGCTATTTTTCGTATTCTTGTCGAATGAATTTTTTGTAGCTACATTTACACCGATGTACACGCAGGAGCAAGTGGTCAATGTTAAGTACAATACAATGAGCCTAAATAAGCAAAATTAAGACACCTATATCTTTTTAAGACCTTTAAAAAAAATAAAATAAGTAAATAGCTATTTTTCTTATTCTTGTCGAATGAATTTTTTTTAGCTACATTTACACCGATGAACACGCAGGAGCAATTGCTCAATGTTAACTACAACACAATGAGCTAAAATAAGCCAAATTAAGACACCCGTGTCATATCAAGACCTTTAAAAAAAATAAAATAAGTAAATAGCTATTTTTTTTATTCTTGTCGAATGAATTTTTTTTAGCAACATTTAAACCGATGTACACGCAGGAGCAATTGTTTAATATCAAGTACGATACAATGAGCCAAAATAAGCAAAATTAAGACACCTATATCTTTTTAAAACCTTTAAAAAAATAAAATAAGTAAATAGCTATTTTTCTTATTCTTGTCGAATGAATTTTTTTTAGCAACATTTAAACCGATGTACACGCAGGAGCAATTGTTTAATATTAAGTACGATACAATGAGCCAAAATAAGGAAAATTAAGACACCTATATCTTTTTAAAACCTTTAAAAAAATAAAATAAGTAAATAGCTATTTTTCTTATTCTTGTCGAATGAATTTTTTTTAGCTACATTTACACCGATGAACACGCAGGAGCAATTGCTCAATGTTAACTACAACACAATGAGCCAAAATAAGCCAAATTAAGACACCCGTGTCATATCAAGACCTTTAAAAAAAATAAAATAAGTAAATAGCTATTTTTTTTATTCTTGTCGAATGAATTTTTTTTAGCAACATTTAAACCGATGTACACGCAGGAGCAATTGTTTAATATCAAGTACGATACAATGAGCCAAAATAAGCAAAATTAAGACACCTATATCTTTTAAAAACCTTTAAAAAAATAAAATAAGTAAATAGCTATTTTCCTTATTCTTGTCGAATGAATTTTTTTTAGCTACATTTACACCGATGAACACGCAGGAGCAATTGCTCAATGTTAAGCACAATACAATGAGCCAAAATAAGCCAAATTAAGACACCCGTCTCATATCAAGACCTTTAAAAAAATAAAATAAGTATTTAGCTAATTTTCTTATTCTTGTCGAATGAATTTTTTTTAGCTACATTTACACCGATGAACAAGCAGGAGCAATTGCTCAATGTTAAGTACAATACAATGAGCCAAAATAAGCAAAATTAAGACACCTATATCTTTTAAAGACCTTTAAAAAAAATAATATAAGTAAATAGCTATTTTTCTTATTCTTGTCGAATGAATTTTTTTTAGCTACATTTACACCGATGTACACGCAGGGGCAAGTGTTCAATGTTAAGTACAATACAATGAGCCAAAATAAGCAAAATTAAGACACTCATATCATATCAAGACCTTTAAAAGAAAAAAATAAGTATATAGCTATTTTTCGTATTCTTGTCGAATGAATTTTTTGTAGCTACATTTAAACCGATGAACACGCTGGAGCAATTGCCTAATTTTAGATACAGTACAGTGAGCCAAAATAAGCAATATTAAGACACCCATATCTTTTCAAGACCTATAAAAAAAATAAAATAAGTAAATAGCTATTTTTTGTATTCTTGTCGAATGAATTTTTTGTAGCTACATTTACACCGATGAACACGCAGGAGCAATTGCTCAATGTTAAGTACAATACAATGAGCCAAAATAAGCAAAATTAAGACACTGATATCATATCAAGACCTTTAAAAGAAAAAAATAAGTATATAGCTATTTTTCGTATTCTTGCCGTATGAATTTTTTTAAGCTACATTTACACCGATGAACACGCAGGAGCAATTGCTCAATATTTAGTACAATACATTGAGCCTAAATAAGCAAAATTAAGACACTTATATCTTTTTAAGACCTTTAAAGAAACTAAAATAAGTAAATAGCTATTTTTCTTATTCTTGTCGAATGACTTTTTTTTAGCAACATTTAAACCGATGAACACGCAGGAACAATTGTTCAATGTTAAGTACAATACATTGAGCCAAAATAAGCAAAATAAAGACACCTATATCTTTTTAAAACCTTTAAAAAAAATAAAATAAGTAAATAGCTATTTTTCTTATTCTTGTCAAATGAATTTTTTGTAGCTACATTTACACCGGCGAACACGCAGGAGCAAGTGGCCAATGTTAAGTGCAATACAATGAGCCTAAATAAGCAAAATTAAGACACCTATATCTTTTTAAAACCTTTAAGAAAAATAAAATAAGTAAATAGCTATTTTTCTTATTCTTGTCGAATGAATTTTTTTTAGCTACATTTACACCGATGAACACGCAGGAGCAATTGCTCAATGTTAAGTACAATACAATGAGCCAAAATAAGCAAAATTAAGACACTCATATCATATCAAGACCTTTAAAAAAAAAAATAAGTATATAGCTATTTTTCGTATTCTTGTCGAATGAATTTTTTGTAGCTACATTTACACCGATGAACACGCTGGAGCAATTGCCTAACGTTAGATACACTACAGGGAGCCAAAATATGCAAAACTAAGACTCCTATATCTTTTTAAAACCTTTAAAAAAATAAAATAAGTATATAGCTATTTTTCGTATTCTTGCCTTATGAATTTTTTTAAGCTACATTTACACCGATGAACACGCAGGAGCAATTGCTCAATATTTAATACAATACATTGAGCCAAAATAATCAAAATTAAGACACCCTTATCATATCAAGACCTTTTAAAAAAATAAAATAAGTAAATAGCTATTTTTTTTATTCTTGTCGAATGAATTTTTTTTAGCAACATTTAAACCGATGAACACGCAGGAGCAATTGTTTAATATCAAGTACGATACAATGAGCCAAAATAAGATAAATTAAGACACCTATATCTTTTTTAAACCTTTAAAAAAATAAAATAAGTAAATAGCTATTTCTCTTATTCTTGTCGAATGAATTTTTTTTAGCTACATTTACACCGATGAACACGCAGGAACAATTGCTCAATGTTAAGTACAATACAATAAGCCAAAATAAGCCAAATGAAGACACCCGTGTCACATCAAGACCTTTAAAAAAAATAAAATAAGTATATAGCTATTTTTCGTATTCTTGCCGTATGAATTTTTTGTAGCTACATTTACACCGATGTACACGCAGGAGCAAAAGGTCAATGTTAAGTACAATACAATGAGCCTAAATAAGCAAAATTAAGACACCTATATCTTTTTAAAACCTTTAAAAAAAATAAAATAAGTAAATAGCTATTTTTCTTATTCTTGTCGAATGAATTTTTTTTTGCTACATTTACACCGATGTACACGCAGGAGCAAAAGGTCAATGTTAAGTACAATACATTGAGCCAAAATAAGCAAAATTAAGACACCTATATCTTTTTAAAACCTTTAAAAAAAATAAAATAAGTAAATAGCTATTTTTCTTATTCTTGTCGAATGAATTTTTTTTAGCTACATTTACACCGATGAACACGCAGGAGCAATTGCTCAATGTTAAGTACAATACGTTAAGTCAAAATAAGCAAAATTAAGGCACCTACATCTTTTAAAAACCTTTAAAAAAAATAAAATAAGTAAATGGCTATTTTTCTTATTCTTGTCGAATGAATTTTTTTTTAGCAACATTTAAACCGATGAACACGCAGGAGCAATTGTTTAATATCAACTACGATACTATGAGCCAAAATAAGCTAAATTAAGACACCTATATCTTTTTAAAACCTTTAAAAAAATAAAATAAGTAAATAGCTATTTTTCTTATTCTTGTCGAATGAATTTTTTTTAGCTACATTTACACCGATGAACACGCAGGAACAATTGCTCAATGTTAAGTACAATACAGTGAGCCAAAATAAGCCAAATTAAGACACCCGTGTCACATCAAGACCTTTTAAAAAAATAAAATAAGTATATAGCTATTTTTCGTATTCTTGTCGAATGAATTTTTTGTAGCTACATTTACACCGATGTACACGCAGGAGCAAGTGGTCAATGTTAAGTACAATACAATGAGCCTAAATAAGCAAAATTAAGACACCTATATCTTTTTAAGACCTTTAAAAAAAATAAAATAAGTAAATAGCTATTTTTCTTATTCTTGTCGAATGAATTTTTTTTAGCTACATTTACACCGATGAACACGCAGGAGCAATTGCTCAATGTTAACTACAACACAATGAGCTAAAATAAGCCAAATTAAGACACCCGTGTCATATCAAGACCTTTAAAAAAAATAAAATAAGTAAATAGCTATTTTTTTTATTCTTGTCGAATGAATTTTTTTTAGCAACATTTAAACCGATGTACACGCAGGAGCAATTGTTTAATATCAAGTACGATACAATGAGCCAAAATAAGCAAAATTAAGACACCTATATCTTTTTAAAACCTTTAAAAAAATAAAATAAGTAAATAGCTATTTTTCTTATTCTTGTCGAATGAATTTTTTTTAGCTACATTTACACCGATGAACACGCAGGAGCAATTGCTCAATGTTAACTACAACACAATGAGCTAAAATAAGCCAAATTAAGACACCCGTGTCATATCAAGACCTTTAAAAAAAATAAAATAAGTAAATAGCTATTTTTTTTATTCTTGTCGAATGAATTTTTTTTAGCAACATTTAAACCGATGTACACGCAGGAGCAATTGTTTAATATCAAGTACGATACAATGAGCCAAAATAAGCAAAATTAAGACACCTATATCTTTTTAAAACCTTTAAAAAAATAAAATAAGTAAATAGCTATTTTTCTTATTCTTGTCGAATGAATTTTTTTTAGCTACATTTACACCGATGAGCACGCAGGAGCAATTGCTCAATGTTAAGTACAATACAATGAGCCAAAATAAGCCAAATTAAGACACCCGTGTCATATCAAGACCTTTAAAAAAATAAAATAAGTATATAGCTATTTTTCTTATTCTTGTCGAATGAATTTTTTGTAGCTACGTTTACACCGATGAACACGCAGGAGCAAGTGGCCAATGTTAAGTACAATACAGTGAGCCTAAATAAGCAAAATTAAGACACCTATATCTTTATAAGACCTTTTAAAAAAATAAAATAATTAAATAGCTATTTTTCTTATTCTTGTCGAATGAATTTTTTTTAGCAACATTTAAACCGATGTACACGCAGGAGCAATTGTTTAATATTAAGTACGATACAATGAGCCAAAATAAGGAAAATTAAGACACCTATATCTTTTTAAAACCTTTAAAAAAATAAAATAAGTAAATAGCAATTTTTCTTATTCTTGTCGAATGAATTTTTTTTAGCTACATTTACACCGATGAACACGCAGGAGCAATTGCTCAATGTTAACTACAACACAATGAGCCAAAATAAGCCAAATTAAGACACCCGTGTCATATCAAGACCTTTAAAAAAAATAAAATAAGTAAATAGCTATTTTTTTTATTCTTGTCGAATGAATTTTTTTTAGCAACATTTAAACCGATGTACACGCAGGAGCAATTGTTTAATATCAAGTACAATACAATGAGCCAAAATAAGCAAAATTAAGACACCTATATCTTTTAAAAACCTTTAAAAAAATAAAATAAGTAAATAGCTATTTTTCTTATTCTTGTCGAATGAATTTTTTTTAGCTACATTTACACCGATGAACAAGCAGGAGCAATTGCTCAATGTTAAGTACAATACAATGAGCCAAAATAAGCAAAATTAAGACACCTATATCTTTTAAAGACCTTTAAAAAAAATAATATAAGTAAATAGCTATTTTTCTTATTCTTGTCGAATGAATTTTTTTTAGCTACATTTACACCGATGTACACGCAGGAGCAAGTGTTCAATGTGAAGTACAATACAATGAGCCAAAATAAGCAAAATTAAGACACCTATATCTTTTAAAGACCTTTAAAAAAAATAATATAAGTAAATAGCTATTTTTCTTATTCTTGTCGAATGAATTTTTTTTAGCTACATTTACACCGATGTACACGCAGGAGCAAGTGTTCAATGTGAAGTACAATACAATGAGCCAAAATAAGCAAAATTAAGAAACCTATATCTTTTTAAAACCTTTAAAAAAAATAAAATAAGTAAATAGCTATTTTTCTTATTCTTGTCGAATGAACTTTTTTTAGCTACATTTACACCGATGAACACGCAGGAGCAATTGCCCAATGTTAAGTACAATACAATGAGCCAAAATAAGCAAAATTAAGACACTCATATCATATCAAGACCTTTAAAAAAAAAATAAGTATATAGCTATTTTTCTTATTCTTGTCGAATGAATTTTTTGTAGCTACATTTACACCGATGAACACGCAGGAGCAAGTGGCCAATGTTAAGTACAATACAGTGAGCATAAATAAGCAAAATTAAGACACCTATATCTTTATAAGACCTTTTAAAAAAATAAAATAAGTAAATAGCTATTTTTCTTATTCTTGTCGAATGAATTTTTTTTAGCTACATTTACACCGATGAACACGCAGGAACAATTTCTCAATGTTAAGTACAATACATTGAGCCAAAATAAGCAAAATTAAGACACCTATATCTTTTTAAAACCTTTAAAAAAAATAAAATAAGTAAATAGCTATTTTTCTTATTCTTGTCGAATGAATTTTTTTTAGCTACATTTACACCGATGAACACGCAGGAGCAATTGTTCAATGTTAAGTACAATACAATGAGCCAAAATAAGCAAAATTAAGACACCTTAATCACATCAAGACCTTTAAAAAAAATAAAATAAGTAAATAGCTATTTTTTTTATTCTTGTCGAATGAATTTTTTTTAGCAACATTTAAACCGATGTACACGCAGCAGCAATTGTTTAATATCAAGTACGATACAATGAGCCAAAATAAGCAAAATTAAGACACCTATATCTTTTAGAAACCTTTAAAAAAATAAAATAAGTAAATAGCTATTTTTCTTATTCTTGTCGAATGAATTTTTTTTAGCTACATTTACACCGATGGACACGCAGGAGCAATTGCTCAATGTTAATTACAATACAATGAGCCAAAATAAGCCAAATTAAGACACCCGTGTCATATCAAGACCTTTAAAAAAAATAAAATAAGTATTTAGCTAATTTTCTTATTCTTGTCGAATGAATTTTTTTTAGCTACATTTACACCGATGAACACGCAAGAGCAATTGCTCAATGTTAAGTACATTACAATGAGCCAAAATAAGCAAAATTTAGACACCCTTATCATATCAAGACCTTTAAAAAAAATAATATAAGTAAATAGCTATTTTTTTTATTCTTGTCGAATGAATTTTTTTTAGCAACATTTAAACCGATGAACACGCAGGAGCAATTGCTCAATGTCAAGTACAATACAATGAGCCAAAATAAGCAAAATTAAGACACCTATATCTTTTTAAAACCTTTAAAAAAATAAAATAAGTAAATAGCTATTTTTCTTATTCTTGTCGAATGAATTTTTTTTAGCTACATTTACACCGATGAACACGCAGGAACAATTTCTCAATGTTAAGTACAATACATTGAGCCAAAATAAGCAAAATTAAGACACCTATATCTTTTTAAAACCTTTAAAAAAAATAAAATAAGTAAATAGCTATTTTTCTTATTCTTGTCGAATGAATTTTTTTTAGCTACATTTACACCGATGAACACGCAGGAGCAATTGTTCAATGTTAAGTACAATACAATGAGCCAAAATAAGCAAAATTAAGACACCCTTATCATATCAAGACCTTTAAAAAAAATAAAATAAGTAAATAGCTATTTTTTTTATTCTTG
This sequence comes from Psococerastis gibbosa, assembly GCA_963971405.1. Classification (NCBI taxonomy): domain Eukaryota; kingdom Metazoa; phylum Arthropoda; class Insecta; order Psocodea; family Psocidae; genus Psococerastis; species Psococerastis gibbosa. The sequence continues at coordinate 339,381 of CAXART010000001.1, read as the reverse complement.
TCGAATGAATTTTTTTTATTAACATTTACACCGATGAACACGCAGGAGCAAGTGGCCAATGTTAAGTACAATACAGTGAGCCTAAATAAGCAAAATTAAGACACCTATATCTTTATAAGACCTTTTAAAAAAATAAAATAATTAAATAGCTATTTTTCTTATTCTTGTCGAATGAATTTTTTTTAGCAACATTTACACCGATGAACACGCAGGAGCAAGTGGCCAATGTTAAGTACAATACAGTGAGCCTAAATAAGCAAAATTAAGACACCTATATCTTTATAAGACCTTTTAAAAAAATAAAATAATTAAATAGCTATTTTTCTTATTCTTGTCGAATGAATTTTTTTTAGCAACATTTAAACCGATGTACACGCAGGAGCAATTGTTTAATATTAAGTACGATACAATGAGCCAAAATAAGGAAAATTAAGACACCTATATCTTTTTAAAACCTTTAAAAAAATAAAATAAGTAAATAGCTATTTTTCTTATTCTTGTCGAATGAATTTTTTTTAGCTACATTTACACCGATGAACACGCAGGAGCAATTGCTCAATGTTAACTACAACACAATGAGCCAAAATAAGCCAAATTAAGACACCCGTGTCATATCAAGACCTTTAAAAAAAATAAAATAAGTAAATAGCTATTTTTTTTATTCTTGTCGAATGAATTTTTTTTAGCAACATTTAAACCGATGTACACGCAGGAGCAATTGTTTAATATCAAGTACGATACAATGAGCCAAAATAAGCAAAATTAAGACACCTATATCTTTTAAAAACCTTTAAAAAAATAAAATAAGTAAATAGCTATTTTCCTTATTCTTGTCGAATGAATTTTTTTTAGCTACATTTACACCGATGAACACGCAGGAGCAATTGCTCAATGTTAAGCACAATACAATGAGCCAAAATAAGCCAAATTAAGACACCCGTCTCATATCAAGACCTTTAAAAAAATAAAATAAGTATTTAGCTAATTTTCTTATTCTTGTCGAATGAATTTTTTTTAGCTACATTTACACCGATGAACAAGCAGGAGCAATTGCTCAATGTTAAGTACAATACAATGAGCCAAAATAAGCAAAATTAAGACACCTATATCTTTTAAAGACCTTTAAAAAAAATAATATAAGTAAATAGCTATTTTTCTTATTCTTGTCGAATGAATTTTTTTTAGCTACATTTACACCGATGTACACGCAGGGGCAAGTGTTCAATGTTAAGTACAATACAATGAGCCAAAATAAGCAAAATTAAAACACCTATATCTTTTTAAAACCTTTAAAAAAAATAAAATAAGTAAATAGCTATTTTTCTTATTCTTGTCGAATGAACTTTTTTTAGCTACATTTACACCGATGAACACGCAGGAGCAATTGCTCAATGTTAAGTACAATACAATGAGCCAAAATAAGCAAAATTAAGACACTCATATCATATCAAGACCTTTAAAAAAAAAATAAGTATATAGCTATTTTTCTTATTCTTGTCAGATGAATTTTTTGTAGCTACATTTACACCGATGAACACGCAGGAGCAAGTGGCCAATGTTAAGTACAATACAGTGAGCATAAATAAGCAAAATTAAGACACCTATATCTTTATAAGACCTTTTAAAAAAATAAAATAAGTAAATAGCTATTTTTCTTATTCTTGTCGAATGAATTTTTTTTAGCTACATTTACACCGATGAACACGCAGGAACAATTTCTCAATGTTAAGTACAATACAATGAGCCAAAATAAGCAAAATTAAGACACCTATATCTTTTTAAAACCTTTAAAAAAAATAAAATAAGTAAATAGCTATTTTTCTTATTCTTGTCGAATGAACTTTTTTTAGCTACATTTACACCGATGAACACGCAGGAGCAATTGCTCAATGTTAAGTACAATACAATGAGCCAAAATAAGCCAAATTAAGACACCCGTGTCATATCAAGACCTTTAAAAAAAAAAATAAGTATATAGCTATTTTTCTTATTCTTGTCGAATGAATTTTTTGTAGCTACATTTACACCGATGAACACGCAGGAGCAATTGCTCAATGTTAAGTACAATACAATGAGCCAAAATAAGCCAAATTAAGACACCCGTGTCATATCAAGACCTTTAAAAAAATAAAATAAGTATTTAGCTAATTTTCTTATTCTTGTCGAATGAATTTTTTTTAGCTACATTTACACCGATGAACAAGCAGGAGCAAGTGTTCAATGTTAAGTACAATACAATGAGCCTAAATAAGCAAAATTAAGACACCTATATCATTTAAAGACCTTTAAAAAAAATAATATAAGTAAATAGCTATTTTTCTTATTCTTGTCGTATGAATTTTTTTTAGCTACATTTACACCGATGAACACGCAGGAACAATTGCTCAATGTTAAGTACAATACAATGAGCCAAAATAAGCAAAACTAAGACACCTATATCTTTTTAAAACCTTTAAAAAAATAAAATAAGTAAATAGCTATTTTTCTTTTTCTTGTCGAATGAATTTTTTTTTAGCTACTTTTACACCGATGAACACGCAGGAGCAATTGCTCAATGTTTAGTACAATACAATGAGCCAAAAAAAATCAAAATTAAGACACTCATATCATATCAAGACCTTTAAAAAAAAAATAAGTATATAGCTATTTTTCGTATTCTTGTCGAATGAATTTTTTGTAGCTACATTTACACCGATGAACACGCTGGAGCAATTGCCTAATGTTAGATACAGTACAATGAGCCAAAATAAGCAAAATTAAGACACCTATATCTTTTTAAAACCTTTAAAAAAAATAAAATAAGTAAATAGCTATTTTTCTTATTCTTGTCGAATGAATTTTTTTTAGCCACATTTACACCGATGAACACGCAGGAACAATTGCTCAATGTTAAGTACAATACATTGAGCCAAAATAAGCAAAATAAAGACACCTATATCTTTCTAAAACCTTTAAAAAATAAAATAAGTAAATAGCTATTTTTCTTATTCTTGTCGAATGAATTTTATTTAGCTACATTTACACCGATGAACAATCAGGAGCAATTGCTCAATGTTACGTTCAATACAATGAGCCAAAATAATCAAAATTAAGACACCGTTATCATATCAAGACCTTTAAAAAAAATAAAATAAGTAAATAGCTATTTTTTTTATTCTTGTCGAATGAATTTTTTTAGCAACATTTAAACCGATGAACACGCAGGAGCAATTGCTCAATGTCAAATACAATACAGTGAGCCAAAATAAGCAAAATTAAGACACCTATATCATTTTAAAACCTTTAAAAAAATAAAATAAGTAAATAGCTATTTTTCATATTCTTGTCGAATGAATTTTTTTTAGCTTCATTTACACCGATTAACACGCAGGAGCAATTGCTCAATGTTAAGTACAATACAGTGAGCCAAAATAAGCCAAATTAAGACACCCATGTCATATCAAGACCTTGAAAAAAAATAAAATAAGTATATAGCTATTTTTCTTATTCTTGTCGAATGAATTTTTTGTAGCTACATTTACACCGATGAACACGCAGGAGGAAGTGGCCAATGTTAAGTACAATACAGTGAGCCTAAATAAGCAAAATTAAGACACCTATATCTTTATAAGACCTTTTAAAAAAATAAAATAATTAAATAGCTATTTTTCTTATTCTTGTCGAATGAATTTTTTTTAGCAACATTTAAACCGATGTACACGCAGGAGCAATTGTTTAATATTAAGTACGATACAATGAGCCAAAATAAGCAAAATTAAGACACCTATATCTTTTTAAAACCTTTAAAAAAAATAAAATAATTAAATAGCTATTTTTCTTATTCTTGTCGAATGAACTTTTTTTAGCTACATTTACACCGATGAACACGCAGGAGCAATTGCTCAATGTTAAGTACAATACAATGAGCCAAAATAAGCAAAATTAAGACACTCATATCATATCAAGACCTTTAAAAAAAAAATAAGTATATAGCTATTTTTCTTATTCTTGTCAGATGAATTTTTTGTAGCTACATTTACACCGATGAACACGCAGGAGCAAGTGACCAATGTTAAGTACAATACAGTGAGCATAAATAAGCAAAATTAAGACACCTATATCTTTATAAGACCTTTTAAAAAAATAAAATAAGTAAATAGCTATTTTTCTTATTCTTGTCGAATGAATTTTTTTTAGCTACATTTACACCGATGAACACGCAGGAACAATTTCTCAATGTTAAGTACAATACAATGAGCCAAAATAAGCAAAATTAAGACACCTATATCTTTTTAAAACCTTTAAAAAAATAAAATAAGTAAATAGCTATTTTTCTTATTCTTGTCGAATGAATTTTTTTTAGCTACATTTACACCGATGAACACGCAAGAGCAATTGCTCAATGTTAAGTACATTACAATGAGCCAAAATAAGCAAAATTTAGACACCCTTATCATATCAAGACCTTTAAAAAAAATAATATAAGTAAATAGCTATTTTTTTTATTCTTGTCGAATGAATTTTTTTTAGCAACATTTAAACCGATGAACACGCAGGAGCAATTGCTCAATGTCAAGTACAATACAATGAGCCAAAATAAGCAAAATTAAGACACCTATATCTTTTTAAAACCTTTAAAAAAATAAAATAAGTAAATAGCTATTTTTCTTATTCTTGTCGAATGAATTTTTTTTAGCTACATTTACACCGATGAACACGCAGGAACAATTTCTCAATGTTAAGTACAATACGTTGAGCCAAAATAAGCAAAATTAAGACACCTATATCTTTTTAAAACCTTTAAAAAAAATAAAATAAGTAAATAGCTATTTTTCTTATTCTTGTCGAATGAATTTTTTTTAGCTACATTTACACCGATGAACACGCAGGAGCAATTGTTCAATGTTAAGTACAATACAATGAGCCAAAATAAGCAAAATTAAGACACCCTTATCATATCAAGACCTTTAAAAAAAATAAAATAAGTAAATAGCTATTTTTTTTATTCTTGTCGAATGAATTTTTTTTATTAACATTTACACCGATGAACACGCAGGAGCAAGTGGCCAATGTTAAGTACAATACAGTGAGCCTAAATAAGCAAAATTAAGACACCTATATCTTTATAAGACCTTTTAAAAAAATAAAATAATTAAATAGCTATTTTTCTTATTCTTGTCGAATGAATTTTTTTTAGCAACATTTACACCGATGAACACGCAGGAGCAAGTGGCCAATGTTAAGTACAATACAGTGAGCCTAAATAAGCAAAATTAAGACACCTATATCTTTATAAGACCTTTTAAAAAAATAAAATAATTAAATAGCTATTTTTCTTATTCTTGTCGAATGAATTTTTTTTAGCAACATTTAAACCGATGTACACGCAGGAGCAATTGTTTAATATTAAGTACGATACAATGAGCCAAAATAAGGAAAATTAAGACACCTATATCTTTTTAAAACCTTTAAAAAAATAAAATAAGTAAATAGCTATTTTTCTTATTCTTGTCGAATGAATTTTTTTTAGCTACATTTACACCGATGAACACGCAGGAGCAATTGCTCAATGTTAACTACAACACAATGAGCCAAAATAAGCCAAATTAAGACACCCGTGTCATATCAAGACCTTTAAAAAAAATAAAATAAGTAAATAGCTATTTTTTTTATTCTTGTCGAATGAATTTTTTTTAGCAACATTTAAACCGATGTACACGCAGCAGCAATTGTTTAATATCAAGTACGATACAATGAGCCAAAATAAGCAAAATTAAGACACCTATATCTTTTAGAAACCTTTAAAAAAATAAAATAAGTAAATAGCTATTTTTCTTATTCTTGTCGAATGAATTTTTTTTAGCTACATTTACACCGATGGACACGCAGGAGCAATTGCTCAATGTTAATTACAATACAATGAGCCAAAATAAGCCAAATTAAGACACCCGTGTCATATCAAGACCTTTAAAAAAAATAAAATAAGTATTTAGCTAATTTTCTTATTCTTGTCGAATGAATTTTTTTTAGCTACATTTACACCGATGAACACGCAAGAGCAATTGCTCAATGTTAAGTACATTACAATGAGCCAAAATAAGCAAAATTTAGACACCCTTATCATATCAAGACCTTTAAAAAAAATAATATAAGTAAATAGCTATTTTTTTTATTCTTGTCGAATGAATTTTTTTTAGCAACATTTAAACCGATGAACACGCAGGAGCAATTGCTCAATGTCAAGTACAATACAATGAGCCAAAATAAGCAAAATTAAGACACCTATATCTTTTTAAAACCTTTAAAAAAATAAAATAAGTAAATAGCTATTTTTCTTATTCTTGTCGAATGAATTTTTTTTAGCTACATTTACACCGATGAACACGCAGGAACAATTTCTCAATGTTAAGTACAATACGTTGAGCCAAAATAAGCAAAATTAAGACACCTATATCTTTTTAAAACCTTTAAAAAAAATAAAATAAGTAAATAGCTATTTTTCTTATTCTTGTCGAATGAATTTTTTTTAGCTACATTTACACCGATGAACACGCAGGAGCAATTGTTCAATGTTAAGTACAATACAATGAGCCAAAATAAGCAAAATTAAGACACCCTTATCATATCAAGACCTTTAAAAAAAATAAAATAAGTAAATAGCTATTTTTTTTATTCTTGTCGAATGAATTTTTTTTATTAACATTTACACCGATGAACACGCAGGAGCAAGTGGCCAATGTTAAGTACAATACAGTGAGCCTAAATAAGCAAAATTAAGACACCTATATCTTTATAAGACCTTTTAAAAAAATAAAATAATTAAATAGCTATTTTTCTTATTCTTGTCGAATGAATTTTTTTTAGCAACATTTACACCGATGAACACGCAGGAGCAAGTGGCCAATGTTAAGTACAATACAGTGAGCCTAAATAAGCAAAATTAAGACACCTATATCTTTATAAGACCTTTTAAAAAAATAAAATAATTAAATAGCTATTTTTCTTATTCTTGTCGAATGAATTTTTTTTAGCAACATTTAAACCGATGTACACGCAGGAGCAATTGTTTAATATTAAGTACGATACAATGAGCCAAAATAAGGAAAATTAAGACACCTATATCTTTTTAAAACCTTTAAAAAAATAAAATAAGTAAATAGCTATTTTTCTTATTCTTGTCGAATGAATTTTTTTTAGCTACATTTACACCGATGAACACGCAGGAGCAATTGCTCAATGTTAACTACAACACAATGAGCCAAAATAAGCCAAATTAAGACACCCGTGTCATATCAAGACCTTTAAAAAAAATAAAATAAGTAAATAGCTATTTTTTTTATTCTTGTCGAATGAATTTTTTTTAGCAACATTTAAACCGATGTACACGCAGGAGCAATTGTTTAATATCAAGTACGATACAATGAGCCAAAATAAGCAAAATTAAGACACCTATATCTTTTAAAAACCTTTAAAAAAATAAAATAAGTAAATAGCTATTTTCCTTATTCTTGTCGAATGAATTTTTTTTAGCTACATTTACACCGATGAACACGCAGGAGCAATTGCTCAATGTTAAGCACAATACAATGAGCCAAAATAAGCCAAATTAAGACACCCGTCTCATATCAAGACCTTTAAAAAAATAAAATAAGTATTTAGCTAATTTTCTTATTCTTGTCGAATGAATTTTTTTTAGCTACATTTACACCGATGAACAAGCAGGAGCAATTGCTCAATGTTAAGTACAATACAATGAGCCAAAATAAGCAAAATTAAGACACCTATATCTTTTAAAGACCTTTAAAAAAAATAATATAAGTAAATAGCTATTTTTCTTATTCTTGTCGAATGAATTTTTTTTAGCTACATTTACACCGATGTACACGCAGGGGCAAGTGTTCAATGTTAAGTACAATACAATGAGCCAAAATAAGCAAAATTAAGACACTCATATCATATCAAGACCTTTAAAAGAAAAAAATAAGTATATAGCTATTTTTCGTATTCTTGTCGAATGAATTTTTTGTAGCTACATTTAAACCGATGAACACGCTGGAGCAATTGCCTAATTTTAGATACAGTACAGTGAGCCAAAATAAGCAATATTAAGACACCCATATCTTTTCAAGACCTATAAAAAAAATAAAATAAGTAAATAGCTATTTTTTGTATTCTTGTCGAATGAATTTTTTGTAGCTACATTTACACCGATGAACACGCAGGAGCAATTGCTCAATGTTAAGTACAATACAATGAGCCAAAATAAGCAAAATTAAGACACTGATATCATATCAAGACCTTTAAAAGAAAAAAATAAGTATATAGCTATTTTTCGTATTCTTGCCGTATGAATTTTTTTAAGCTACATTTACACCGATGAACACGCAGGAGCAATTGCTCAATATTTAGTACAATACATTGAGCCTAAATAAGCAAAATTAAGACACTTATATCTTTTTAAGACCTTTAAAGAAACTAAAATAAGTAAATAGCTATTTTTCTTATTCTTGTCGAATGACTTTTTTTTAGCAACATTTAAACCGATGAACACGCAGGAACAATTGTTCAATGTTAAGTACAATACATTGAGCCAAAATAAGCAAAATAAAGACACCTATATCTTTTTAAAACCTTTAAAAAAAATAAAATAAGTAAATAGCTATTTTTCTTATTCTTGTCAAATGAATTTTTTGTAGCTACATTTACACCGGCGAACACGCAGGAGCAAGTGGCCAATGTTAAGTGCAATACAATGAGCCTAAATAAGCAAAATTAAGACACCTATATCTTTTTAAAACCTTTAAGAAAAATAAAATAAGTAAATAGCTATTTTTCTTATTCTTGTCGAATGAATTTTTTTTAGCTACATTTACACCGATGAACACGCAGGAGCAATTGCTCAATGTTAAGTACAATACAATGAGCCAAAATAAGCAAAATTAAGACACTCATATCATATCAAGACCTTTAAAAAAAAAAATAAGTATATAGCTATTTTTCGTATTCTTGTCGAATGAATTTTTTGTAGCTACATTTACACCGATGAACACGCTGGAGCAATTGCCTAACGTTAGATACACTACAGGGAGCCAAAATATGCAAAACTAAGACTCCTATATCTTTTTAAAACCTTTAAAAAAATAAAATAAGTATATAGCTATTTTTCGTATTCTTGCCTTATGAATTTTTTTAAGCTACATTTACACCGATGAACACGCAGGAGCAATTGCTCAATATTTAATACAATACATTGAGCCAAAATAATCAAAATTAAGACACCCTTATCATATCAAGACCTTTTAAAAAAATAAAATAAGTAAATAGCTATTTTTTTTATTCTTGTCGAATGAATTTTTTTTAGCAACATTTAAACCGATGAACACGCAGGAGCAATTGTTTAATATCAAGTACGATACAATGAGCCAAAATAAGATAAATTAAGACACCTATATCTTTTTTAAACCTTTAAAAAAATAAAATAAGTAAATAGCTATTTCTCTTATTCTTGTCGAATGAATTTTTTTTAGCTACATTTACACCGATGAACACGCAGGAACAATTGCTCAATGTTAAGTACAATACAATAAGCCAAAATAAGCCAAATGAAGACACCCGTGTCACATCAAGACCTTTAAAAAAAATAAAATAAGTATATAGCTATTTTTCGTATTCTTGCCGTATGAATTTTTTGTAGCTACATTTACACCGATGTACACGCAGGAGCAAAAGGTCAATGTTAAGTACAATACAATGAGCCTAAATAAGCAAAATTAAGACACCTATATCTTTTTAAAACCTTTAAAAAAAATAAAATAAGTAAATAGCTATTTTTCTTATTCTTGTCGAATGAATTTTTTTTTGCTACATTTACACCGATGTACACGCAGGAGCAAAAGGTCAATGTTAAGTACAATACATTGAGCCAAAATAAGCAAAATTAAGACACCTATATCTTTTTAAAACCTTTAAAAAAAATAAAATAAGTAAATAGCTATTTTTCTTATTCTTGTCGAATGAATTTTTTTTAGCTACATTTACACCGATGAACACGCAGGAGCAATTGCTCAATGTTAAGTACAATACGTTAAGTCAAAATAAGCAAAATTAAGGCACCTACATCTTTTAAAAACCTTTAAAAAAAATAAAATAAGTAAATGGCTATTTTTCTTATTCTTGTCGAATGAATTTTTTTTTAGCAACATTTAAACCGATGAACACGCAGGAGCAATTGTTTAATATCAACTACGATACTATGAGCCAAAATAAGCTAAATTAAGACACCTATATCTTTTTAAAACCTTTAAAAAAATAAAATAAGTAAATAGCTATTTTTCTTATTCTTGTCGAATGAATTTTTTTTAGCTACATTTACACCGATGAACACGCAGGAACAATTGCTCAATGTTAAGTACAATACAGTGAGCCAAAATAAGCCAAATTAAGACACCCGTGTCACATCAAGACCTTTTAAAAAAATAAAATAAGTATATAGCTATTTTTCGTATTCTTGTCGAATGAATTTTTTGTAGCTACATTTACACCGATGTACACGCAGGAGCAAGTGGTCAATGTTAAGTACAATACAATGAGCCTAAATAAGCAAAATTAAGACACCTATATCTTTTTAAGACCTTTAAAAAAAATAAAATAAGTAAATAGCTATTTTTCTTATTCTTGTCGAATGAATTTTTTTTAGCTACATTTACACCGATGAACACGCAGGAGCAATTGCTCAATGTTAACTACAACACAATGAGCTAAAATAAGCCAAATTAAGACACCCGTGTCATATCAAGACCTTTAAAAAAAATAAAATAAGTAAATAGCTATTTTTTTTATTCTTGTCGAATGAATTTTTTTTAGCAACATTTAAACCGATGTACACGCAGGAGCAATTGTTTAATATCAAGTACGATACAATGAGCCAAAATAAGCAAAATTAAGACACCTATATCTTTTTAAAACCTTTAAAAAAATAAAATAAGTAAATAGCTATTTTTCTTATTCTTGTCGAATGAATTTTTTTTAGCTACATTTACACCGATGAACACGCAGGAGCAATTGCTCAATGTTAACTACAACACAATGAGCTAAAATAAGCCAAATTAAGACACCCGTGTCATATCAAGACCTTTAAAAAAAATAAAATAAGTAAATAGCTATTTTTTTTATTCTTGTCGAATGAATTTTTTTTAGCAACATTTAAACCGATGTACACGCAGGAGCAATTGTTTAATATCAAGTACGATACAATGAGCCAAAATAAGCAAAATTAAGACACCTATATCTTTTTAAAACCTTTAAAAAAATAAAATAAGTAAATAGCTATTTTTCTTATTCTTGTCGAATGAATTTTTTTTAGCTACATTTACACCGATGAGCACGCAGGAGCAATTGCTCAATGTTAAGTACAATACAATGAGCCAAAATAAGCCAAATTAAGACACCCGTGTCATATCAAGACCTTTAAAAAAATAAAATAAGTATATAGCTATTTTTCTTATTCTTGTCGAATGAATTTTTTGTAGCTACGTTTACACCGATGAACACGCAGGAGCAAGTGGCCAATGTTAAGTACAATACAGTGAGCCTAAATAAGCAAAATTAAGACACCTATATCTTTATAAGACCTTTTAAAAAAATAAAATAATTAAATAGCTATTTTTCTTATTCTTGTCGAATGAATTTTTTTTAGCAACATTTAAACCGATGTACACGCAGGAGCAATTGTTTAATATTAAGTACGATACAATGAGCCAAAATAAGGAAAATTAAGACACCTATATCTTTTTAAAACCTTTAAAAAAATAAAATAAGTAAATAGCAATTTTTCTTATTCTTGTCGAATGAATTTTTTTTAGCTACATTTACACCGATGAACACGCAGGAGCAATTGCTCAATGTTAACTACAACACAATGAGCCAAAATAAGCCAAATTAAGACACCCGTGTCATATCAAGACCTTTAAAAAAAATAAAATAAGTAAATAGCTATTTTTTTTATTCTTGTCGAATGAATTTTTTTTAGCAACATTTAAACCGATGTACACGCAGGAGCAATTGTTTAATATCAAGTACAATACAATGAGCCAAAATAAGCAAAATTAAGACACCTATATCTTTTAAAAACCTTTAAAAAAATAAAATAAGTAAATAGCTATTTTTCTTATTCTTGTCGAATGAATTTTTTTTAGCTACATTTACACCGATGAACAAGCAGGAGCAATTGCTCAATGTTAAGTACAATACAATGAGCCAAAATAAGCAAAATTAAGACACCTATATCTTTTAAAGACCTTTAAAAAAAATAATATAAGTAAATAGCTATTTTTCTTATTCTTGTCGAATGAATTTTTTTTAGCTACATTTACACCGATGTACACGCAGGAGCAAGTGTTCAATGTGAAGTACAATACAATGAGCCAAAATAAGCAAAATTAAGACACCTATATCTTTTAAAGACCTTTAAAAAAAATAATATAAGTAAATAGCTATTTTTCTTATTCTTGTCGAATGAATTTTTTTTAGCTACATTTACACCGATGTACACGCAGGAGCAAGTGTTCAATGTGAAGTACAATACAATGAGCCAAAATAAGCAAAATTAAGAAACCTATATCTTTTTAAAACCTTTAAAAAAAATAAAATAAGTAAATAGCTATTTTTCTTATTCTTGTCGAATGAACTTTTTTTAGCTACATTTACACCGATGAACACGCAGGAGCAATTGCCCAATGTTAAGTACAATACAATGAGCCAAAATAAGCAAAATTAAGACACTCATATCATATCAAGACCTTTAAAAAAAAAAAAAGTATATAGCTATTTTTCTTATTCTTGTCGAATGAATTTTTTGTAGCTACATTTACACCGATGAACACGCAGGAGCAAGTGGCCAATGTTAAGTACAATACAGTGAGCATAAATAAGCAAAATTAAGACACCTATATCTTTATAAGACCTTTTAAAAAAATAAAATAAGTAAATAGCTATTTTTCTTATTCTTGTCGAATGAATTTTTTTTAGCTACATTTACACCGATGAACACGCAGGAACAATTTCTCAATGTTAAGTACAATACATTGAGCCAAAATAAGCAAAATTAAGACACCTATATCTTTTTAAAACCTTTAAAAAAAATAAAATAAGTAAATAGCTATTTTTCTTATTCTTGTCGAATGAATTTTTTTTAGCTACATTTACACCGATGAACACGCAGGAGCAATTGTTCAATGTTAAGTACAATACAATGAGCCAAAATAAGCAAAATTAAGACACCTTAATCACATCAAGACCTTTAAAAAAAATAAAATAAGTAAATAGCTATTTTTTTTATTCTTGTCGAATGAATTTTTTTTAGCAACATTTAAACCGATGTACACGCAGCAGCAATTGTTTAATATCAAGTACGATACAATGAGCCAAAATAAGCAAAATTAAGACACCTATATCTTTTAGAAACCTTTAAAAAAATAAAATAAGTAAATAGCTATTTTTCTTATTCTTGTCGAATGAATTTTTTTTAGCTACATTTACACCGATGGACACGCAGGAGCAATTGCTCAATGTTAATTACAATACAATGAGCCAAAATAAGCCAAATTAAGACACCCGTGTCATATCAAGACCTTTAAAAAAAATAAAATAAGTATTTAGCTAATTTTCTTATTCTTGTCGAATGAATTTTTTTTAGCTACATTTACACCGATGAACACGCAAGAGCAATTGCTCAATGTTAAGTACATTACAATGAGCCAAAATAAGCAAAATTTAGACACCCTTATCATATCAAGACCTTTAAAAAAAATAATATAAGTAAATAGCTATTTTTTTTATTCTTGTCGAATGAATTTTTTTTAGCAACATTTAAACCGATGAACACGCAGGAGCAATTGCTCAATGTCAAGTACAATACAATGAGCCAAAATAAGCAAAATTAAGACACCTATATCTTTTTAAAACCTTTAAAAAAATAAAATAAGTAAATAGCTATTTTTCTTATTCTTGTCGAATGAATTTTTTTTAGCTACATTTACACCGATGAACACGCAGGAACAATTTCTCAATGTTAAGTACAATACATTGAGCCAAAATAAGCAAAATTAAGACACCTATATCTTTTTAAAACCTTTAAAAAAAATAAAATAAGTAAATAGCTATTTTTCTTATTCTTGTCGAATGAATTTTTTTTAGCTACATTTACACCGATGAACACGCAGGAGCAATTGTTCAATGTTAAGTACAATACAATGAGCCAAAATAAGCAAAATTAAGACACCCTTATCATATCAAGACCTTTAAAAAAAATAAAATAAGTAAATAGCTATTTTTTTTATTCTTGTCGAATGAATTTTTTTTATTAACATTTACACCGATGAACACGCAGGAGCAAGTGGCCAATGTTAAGTACAATACAGTGAGCCTAAATAAGCAAAATTAAGACACCTATATCTTTATAAGACCTTTTAAAAAAATAAAATAATTAAATAGCTATTTTTCTTATTCTTGTCGAATGAATTTTTTTTAGCAACATTTACACCGATGAACACGCAGGAGCAAGTGGCCAATGTTAAGTACAATACAGTGAGCCTAAATAAGCAAAATTAAGACACCTATATCTTTATAAGACCTTTTAAAAAAATAAAATAATTAAATAGCTATTTTTCTTATTCTTGTCGAATGAATTTTTTTTAGCAACATTTAAACCGATGTACACGCAGGAGCAATTGTTTAATATTAAGTACGATACAATGAGCCAAAATAAGGAAAATTAAGACACCTATATCTTTTTAAAACCTTTAAAAAAATAAAATAAGTAAATAGCTATTTTTCTTATTCTTGTCGAATGAATTTTTTTTAGCTACATTTACACCGATGAACACGCAGGAGCAATTGCTCAATGTTAACTACAACACAATGAGCCAAAATAAGCCAAATTAAGACACCCGTGTCATATCAAGACCTTTAAAAAAAATAAAATAAGTAAATAGCTATTTTTTTTATTCTTGTCGAATGAATTTTTTTTAGCAACATTTAAACCGATGTACACGCAGGAGCAATTGTTTAATATCAAGTACGATACAATGAGCCAAAATAAGCAAAATTAAGACACCTATATCTTTTAAAAACCTTTAAAAAAATAAAATAAGTAAATAGCTATTTTCCTTATTCTTGTCGAATGAATTTTTTTTAGCTACATTTACACCGATGAACACGCAGGAGCAATTGCTCAATGTTAAGCACAATACAATGAGCCAAAATAAGCCAAATTAAGACACCCGTCTCATATCAAGACCTTTAAAAAAATAAAATAAGTATTTAGCTAATTTTCTTATTCTTGTCGAATGAATTTTTTTTAGCTACATTTACACCGATGAACAAGCAGGAGCAATTGCTCAATGTTAAGTACAATACAATGAGCCAAAATAAGCAAAATTAAGACACCTATATCTTTTAAAGACCTTTAAAAAAAATAATATAAGTAAATAGCTATTTTTCTTATTCTTGTCGAATGAATTTTTTTTAGCTACATTTACACCGATGTACACGCAGGGGCAAGTGTTCAATGTTAAGTACAATACAATGAGCCAAAATAAGCAAAATTAAAACACCTATATCTTTTTAAAACCTTTAAAAAAAATAAAATAAGTAAATAGCTATTTTTCTTATTCTTGTCGAATGAACTTTTTTTAGCTACATTTACACCGATGAACACGCAGGAGCAATTGCTCAATGTTAAGTACAATACAATGAGCCAAAATAAGCAAAATTAAGACACTCATATCATATCAAGACCTTTAAAAAAAAAATAAGTATATAGCTATTTTTCTTATTCTTGTCAGATGAATTTTTTGTAGCTACATTTACACCGATGAACACGCAGGAGCAAGTGGCCAATGTTAAGTACAATACAGTGAGCATAAATAAGCAAAATTAAGACACCTATATCTTTATAAGACCTTTTAAAAAAATAAAATAAGTAAATAGCTATTTTTCTTATTCTTGTCGAATGAATTTTTTTTAGCTACATTTACACCGATGAACACGCAGGAACAATTTCTCAATGTTAAGTACAATACAATGAGCCAAAATAAGCAAAATTAAGACACCTATATCTTTTTAAAACCTTTAAAAAAAATAAAATAAGTAAATAGCTATTTTTCTTATTCTTGTCGAATGAACTTTTTTTAGCTACATTTACACCGATGAACACGCAGGAGCAATTGCTCAATGTTAAGTACAATACAATGAGCCAAAATAAGCCAAATTAAGACACCCGTGTCATATCAAGACCTTTAAAAAAAAAAATAAGTATATAGCTATTTTTCTTATTCTTGTCGAATGAATTTTTTGTAGCTACATTTACACCGATGAACACGCAGGAGCAATTGCTCAATGTTAAGTACAATACAATGAGCCAAAATAAGCCAAATTAAGACACCCGTGTCATATCAAGACCTTTAAAAAAATAAAATAAGTATTTAGCTAATTTTCTTATTCTTGTCGAATGAATTTTTTTTAGCTACATTTACACCGATGAACAAGCAGGAGCAAGTGTTCAATGTTAAGTACAATACAATGAGCCTAAATAAGCAAAATTAAGACACCTATATCATTTAAAGACCTTTAAAAAAAATAATATAAGTAAATAGCTATTTTTCTTATTCTTGTCGTATGAATTTTTTTTAGCTACATTTACACCGATGAACACGCAGGAACAATTGCTCAATGTTAAGTACAATACAATGAGCCAAAATAAGCAAAACTAAGACACCTATATCTTTTTAAAACCTTTAAAAAAATAAAATAAGTAAATAGCTATTTTTCTTTTTCTTGTCGAATGAATTTTTTTTTAGCTACTTTTACACCGATGAACACGCAGGAGCAATTGCTCAATGTTTAGTACAATACAATGAGCCAAAAAAAATCAAAATTAAGACACTCATATCATATCAAGACCTTTAAAAAAAAAATAAGTATATAGCTATTTTTCGTATTCTTGTCGAATGAATTTTTTGTAGCTACATTTACACCGATGAACACGCTGGAGCAATTGCCTAATGTTAGATACAGTACAATGAGCCAAAATAAGCAAAATTAAGACACCTATATCTTTTTAAAACCTTTAAAAAAAATAAAATAAGTAAATAGCTATTTTTCTTATTCTTGTCGAATGAATTTTTTTTAGCCACATTTACACCGATGAACACGCAGGAACAATTGCTCAATGTTAAGTACAATACATTGAGCCAAAATAAGCAAAATAAAGACACCTATATCTTTCTAAAACCTTTAAAAAATAAAATAAGTAAATAGCTATTTTTCTTATTCTTGTCGAATGAATTTTATTTAGCTACATTTACACCGATGAACAATCAGGAGCAATTGCTCAATGTTACGTTCAATACAATGAGCCAAAATAATCAAAATTAAGACACCGTTATCATATCAAGACCTTTAAAAAAAATAAAATAAGTAAATAGCTATTTTTTTTATTCTTGTCGAATGAATTTTTTTAGCAACATTTAAACCGATGAACACGCAGGAGCAATTGCTCAATGTCAAATACAATACAGTGAGCCAAAATAAGCAAAATTAAGACACCTATATCATTTTAAAACCTTTAAAAAAATAAAATAAGTAAATAGCTATTTTTCATATTCTTGTCGAATGAATTTTTTTTAGCTTCATTTACACCGATTAACACGCAGGAGCAATTGCTCAATGTTAAGTACAATACAGTGAGCCAAAATAAGCCAAATTAAGACACCCATGTCATATCAAGACCTTGAAAAAAAATAAAATAAGTATATAGCTATTTTTCTTATTCTTGTCGAATGAATTTTTTGTAGCTACATTTACACCGATGAACACGCAGGAGGAAGTGGCCAATGTTAAGTACAATACAGTGAGCCTAAATAAGCAAAATTAAGACACCTATATCTTTATAAGACCTTTTAAAAAAATAAAATAATTAAATAGCTATTTTTCTTATTCTTGTCGAATGAATTTTTTTTAGCAACATTTAAACCGATGTACACGCAGGAGCAATTGTTTAATATTAAGTACGATACAATGAGCCAAAATAAGCAAAATTAAGACACCTATATCTTTTTAAAACCTTTAAAAAAAATAAAATAATTAAATAGCTATTTTTCTTATTCTTGTCGAATGAACTTTTTTTAGCTACATTTACACCGATGAACACGCAGGAGCAATTGCTCAATGTTAAGTACAATACAATGAGCCAAAATAAGCAAAATTAAGACACTCATATCATATCAAGACCTTTAAAAAAAAAATAAGTATATAGCTATTTTTCTTATTCTTGTCAGATGAATTTTTTGTAGCTACATTTACACCGATGAACACGCAGGAGCAAGTGGCCAATGTTAAGTACAATACAGTGAGCATAAATAAGCAAAATTAAGACACCTATATCTTTATAAGACCTTTTAAAAAAATAAAATAAGTAAATAGCTATTTTTCTTATTCTTGTCGAATGAATTTTTTTTAGCTACATTTACACCGATGAACACGCAGGAACAATTTCTCAATGTTAAGTACAATACAATGAGCCAAAATAAGCAAAATTAAGACACCTATATCTTTTTAAAACCTTTAAAAAAAATAAAATAAGTAAATAGCTATTTTTCTTATTCTTGTCGAATGAACTTTTTTTAGCTACATTTACACCGATGAACACGCAGGAGCAATTGCTCAATGTTAAGTACAATACAATGAGCCAAAATAAGCCAAATTAAGACACCCGTGTCATATCAAGACCTTTAAAAAAAAAAATAAGTATATAGCTATTTTTCTTATTCTTGTCGAATGAATTTTTTGTAGCTACATTTACACCGATGAACACGCAGGAGCAATTGCTCAATGTTAAGTACAATACAATGAGCCAAAATAAGCCAAATTAAGACACCCGTATCATATCAAGACCTTTAAAAAAATAAAATAAGTATTTAGCTAATTTTCTTATTCTTGTCGAATGAATTTTTTTTAGCTACATTTACACCGATGAACAAGCAGGAGCAAGTGTTCAATGTTAAGTACAATACAATGAGCCTAAATAAGCAAAATTAAGACACCTATATCATTTAAAGACCTTTAAAAAAAATAATATAAGTAAATAGCTATTTTTCTTATTCTTGTCGTATGAATTTTTTTTAGCTACATTTACACCGATGAACACGCAGGAACAATTGCTCAATGTTAAGTACAATACAATGAGCCAAAATAAGCAAAACTAAGACACCTATATCTTTTTAAAACCTTTAAAAAAATAAAATAAGTAAATAGCTATTTTTCTTTTTCTTGTCGAATGAATTTTTTTTTAGCTACTTTTACACCGATGAACACGCAGGAGCAATTGCTCAATGTTTAGTACAATACAATGAGCCAAAAAAAATCAAAATTAAGACACTCATATCATATCAAGACCTTTAAAAAAAAAATAAGTATATAGCTATTTTTCGTATTCTTGTCGAATGAATTTTTTGTAGCTACATTTACACCGATGAACACGCTGGAGCAATTGCCTAATGTTAGATACAGTACAATGAGCCAAAATAAGCAAAATTAAGACACCTATATCTTTTTAAAACCTTTAAAAAAAATAAAATAAGTAAATAGCTATTTTTCTTATTCTTGTCGAATGAATTTTTTTTAGCCACATTTACACCGATGAACACGCAGGAACAATTGCTCAATGTTAAGTACAATACATTGAGCCAAAATAAGCAAAATAAAGACACCTATATCTTTCTAAAACCTTTAAAAAATAAAATAAGTAAATAGCTATTTTTCTTATTCTTGTCGAATGAATTTTATTTAGCTACATTTACACCGATGAACAATCAGGAGCAATTGCTCAATGTTACGTTCAATACAATGAGCCAAAATAATCAAAATTAAGACACCGTTATCATATCAAGACCTTTAAAAAAAATAAAATAAGTAAATAGCTATTTTTTTTATTCTTGTCGAATGAATTTTTTTAGCAACATTTAAACCGATGAACACGCAGGAGCAATTGCTCAATGTCAAATACAATACAGTGAGCCAAAATAAGCAAAATTAAGACACCTATATCATTTTAAAACCTTTAAAAAAATAAAATAAGTAAATAGCTATTTTTCATATTCTTGTCGAATGAATTTTTTTTAGCTTCATTTACACCGATTAACACGCAGGAGCAATTGCTCAATGTTAAGTACAATACAGTGAGCCAAAATAAGCCAAATTAAGACACCCATGTCATATCAAGACCTTGAAAAAAAATAAAATAAGTATATAGCTATTTTTCTTATTCTTGTCGAATGAATTTTTTGTAGCTACATTTACACCGATGAACACGCAGGAGGAAGTGGCCAATGTTAAGTACAATACAGTGAGCCTAAATAAGCAAAATTAAGACACCTATATCTTTATAAGACCTTTTAAAAAAATAAAATAATTAAATAGCTATTTTTCTTATTCTTGTCGAATGAATTTTTTTTAGCAACATTTAAACCGATGTACACGCAGGAGCAATTGTTTAATATTAAGTACGATACAATGAGCCAAAATAAGCAAAATTAAGACACCTATATCTTTTTAAAACCTTTAAAAAAATAAAATAAGTAAATAGCTATTTTTCTTATTCTTGTCGAATGAATTTTTTTTAGCTACATTTACACCGATGAACACGCAGGAGCAATTGCTCAATGTTAACTACAACACAATGAGCTAAAATAAGCCAAATTAAGACACCCGTGTCATATCAAGACCTTTAAAAAAAATAAAATAAGTAAATAGCTATTTTTTTTATTCTTGTC
This sequence comes from Psococerastis gibbosa, assembly GCA_963971405.1. NCBI lineage: Eukaryota > Metazoa > Arthropoda > Insecta > Psocodea > Psocidae > Psococerastis > Psococerastis gibbosa. Next base: position 318,574 of record CAXART010000001.1, on the reverse strand, counting down.
GAATGAATTTCTTTTAGCAACATTTAAACCGATGTACACGCAGGAGCAATTGTTTAATATCAAGTACGATACAATGAGCCAAAATAAGCAAAATTAAGACACCTATATCTTTTTAAAACCTTTAAAAAAATAAAATAAGTAAATAGCTATTTTTCTTATTCTTGTCGAATGAATTTTTTTTAGCTACATTTACACCGATGAACACGCAGGAGCAATTGCTCAATGTTAAGTACAATACAATGAGCCAAAATAAGCCAAATTAAGACACCCGTCTCATATCAAGACCTTTAAAAAAATAAAATAAGTATTTAGCTAATTTTCTTATTCTTGTCGAATGAATTTTTTTTAGCTACATTTACACCGATGAACAAGCAGGAGCAATTGCTCAATGTTAAGTACAATACAGTGAGCCAAAATAAGCAAAATTAAGACACCTATATCTTTTAAAGACCTTTAAAAAAAATAATATAAGTAAATAGCTATTTTTCTTATTCTTGTCGAATGAATTTTTTTTAGCTACATTTACACCGATGTACACGCAGGAGCAAGTGTTCAATGTTAAGTACAATACAATGAGCCAAAATAAGCAAAATTAAGACACCTATATCTTTTTAAAACCTTTAAAAAAATAAAATAAGTAAATAGCTATTTTTCTTATTCTTGTCGAATGAATTTTTTTTAGCTACATTTACACCGATGAACAAGCAGGAGCAATTGCTCAATGTTAAGTACAATACAATGAGCCAAAATAAGCAAAATTAAGACACCTATATCTTTTAAAGACCTTTAAAAAAAATAATATAAGTAAATAGCTATTTTTCTTATTCTTGTCGAATGAATTTTTTTTAGCTACATTTACACCGATGTACACGCAGGAGCAAGTGTTCAATGTGAAGTACAATACAATGAGCCAAAATAAGCAAAATTAAGACACCTATATCTTTTAAAGACCTTTAAAAAAAATAATATAAGTAAATAGCTATTTTTCTTATTCTTGTCGAATGAATTTTTTTTAGCTACATTTACACCGATGTACACGCAGGAGCAAGTGTTCAATGTGAAGTACAATACAATGAGCCAAAATAAGCAAAATTAAGACACCTATATCTTTTTAAAACCTTTAAAAAAAATAAAATAAGTAAATAGCTATTTTTCTTATTCTTGTCGAATGAACTTTTTTTAGCTACATTTACACCGATGAACACGCAGGAGCAATTGCTCAATGTTAAGTACAATACAATGAGCCAAAATAAGCAAAATTAAGACACTCATATCATATCAAGACCTTTAAAAAAAAAATAAGTATATAGCTATTTTTCTTATTCTTGTCGAATGAATTTTTTGTAGCTACATTTACACCGATGAACACGCAGGAGCAAGTGGCCAATGTTAAGTACAATACAGTGAGCATAAATAAGCAAAATTAAGACACCTATATCTTTTTAAAACCTTTAAAAAAAATAAAATAAGTAAATAGCTATTTTTCTTATTCTTGTCGAATGAACTTTTTTTAGCTACATTTACACCGATGAACACGCAGGAGCAATTGCTCAATGTTAAGTACAATACAATGAGCCAAAATAAGCCAAATTAAGACACCCGTGTCATATCAAGACCTTTAAAAAAAAAAATAAGTATATAGCTATTTTTCTTATTCTTGTCGAATGAATTTTTTGTAGCTACATTTACACCGATGAACACGCAGGAGCAATTTCTCAATGTTAAGTACAATACAATGAGCCAAAATAAGCCAAATTAAGACACCCGTGTCATATCAAGACCTTTAAAAAAATAAAATAAGTATTTAGCTAATTTTCTTATTCTTGTCGAATGAATTTTTTTTAGCTACATTTACACCGATGAACAAGCAGGAGCAAGTGTTCAATGTTAAGTACAATACAATGAGCCTAAATAAGCAAAATTAAGACACCTATATCATTTAAAGACCTTTAAAAAAAATAATATAAGTAAATAGCTATTTTTCTTATTCTTGTCGTATGAATTTTTTTTAGCTACATTTACACCGATGAACACGCAGGAACAATTGCTCAATGTTAAGTACAATACAATGAGCCAAAATAAGCAAAACTAAGACACCTATATCTTTTTAAAACCTTTAAAAAAATAAAATAAGTAAATAGCTATTTTTCTTTTTCTTGTCGAATGAATTTTTTTTTAGCTACTTTTACACCGATGAACACGCAGGAGCAATTGCTCAATGTTTAGTACAATACAATGAGCCAAAAAAAATCAAAATTAAGACACTCATATCATATCAAGACCTTTAAAAAAAAAATAAGTATATAGCTATTTTTCGTATTCTTGTCGAATGAATTTTTTGTAGCTACATTTACACCGATGAACACGCTGGAGCAATTGCCTAATGTTAGATACAGTACAATGAGCCAAAATAAGCAAAATTAAGACACCTATATCTTTTTAAAACCTTTAAAAAAAATAAAATAAGTAAATAGCTATTTTTCTTATTCTTGTCGAATGAATTTTTTTTAGCCACATTTACACCGATGAACACGCAGGAACAATTGCTCAATGTTAAGTACAATACATTGAGCCAAAATAAGCAAAATAAAGACACCTATATCTTTCTAAAACCTTTAAAAAATAAAATAAGTAAATAGCTATTTTTCTTATTCTTGTCGAATGAATTTTATTTAGCTACATTTACACCGATGAACAATCAGGAGCAATTGCTCAATGTTACGTTCAATACAATGAGCCAAAATAATCAAAATTAAGACACCGTTATCATATCAAGACCTTTAAAAAAAATAAAATAAGTAAATAGCTATTTTTCTTATTCTTGTCGAATGAATTTTTTGTAGCTACATTTACACCGATGAACACGCAGGAGCAATTGCTCAATGTTAAGTACAATACAATGAGCCAAAATAAGCCAAATTAAGACACCCGTGTCATATCAAGACCTTTAAAAAAATAAAATAAGTATTTAGCTAATTTTCTTATTCTTGTCGAATGAATTTTTTTTAGCTACATTTACACCGATGAACAAGCAGGAGCAAGTGTTCAATGTTAAGTACAATACAATGAGCCTAAATAAGCAAAATTAAGACACCTATATCATTTAAAGACCTTTAAAAAAAATAATATAAGTAAATAGCTATTTTTCTTATTCTTGTCGTATGAATTTTTTTTAGCTACATTTACACCGATGAACACGCAGGAACAATTGCTCAATGTTAAGTACAATACAATGAGCCAAAATAAGCAAAACTAAGACACCTATATCTTTTTAAAACCTTTAAAAAAATAAAATAAGTAAATAGCTATTTTTCTTTTTCTTGTCGAATGAATTTTTTTTTAGCTACTTTTACACCGATGAACACGCAGGAGCAATTGCTCAATGTTTAGTACAATACAATGAGCCAAAAAAAATCAAAATTAAGACACTCATATCATATCAAGACCTTTAAAAAAAAAATAAGTATATAGCTATTTTTCGTATTCTTGTCGAATGAATTTTTTGTAGCTACATTTACACCGATGAACACGCTGGAGCAATTGCCTAATGTTAGATACAGTACAATGAGCCAAAATAAGCAAAATTAAGACACCTATATCTTTTTAAAACCTTTAAAAAAAATAAAATAAGTAAATAGCTATTTTTCTTATTCTTGTCGAATGAATTTTTTTTAGCCACATTTACACCGATGAACACGCAGGAACAATTGCTCAATGTTAAGTACAATACATTGAGCCAAAATAAGCAAAATAAAGACACCTATATCTTTCTAAAACCTTTAAAAAATAAAATAAGTAAATAGCTATTTTTCTTATTCTTGTCGAATGAATTTTATTTAGCTACATTTACACCGATGAACAATCAGGAGCAATTGCTCAATGTTACGTTCAATACAATGAGCCAAAATAATCAAAATTAAGACACCGTTATCATATCAAGACCTTTAAAAAAAATAAAATAAGTAAATAGCTATTTTTTTTATTCTTGTCGAATGAATTTTTTTAGCAACATTTAAACCGATGAACACGCAGGAGCAATTGCTCAATGTCAAACACAATACAGTGAGCCAAAATAAGCAAAATTAAGACACCTATATCATTTTAAAACCTTTAAAAAAATAAAATAAGTAAATAGCTATTTTTCATATTCTTGCCGTATGAATTTTTTTTAGCTACATTTACACCGATGAACACGCAGGAACAATTGCTCAATGTTAAGTACAATACATTGAGCCAAAATAAGCAAAATTAAGGCACCTATATCTTTTTAAAACCTTTAAAAAAAATAAAATAAGTAAATAGCTATTTTTCTTCTTCTTGTCGAATGAATTTTTTTTAGCAACATTTAAACCGATGAACACGCAGGAGCAATTTTTTAATATCAAGTACGATACAATGAGCCAAAGTAAGCAAAACTAAGACACCTTTATCTTTTTAAAACCTTTAAAAAAATAAAATAAGTTAATAGCTATTTTTCTTATTCTTGTCGAATGAATTTTTTTTAGCTACATTTACACCGATGAACACGCAGGAGCAATTGCTCAATGTTAATTACAATACATTGAGCCAAACTAAGCCAAATTAAGACACCCGTGTCATATCAAGACCTTTAAAAAAAATAAAATAAGTATATAGCTAATTTTCTTATTCTTGTCGAATGAATTTTTTTTAGCTACATTTACACCGATGAACACGCAGGAGCAATTGCTCAATGTTAAGTACAATACAATGAGCCAAAATAAGCAAAATTAAGACACCTACATCTTTTTAAAACCTTTAAAAAAATAAAATAAGTTAATAGCTATTTTTTTTATTCTTGACGAATGAATTTTTTTTAGCAACATTTAAACCGATGAACACGCAGGAGCAATTGCTCAATGTCAGGTACAATACAATGAGCCAAAATAAGCAAAATTAAGACACCTATATCTTTTTAAAACCTTTAAAAAAATAAAATACGTAAATAGCTATTTTTCTTACTCTTGTCGAATGAATTTTTTTTAGCTACATTTACACCGATGAACACGCTGGAGCAATTGCTCAATGTTAATTACAATACAATGAGCCACAATAAGCCAAATTAAGACACCCGTGTCATATCAAGACCTTTAAAAAAATAAAATAAGTATATAGCAATTTTTCGTATTCTTGTCAAATGAATTTTTTGTAGCTACATTTACATCGATGAACACGCAGGAGCAATTGCTCAATGTTAAGTACAATACAGTGAGCCTAAGTAAGCAAAATCAAGACACCTATATCTTTTTAAGACCTTTAAAAAAAATAAAATAAGTAAATAGCTATTTTTCTTATTCTTGTCGAATGAATTTTTTTTAGCTACATTTACACCGATGAACACGCAGGAACAATTGCTCAATGTTAAGTACAATACAATGAGCCAAAATAAGCAAAATTAAGACACCTACATCTTTTTAAAACCTTTAAAAAAATAAAATAAGTAAATAGCTATTTTTCGTATTCTTGCCGTATGAATTTTTTTTAGCTACATTTACACCGATGAACACGCAGGAACAATTGCTCAATGTTAAGTACAATACATTGAGCCAAAATAAGCAAAATTAAGGCACCTATATCTTTTTAAAACCTTTAAAAAAAAATAAAATAAGTAAATAGCTATTTTTCTTCTTCTTGTCGAATGAATTTTTTTTAGCAACATTTAAACCGATGAACACGCAGGAGCAATTTTTTAATATCAAGTACGATACAATGAGCCAAAGTAAGCAAAACTAAGACACCTTTATCTTTTTAAAACCTTTAAAAAAATAAAATAAGTTAATAGCTACTTTTCTTATTCTTGTCGAATGAATTTTTTTTAGCTACATTTACACCGATGAACACGCAGGAGCAATTGCTCAATGTTAATTACAATACATTGAGCCAAACTAAGCCAAATTAAGACACCCGTGTCATATCAAGACCTTTAAAAAAAATAAAATAAGTATATAGCTAATTTTCTTATTCTTGTCGAATGAATTTTTTTTAGCTACATTTACACCGATGAACACGCAGGAGCAATTGCTCAATGTTAAGTACAATACAATGAGCCAAAATAAGCAAAAGTTAGACACCCTTATCATATCAAGACCTTTAAAAAAAATAAAATAAGTAAATAGCTATTTTTTTTATTCTTGACGAATGAATTTTTTTTAGCAACATTTAAACCGATGAACACGCAGGAGCAATTGCTCAATGTCAGGTACAATACAATGAGCCAAAATAAGCAAAATTAAGACACCTATATTTAAAACCTTTAAAAAAATAAAATACGTAAATAGCTATTTTTCTTACTCTTGTCGAATGAATTTTTTTTAGCTACATTTACACCGATGAACACGCTGGAGCAATTGCTCAATGTTAATTACAATACAATGAGCCACAATAAGCCAAATTAAGACACCCGTGTCATATCAAGACCTTTAAAAAAAATAAAATAAGTATATAGCAATTTTTCGTATTCTTGTCAAATGAATTTTTTGTAGCTACATTTACACCGATGAACACGCAGGAGCAATTGCTCAATGTTAAGTACAATACAGTGAGCCTAAGTAAGCAAAATTAAGACACCTATATCTTTTTAAGACCTTTAAAAAAAATAAAATAAGTAAATAGCTATGTTTCTTATTCTTGTCGAATGAATTTTTTTTAGCTACATTTACACCGATGAACACGCAGGAACAATTGCTCAATGTTAAGTACAATACAATTAGCCGAAATAAGCAATATTAAGACACCTATATCTTTTTAAAACCTTTCAAAAAAATAAAATAAGTAAATAGCTATTTTTCTTATTCTTGTCGAATGAATTTTTTTTAGCTACATTTACACCGATGAACACGCAGGAGCAATTGCTCAATGTTACGTACAATACAATGAGCCAAAATAAGCAAAATTAAGACACTCATATCATATCAAGACCTTTAAATGAAAAAAATAAGTATATAGCTATTTTTCGTATTCTTGTCGAATGAATTTTTTGTAGCTACATTTAAACCGATGAACACGCTGGAGCAATTGCCTAATTTTAGATACAGTACAGTGAGCCAAAATAAGCAATATTAAGACACTGATATCATATCAAGACCTTTAAAAGAAAAAAATAAGTATATAGCTATTTTTCGTATTCTTGCCGTATGAATTTTTTTAAGCTACATTTACACCGATGAACACGCAGGAGCAATTGCTCAATATTTAAGACAATACATCGAGCCTAAATAAGCAAAATTAAGACACCTATATCTTTTTAAGACCTTTAAAGAAACTAAAATAAGTAAATAGCTATTTTTCTTATTCTTGTCGAATGACTTTTTTTTAGCAACATTTAAACCGATGAACACGCAGGAACAATTGCTCAATGTTAAGTACAATACATTGAGCCAAAATAAGCAAAATAAAGACACCTATATCTTTTTAAAACCTTTAAAAAAAATAAAATAAGTAAATAGCTATTTTTCTTATTCTTGTCAAATGAATTTTTTGTAGCTACATTTACACCGGCGAACACGCAGGAGCAAGTGGCCGATGTTAAGTGCAATACAATGAGCCTAAATAAGCAAAATTAAGACACCTATATCTTTTTAAAACCTTTAAGAAAAATAAAATAAGTAAATAGCTATTTTTCTTATTCTTGTCGAATGAATTTTTTTTAGCTACATTTACACCGATGAACACGCAGGAGCAATTGCTCAATGTTAAGTACAATACAGTGAGCCAAAATAAGCAAAATTAAGACACTCATATCATATCAAGACCTTTAAAAAAAAAAATAAGTATATAGCTATTTTTCGTATTCTTGTCGAATGAATTTTTTGTAGCTACATTTACACCGATGAACACGCTGGAGCAATTGCCTAACGTTAGATACACTACAGGGAGCCAAAATATGCAAAACTAAGACTCCTATATCTTTTTAAAACCTTTAAAAAAATAAAATAAGTATATAGCTATTTTTCGTATTCTTGCCTTATGAATTTTTTTAAGCTACATTTACACCGATGAACACGCAGGAGCAATTGCTCAATATTTAATACAATACATTGAGCCAAAATAATCAAAATTAAGACACCCTTATCATATCAAGACCTTTTAAAAAAATAAAATAAGTAAATAGCTATTTTTTTTATTCTTGTCGAATGAATTTTTTTTAGCAACATTTAAACCGATGAACACGCAGGAGCAATTGTTTAATATCAAGTACGATACAGTGAGCCAAAATAAGATAAATTAAGACACCTATATCTTTTTTAAACCTTTAAAAAAATAAAATAAGTAAATAGCTATTTCTCTTATTCTTGTCGAATGAATTTTTTTTAGCTACATTTACACCGATGAACACGCAGGAACAATTGCTCAATGTTAAGTACAATACAATAAGCCAAAATAAGCCAAATTAAGACACCCGTGTCACATCAAGACCTTTAAAAAAAATAAAATAAGTATATAGCTATTTTTCGTATTCTTGCCGTATGAATTTTTTGTAGCTACATTTACACCGATGTACACGCAGGAGCAAAAGGTCAATGTTAAGTACAATACAATGAGCCTACATAAGCAAAATTGAGACACCTATATCTTTTTAAAACCTTTAAAAAAAATAAAATAAGTAAATAGCTATTTTTCTTATTCTTGTCGAATGAATTTTTTTTTTGCTACATTTACACCGATGTACACGCAGGAGCAAAAGGTCAATGTTAAGTACAATACATTGAGCCAAAATAAGCAAAATTAAGACACCTATATCTTTTTAAAACCTTTAAAAAAAATAAAATAAGTAAATAGCTATTTTTCTTATTCTTGTCGAATGAATTTTTTTTAGCTACATTTACACCGATGAACACGCAGGAGCAATTGCTCAATGTTAAGTACAATACGTTAAGTCAAAATAAGCAAAATTAAGGCACCTACATCTTTTAAAAACCTTTAAAAAAAATAAAATAAGTAAATAGCTATTTTTCTTATTCTTGTCGAATGAATTTTTTTTAGCAACATTTAAACCGATGAACACGCAGGAGCAATTGTTTAATATCAAGTACGATACTATGAGCCAAAATAAGCTAAATTAAGACACCTATATCTTTTTAAAACCTTTAAAAAAATAAAATAAGTAAATAGCTATTTTTCTTATTCTTGTCGAATGAATTTTTTTTAGCTACATTTACACCGATGAACACGCAGGAACAATTGCTCAATGTTAAGTACAATACAGTGAGCCAAAATAAGCCAAATTAAGACACCCGTGTCACATCAAGACCTTTTAAAAAAATAAAATAAGTATATAGCTATTTTTCGTATTCTTGTCGAATGAATTTTTTGTAGCTACATTTACACCGATGTACACGCAGGAGCAAGTGGTCAATGTTAAGTACAATACAATGAGCCTAAATAAGCAAAATTAAGACACCTATATCTTTTTAAGACCTTTAAAAAAAATAAAATAAGTAAATAGCTATTTTTCTTATTCTTGTCGAATGAATTTTTTTTAGCTACATTTACACCGACAAACAAGCAGGAACAATTGCTCAATGTTAAGTACAATACAATGAGCCAAAATAAGCAAAATTAAGACACCTACATCTTTTTTAAACCTTTAAAAAAATAAAATAAGTAAATAGCTATTTTTCGTATTCTTGCCGTATGAATTTTTTTATGCTAAATTTACACCGATGTACACGCAGGAGCAAGTGGTCAATGTTAAGTACAATACAATGAGCCAAAATAAGCAATATTAAGACACCTACATCTTTTTAAAACCTTTAAAAAAATAAAATAAGTAAATAGCTATTTTTCGTATTCTTGCCGTATGAATTTTTTTTAGCTACATTTACACCGATGAACACGCAGGAACAATTGCTCAATGTTAAGTACAATACATTGAGCCAAAATAAGCAAAATTAAGGCACCTATATCTTTTTAAAACCTTTAAAAAAAATAAAATAAGTAAATAGCTATTTTTCTTCTTCTTGTCGAATGAATTTTTTTTAGCAACATTTAAACCGATGAACACGCAGGAGCAATTTTTTAATATCAAGTACGATACAATGAGCCAAAGTAAGCAAAACTAAGACACCTTTATCTTTTTAAAACCTTTAAAAAAATAAAATAAGTTAATAGCTATTTTTCTTATTCTTGTCGAATGAATTTTTTTTAGCTACATTTACACCGATGAACACGCAGGAGCAATTGCTCAATGTTAATTACAATACATTGAGCCAAACTAAGCCAAATTAAGACACCCGTGTCATATCAAGACCTTTAAAAAAAATAAAATAAGTATATAGCTAATTTTCTTATTCTTGTCGAATGAATTTTTTTTAGCTACATTTACACCGATGAACACGCAGGAGCAATTGCTCAATGTTAATTACAATACAATGAGCCAAAATAAGCAAAATTAAGACACCTACATCTTTTTAAAACCTTTAAAAAAATAAAATAAGTTAATAGCTATTTTTTTTATTCATGACGAATGAATTTTTTTTAGCAACATTTAAACCGATGAACACGCAGGAGCAATTGCTCAATGTCAGGTACAATACAATGAGCCAAAATAAGCAAAATTAAGACACCTATATCTTTTTAAAACCTTTAAAAAAATAAAATACGTAAATAGCTATTTTTCTTACTCTTGTCGAATGAATTTTTTTTAGCTACATTTACACCGATGAACACGCTGGAGCAATTGCTCAATGTTAATTACAATACAATGAGCCACAATAAGCCAAATTAAGACACCCGTGTCATATCAAGACCTTTAAAAAAATAAAATAAGTATATAGCAATTTTTCGTATTCTTGTCAAATGAATTTTTTGTAGCTACATTTACATCGATGAACACGCAGGAGCAATTGCTCAATGTTAAGTACAATACAGTGAGCCTAAGTAAGCAAAATCAAGACACCTATATCTTTTTAAGACCTTTAAAAAAAATAAAATAAGTAAATAGCTATTTTTCTTATTCTTGTCGAATGAATTTTTTTTAGCTACATTTACACCGATGAACACGCAGGAACAATTGCTCAATGTTAAGTACAATACAATGAGCCAAAATAAGCAAAATTAAGACACCTACATCTTTTTAAAACCTTTAAAAAAATAAAATAAGTAAATAGCTATTTTTCGTATTCTTGCCGTATGAATTTTTTTTAGCTACATTTACACCGATGAACACGCAGGAACAATTGCTCAATGTTAAGTACAATACATTGAGCCAAAATAAGCAAAATTAAGGCACCTATATCTTTTTAAAACCTTTAAAAAAAAATAAAATAAGTAAATAGCTATTTTTCTTCTTCTTGTCGAATGAATTTTTTTTAGCAACATTTAAACCGATGAACACGCAGGAGCAATTTTTTAATATCAAGTACGATACAATGAGCCAAAGTAAGCAAAACTAAGACACCTTTATCTTTTTAAAACCTTTAAAAAAATAAAATAAGTTAATAGCTACTTTTCTTATTCTTGTCGAATGAATTTTTTTTAGCTACATTTACACCGATGAACACGCAGGAGCAATTGCTCAATGTTAATTACAATACATTGAGCCAAACTAAGCCAAATTAAGACACCCGTGTCATATCAAGACCTTTAAAAAAAATAAAATAAGTATATAGCTAATTTTCTTATTCTTGTCGAATGAATTTTTTTTAGCTACATTTACACCGATGAACACGCAGGAGCAATTGCTCAATGTTAAGTACAATACAATGAGCCAAAATAAGCAAAAGTTAGACACCCTTATCATATCAAGACCTTTAAAAAAAATAAAATAAGTAAATAGCTATTTTTTTTATTCTTGACGAATGAATTTTTTTTAGCAACATTTAAACCGATGAACACGCAGGAGCAATTGCTCAATGTCAGGTACAATACAATGAGCCAAAATAAGCAAAATTAAGACACCTATATTTAAAACCTTTAAAAAAATAAAATACGTAAATAGCTATTTTTCTTACTCTTGTCGAATGAATTTTTTTTAGCTACATTTACACCGATGAACACGCTGGAGCAATTGCTCAATGTTAATTACAATACAATGAGCCACAATAAGCCAAATTAAGACACCCGTGTCATATCAAGACCTTTAAAAAAAATAAAATAAGTATATAGCAATTTTTCGTATTCTTGTCAAATGAATTTTTTGTAGCTACATTTACACCGATGAACACGCAGGAGCAATTGCTCAATGTTAAGTACAATACAGTGAGCCTAAGTAAGCAAAATTAAGACACCTATATCTTTTTAAGACCTTTAAAAAAAATAAAATAAGTAAATAGCTATGTTTCTTATTCTTGTCGAATGAATTTTTTTTAGCTACATTTACACCGATGAACACGCAGGAACAATTGCTCAATGTTAAGTACAATACAATTAGCCGAAATAAGCAATATTAAGACACCTATATCTTTTTAAAACCTTTCAAAAAAATAAAATAAGTAAATAGCTATTTTTCTTATTCTTGTCGAATGAATTTTTTTTAGCTACATTTACACCGATGAACACGCAGGAGCAATTGCTCAATGTTACGTACAATACAATGAGCCAAAATAAGCAAAATTAAGACACTCATATCATATCAAGACCTTTAAATGAAAAAAATAAGTATATAGCTATTTTTCGTATTCTTGTCGAATGAATTTTTTGTAGCTACATTTAAACCGATGAACACGCTGGAGCAATTGCCTAATTTTAGATACAGTACAGTGAGCCAAAATAAGCAATATTAAGACACTGATATCATATCAAGACCTTTAAAAGAAAAAAATAAGTATATAGCTATTTTTCGTATTCTTGCCGTATGAATTTTTTTAAGCTACATTTACACCGATGAACACGCAGGAGCAATTGCTCAATATTTAAGACAATACATCGAGCCTAAATAAGCAAAATTAAGACACCTATATCTTTTTAAGACCTTTAAAGAAACTAAAATAAGTAAATAGCTATTTTTCTTATTCTTGTCGAATGACTTTTTTTTAGCAACATTTAAACCGATGAACACGCAGGAACAATTGCTCAATGTTAAGTACAATACATTGAGCCAAAATAAGCAAAATAAAGACACCTATATCTTTTTAAAACCTTTAAAAAAAATAAAATAAGTAAATAGCTATTTTTCTTATTCTTGTCAAATGAATTTTTTGTAGCTACATTTACACCGGCGAACACGCAGGAGCAAGTGGCCGATGTTAAGTGCAATACAATGAGCCTAAATAAGCAAAATTAAGACACCTATATCTTTTTAAAACCTTTAAGAAAAATAAAATAAGTAAATAGCTATTTTTCTTATTCTTGTCGAATGAATTTTTTTTAGCTACATTTACACCGATGAACACGCAGGAGCAATTGCTCAATGTTAAGTACAATACAGTGAGCCAAAATAAGCAAAATTAAGACACTCATATCATATCAAGACCTTTAAAAAAAAAAATAAGTATATAGCTATTTTTCGTATTCTTGTCGAATGAATTTTTTGTAGCTACATTTACACCGATGAACACGCTGGAGCAATTGCCTAACGTTAGATACACTACAGGGAGCCAAAATATGCAAAACTAAGACTCCTATATCTTTTTAAAACCTTTAAAAAAATAAAATAAGTATATAGCTATTTTTCGTATTCTTGCCTTATGAATTTTTTTAAGCTACATTTACACCGATGAACACGCAGGAGCAATTGCTCAATATTTAATACAATACATTGAGCCAAAATAATCAAAATTAAGACACCCTTATCATATCAAGACCTTTTAAAAAAATAAAATAAGTAAATAGCTATTTTTTTTATTCTTGTCGAATGAATTTTTTTTAGCAACATTTAAACCGATGAACACGCAGGAGCAATTGTTTAATATCAAGTACGATACAGTGAGCCAAAATAAGATAAATTAAGACACCTATATCTTTTTTAAACCTTTAAAAAAATAAAATAAGTAAATAGCTATTTCTCTTATTCTTGTCGAATGAATTTTTTTTAGCTACATTTACACCGATGAACACGCAGGAACAATTGCTCAATGTTAAGTACAATACAATAAGCCAAAATAAGCCAAATTAAGACACCCGTGTCACATCAAGACCTTTAAAAAAAATAAAATAAGTATATAGCTATTTTTCGTATTCTTGCCGTATGAATTTTTTGTAGCTACATTTACACCGATGTACACGCAGGAGCAAAAGGTCAATGTTAAGTACAATACAATGAGCCTACATAAGCAAAATTGAGACACCTATATCTTTTTAAAACCTTTAAAAAAAATAAAATAAGTAAATAGCTATTTTTCTTATTCTTGTCGAATGAATTTTTTTTTTGCTACATTTACACCGATGTACACGCAGGAGCAAAAGGTCAATGTTAAGTACAATACATTGAGCCAAAATAAGCAAAATTAAGACACCTATATCTTTTTAAAACCTTTAAAAAAAATAAAATAAGTAAATAGCTATTTTTCTTATTCTTGTCGAATGAATTTTTTTTAGCTACATTTACACCGATGAACACGCAGGAGCAATTGCTCAATGTTAAGTACAATACGTTAAGTCAAAATAAGCAAAATTAAGGCACCTACATCTTTTAAAAACCTTTAAAAAAAATAAAATAAGTAAATAGCTATTTTTCTTATTCTTGTCGAATGAATTTTTTTTAGCAACATTTAAACCGATGAACACGCAGGAGCAATTGTTTAATATCAAGTACGATACTATGAGCCAAAATAAGCTAAATTAAGACACCTATATCTTTTTAAAACCTTTAAAAAAATAAAATAAGTAAATAGCTATTTTTCTTATTCTTGTCGAATGAATTTTTTTTAGCTACATTTACACCGATGAACACGCAGGAACAATTGCTCAATGTTAAGTACAATACAGTGAGCCAAAATAAGCCAAATTAAGACACCCGTGTCACATCAAGACCTTTTAAAAAAATAAAATAAGTATATAGCTATTTTTCGTATTCTTGTCGAATGAATTTTTTGTAGCTACATTTACACCGATGTACACGCAGGAGCAAGTGGTCAATGTTAAGTACAATACAATGAGCCTAAATAAGCAAAATTAAGACACCTATATCTTTTTAAGACCTTTAAAAAAAATAAAATAAGTAAATAGCTATTTTTCTTATTCTTGTCGAATGAATTTTTTTTAGCTACATTTACACCGACAAACAAGCAGGAACAATTGCTCAATGTTAAGTACAATACAATGAGCCAAAATAAGCAAAATTAAGACACCTACATCTTTTTTAAACCTTTAAAAAAATAAAATAAGTAAATAGCTATTTTTCGTATTCTTGCCGTATGAATTTTTTTATGCTAAATTTACACCGATGTACACGCAGGAGCAAGTGGTCAATGTTAAGTACAATACAATGAGCCAAAATAAGCAATATTAAGACACCTACATCTTTTTAAAACCTTTAAAAAAATAAAATAAGTAAATAGCTATTTTTCGTATTCTTGCCGTATGAATTTTTTTTAGCTACATTTACACCGATGAACACGCAGGAACAATTGCTCAATGTTAAGTACAATACATTGAGCCAAAATAAGCAAAATTAAGGCACCTATATCTTTTTAAAACCTTTAAAAAAAATAAAATAAGTAAATAGCTATTTTTCTTCTTCTTGTCGAATGAATTTTTTTTAGCAACATTTAAACCGATGAACACGCAGGAGCAATTTTTTAATATCAAGTACGATACAATGAGCCAAAGTAAGCAAAACTAAGACACCTTTATCTTTTTAAAACCTTTAAAAAAATAAAATAAGTTAATAGCTATTTTTCTTATTCTTGTCGAATGAATTTTTTTTAGCTACATTTACACCGATGAACACGCAGGAGCAATTGCTCAATGTTAATTACAATACATTGAGCCAAACTAAGCCAAATTAAGACACCCGTGTCATATCAAGACCTTTAAAAAAAATAAAATAAGTATATAGCTAATTTTCTTATTCTTGTCGAATGAATTTTTTTTAGCTACATTTACACCGATGAACACGCAGGAGCAATTGCTCAATGTTAATTACAATACAATGAGCCAAAATAAGCAAAATTAAGACACCTACATCTTTTTAAAACCTTTAAAAAAATAAAATAAGTTAATAGCTATTTTTTTTATTCATGACGAATGAATTTTTTTTAGCAACATTTAAACCGATGAACACGCAGGAGCAATTGCTCAATGTCAGGTACAATACAATGAGCCAAAATAAGCAAAATTAAGACACCTATATCTTTTTAAAACCTTTAAAAAAATAAAATACGTAAATAGCTATTTTTCTTACTCTTGTCGAATGAATTTTTTTTAGCTACATTTACACCGATGAACACGCTGGAGCAATTGCTCAATGTTCATTACAATACAATGAGCCACAATAAGCCAAATTAAGACACCCGTGTCATATCAAGACCTTTAAAAAAATAAAATAAGTATATAGCAATTTTTCGTATTCTTGTCAAATGAATTTTTTGTAGCTACATTTACATCGATGAACACGCAGGAGCAATTGCTCAATGTTTAGTACAATACAGTGAGCCTAAGTAAGCAAAATCAAGACACCTTTATCTTTTTAAGACCTTTAAAAAAAATAAAATAAGTAAATAGCTATTTTTCTTATTCTTGTCGAATGAATTTTTTTTAGCTACATTTACACCGGCGAACACGCAGGAGCAAGTGGCCAATGTTAAGTACAATACATTGAGCCAAAATAAGCAAAATAAAGACACCTATATCTTTTTAAAACCTTTAAAAAAAATAAAATAAGTAAATAGCTATTTTTCTTATTCTTGTCAAATGAATTTTTTTTAGCTACATTTACACCGATGAACACGCAGGAGCAATTGCTCAATGTTAAGTACAATACAGTGAGCCAAAATAAGCAAAATTAAGACACTCATATCATATCAAGACCTTTAAAAAAAAAAATAAGTATATAGCTATTTTTCGTATTCTTGTCGAATGAATTTTTTGTAGCTACATTTACACCGATGAACACGCTGGAGCAATTGCCTAACGTTAGATACACTACAGGGAGCCAAAATATGCAAAACTAAGACTCCTATATCTTTTTAAAACCTTTAAAAAAATAAAATAAGTATATAGCTATTTTTCGTATTCTTGCCTTATGAATTTTTTTAAGCTACATTTACACCGATGAACACGCAGGAGCAATTGCTCAATGTCAAGTACAATACAATGAGCCAAAATAAGCAAAATTAAGACACCTACATCTTTTTAAAACCTTTAAAAAAATAAAATAAGTTAATAGCTATTTTTTTTATTCATGACGAATGAATTTTTTTTAGCAACATTTAAACCGATGAACACGCAGGAGCAATTGCTCAATGTCAGGTACAATACAATGAGCCAAAATAAGCAAAATTAAGACACCTATATCTTTTTAAAACCTTTAAAAAAATAAAATACGTAAATAGCTATTTTTCTTACTCTTGTCGAATGAATTTTTTTTAGCTACATTTACACCGATGAACACGCTGGAGCAATTGCTCAATGTTCATTACAATACAATGAGCCACAATAAGCCAAATTAAGACACCCGTGTCATATCAAGACCTTTAAAAAAATAAAATAAGTATATAGCAATTTTTCGTATTCTTGTCAAATGAATTTTTTGTAGCTACATTTACATCGATGAACACGCAGGAGCAATTGCTCAATGTTTAGTACAATACAGTGAGCCTAAGTAAGCAAAATCAAGACACCTTTATCTTTTTAAGACCTTTAAAAAAAATAAAATAAGTAAATAGCTATTTTTCTTATTCTTGTCGAATGAATTTTTTTTAGCTACATTTACACCGGCGAACACGCAGGAGCAAGTGGCCAATGTTAAGTACAATACATTGAGCCAAAATAAGCAAAATAAAGACACCTATATCTTTTTAAAACCTTTAAAAAAAATAAAATAAGTAAATAGCTATTTTTCTTATTCTTGTCAAATGAATTTTTTTTAGCTACATTTACACCGATGAACACGCAGGAGCAATTGCTCAATGTTAAGTACAATACAGTGAGCCAAAATAAGCAAAATTAAGACACTCATATCATATCAAGACCTTTAAAAAAAAAAATAAGTATATAGCTATTTTTCGTATTCTTGTCGAATGAATTTTTTGTAGCTACATTTACACCGATGAACACGCTGGAGCAATTGCCTAACGTTAGATACACTACAGGGAGCCAAAATATGCAAAACTAAGACTCCTATATCTTTTTAAAACCTTTAAAAAAATAAAATAAGTATATAGCTATTTTTCGTATTCTTGCCTTATGAATTTTTTTAAGCTACATTTACACCGATGAACACGCAGGAGCAATTGCTCAATGTTAAATACTATACCGTGAGCCTAAGTAAGCAAAACTAAGACACCTACATCTTTTCAAGACCTTTAAAAAAAATAAAATAAGTAAATAGCTATTTTTCTTATTCTTGTCGAATGAATTTTTTTTAGCTACATTTACACTGATCAACACGCACGAGCAATTGCTTAACGTTAAGTACAATACAATGAGCCAAAATAAGCAAAATTAAGACACCCTTATCATATCAAGACCCTTAAAAAAATAAAATAAGTAAATAGCTATTTTTTTTATTCTTGTCGAATGAATTTTTTTTTAGCAACATTTAAACCGATGAACACGCAGGAGCAATTGCTCAATGTTAATTACAATACAATGAGCCAAAATAAGCCAATTTAAGACACCCCTGTCATATCAAGACCTTTAAAAAAAATAAAATAAGTATATAGCTATTTTTCGTATTCTTGTCGAATGAATTTTTTGTAGCTACATTTACACCGATGAACACGCACAAACAATTGCTCAATGTTAAGTACAATACATTGAGCCAAAATATGCAAAATTAAGACACCTACATCTTTTTAAAACCTTTAAAAAAAATAAAATAAGTAAATAGCTATTTTTCTTATTCTTGTCGAATGAATTTTTTTTAGCTACATTTACACCGATGAACACGCAGGAGCAATTGCCCAATGTTAAGTACAATACATTGAGCCAAAATAAGCAAAATTAAGACACCCTTATCATATCAAGACCTTTAAAAAAAATAAAATAAGTAAATAGCTATTTTTTTTATTCTTGTCGAATGAATTTTTTTAGCCACATTTAAACCGATGAACACGCAAGAGCAAGTGCTCAATGTCAAGTACAATACAATGAGCCAAAATAAGCAAAATTAAGACACCTATATCTTTCTAAAACCTTTAAAAAAAATAAAATAAGTAATTAGCTATTTTTCTTATTCTTGTCGAATGAATTTTTTTTAGCTACATTTACACCGATGAACTCGCAAAAACAATTGCTTAATGTTGAGTACAATACAATGAGCCAAAGTAAGCAACATTAAGACACCCTTATCATATCAAGACCTTTAAAAAAATAAAATAAGTAAATAGCTATTTTTTTTATTCTTGTCGAATGAATTTTTTTTAGCAACATTTAAACCGATGAACACGCAGGAGCAATTGCTCAATGTTAATTACAATACAATGAGCCAAAATAAGCCAATTTAAGACACCCGTGTCATATCAAGACCTTTAAAAAAATAAAATAAGTATATAGCTATTTTTCGTATTCTTGTCGAATGAATTTTTTGTAGCTACATTTACACCGATGAACACGCACGAGCAAGTGGCCAATGTTAAGTACAATACAATAAGCCAAAATAAGCAAAATTAAGACACCCTTATCATATCAAGACCTTTAAAAAAAATAAAATAAGTAAATAGCTATTTTTTTTATTCTTTTCGAATGAATTTTTTTTAGCAACATTTAAACCGATGAACACGCAGGAGCAATTGCTTAATGTCAAGTACAATACAGTGAGCCAAAATAAGCAAAATTAAGACACCTTTATCTTTTTAAAACCTTTAAAAAAATAAAATAAGTAAATAGCTATTTTTCTTATTCTTGTCGAATGAATTTTTTTTAGCTACATTTACACCGATGAACACGCAGGAACAATTGCTCAATGTTAATTACAATACATTGAGCCAAAGCAAGCCAAATTAAGACACCCGTGTCATATCAAGACCTTTAAAAAAAATGAAATAAATAAATAGCTATTTTTCGTATTCATGTCGAATGAATTTTTTGTAGCTACATTTACACCGATGAACACAAAGGAACAATTGCTCAATGTTAATTACAATACAATGAGCCAAAATAAGCCAAATTAAGACACCCGTGTCATATCAAGACCTTTAAAAAAAATAAAATAAGTAAATAGCTATTTTTTTTATTCTTGTCGAATGAATTTTTTTTAGCAACATTTAAACCGATGAACACGCAGGAGCAATTGCTCAATGTTAATTACAATACAATGAGCCAAAATAAGCCAAATTAAGACACCCGTGTCATATCAAGACCTTTAAAAAAAATAAAATAAGTAAATAGCTATTTTTTTTATTCTTGTCGAATGAATTTTTTGTAGCTACATTTACACCGATGAACACGCAGGAGCAAGTGGCCAATGTTAAGTGCAATACATTGAGCCTAAATAAGCAAAATTAAGACACCTATATCTTATAAAGACCTTTAAAAAAAAAAAAATAAGTAAATAGCTATTTTTCTTATTCTTGTCGAATGAATTTTTTTTAGGTACATTTACACCGATAAACACGCAGGAACAATTGCTGAATGTTAAGTGCAATACACTGAGCCAAAAAAAGCAAAATTAAGACACCTATATCTTTTTAAAACCTTTAAAAAAATAAAATAAGTAAATAGCTATTTTTCTTATTCTTGTCGAATGAATTTTTTTTTAGCTACATTTACACTGATGAACACAAAGAAGCAATTGCTTAATGTTTAGTACAATACAATGAGCCAAAATAAGCAAAATTAAGACACCCTTATCATATCAAGACCTTTAAAAAAAATAAAATAAGTAAATAGCTATTTTTTTTATTCTTGTCGAATGAATTTTTTTTAGCAACATTTAAACCGATGAACACGCAGGAGCAATTGCTTAATGTCAAGTACAATACAATGAGCCAAAATAAGCAAAACTAAGACACCTATATCTTTTTAAAACCTTTAAAAAAATAAAATAAGTAAATAGCTATTTTTCTTGTTCTTGTCGAATGAATTTTTTTTAGCTACATTTACACTGATGAACACGCAGGAACAATTGCTCAATGTTAATTACAATACATTGAGCCAAAACAAGCCAAATTAAGACACCCGTGTCATATCAAGACCTTTAAAAAAAATAAAATAAGTAAATAGCTATTTTTCGTATTCTTGTCGATTGAATTTTTTGTAGCTACATTTACACCGATGAACACGCACGAGCAAGTGGCCAATGTTAAGTACAATACAGTGAGCCTAAATAAGCAAAACTAAGACACCTATATCTTTTCAAGACCTTTAAAAAAAATAAAATAAGTAAATAGCTATTTTTCTTATTCTTGTCGAATGAATTTTTTTTAGCTACATTTACACCGATGAACACGCAGGAGCAATTGCTTAATGTTAAGTACAATACAATGAGCCAAAATAAGCAAAACTAAGACACCCTTATCATATCAAGACCCTTAAAAAAATAAAATAAGTAAATAGCTATTTTTTTTATTCTTGTCGAATGAATTTTTTTTAGCAACATTTAAACCGATGAACACGCAGGAGCAATTGTTTAATATCAAGTACGATACAATGAGCTAAAATAAGATAAATTAAGACACCTATATCTTTTTTAAACCTTTAAAAAAATAAAATAAGTAAATAGCTATTTCTCTTATTCTTGTCGAATGAATTTTTTTTAGCTACATTTACACCGATGAACACGCAGGAACAATTGCTCAATGTTAAGTACAATACAATAAGCCAAAATAAGCCAAATTAAGACACCCGTGTCACATCAAGACCTTTAAAAAAAATAAAATAAGTATATAGCTATTTTTCGTATTCTTGCCGTATGAATTTTTTGTAGCTACATTTACACCGATGTACACGCAGGAGCAAAAGGCCAATGTTAAGTACAATACAATGAGCCTAAATAAGCAAAATTAAGACACCTATATCTTTTTAAAACCTTTAAAAAAAATAAAATAAGTAAATAGCTATTTTTCTTATTCTTGTCGAATGAATTTTTTTTTGCTACATTTACACCGATGTACACGCAGGAGCAAAAGGTCAATGTTAAGTACAATACATTGAGCCAAAATAAGCAAAATTATGACACCTATATCTTTTTAAAACCTTTAAAAAAAATAAAATAAGTAAATAGCTATTTTTCTTATTCTTGTCGAATGAATTTTTTTTAGCTACATTTACACCGATGAACACGCAGGAGCAATTGCTCAATGTTAAGTACAATACGTTAAGTCAAAATAAGCAAAATTAAGGCACCTACATCTTTTAAAAACCTTTAAAAAAAATAAAATAAGTAAATAGCTATTTTTCTTATTCTTGTCGAATGAATTTTTTTTAGCAACATTTAAACCGATGAACACGCAGGAGCAATTGTTTAATATCAAGTACGATACTATAAGCCAAAATAAGCTAAATTAAGACACCTATATCTTTTTAAAACCTTTAAAAAAATAAAATAAGTAAATAGCTATTTTTCGTATTCTTGTCGAATGAATTTTTTGTAGCTACATTTACACCGATGTACACGCAGGAGCAAGTGGTCAATGTTAAGTACAATACAATGAGCCTAAATAAGCAAAATTAAGACACCTATATCTTTTTAAGACCTTTAAAAAAAATAAAATAAGTAAATAGCTATTTTTCTTATTCTTGTCGAATGAATTTTTTTTAGCTACATTTACACCGACAAACAAGCAGGAACAATTGCTCAATGTTAAGTACAATACAATGAGCCAAAATAAGCAAAATTAAGACACCTACATCTTTTTTAAACCTTTAAAAAAATAAAATAAGTAAATAGCTATTTTTCGTATTCTTGCCGTATGAATTTTTTTATGCTATATTTACACCGATGTACACGCAGGAGCAAGTGGTCAATGTTAAGTACAATACAATGAGCCAAAATAAGCAATATTAAGACACCTACATCTTTTTAAAACCTTTAAAAAAATAAAATAAGTAAATAGCTATTTTTCGTATTCTTGCCGTATGAATTTTTTTTAGCTACATTTACACCGATGAACACGCAGGAACAATTGCTCAATGTTAAGTACAATACATTGAGCCAAAATAAGCAAAATTAAGGCACCTATATCTTTCTAAAACCTTTAAAAAAAATAAAATAAGTAAATAGCTATTTTTCTTCTTCTTGTCGAATGAATTTTTTTTAGCAACATTTAAACCGATGAACACGCAGGAGCAATTTTTTAATATCAAGTACGATACAATGAGCCAAAGTAAGCAAAACTAAGACACCTTTATCTTTTTAAAACCTTTAAAAAAATAAAATAAGTTAATAGCTATTTTTCTTATTCTTGTCGAATGAATTTTTTTTAGCTACATTTACACCGATGAACACGCAGGAGCAATTGCTCAATGTTAATTACAATACATTGAGCCAAACTAAGCCAAATTAAGACACCCGTGTCATATCAAGACCTTTAAAAAAAATAAAATAAGTATATAGCTAATTTTCTTATTCTTGTCGAATGAATTTTTTTTAGCAACATTTAAACCGATGAACACGCAGGAGCAATTGCTCAATGTCAGGTACAATACAATGAGCCAAAATAAGCAAAATTAAGACACCTATATCTTTTTAAAACCTTTAAAAAAATAAAATACGTAAATAGCTATTTTTCTTACTCTTGTCGAATGAATTTTTTTTAGCTACATTTACACCGATGAACACGCTGGAGCAATTGCTCAATGTTAATTACAATACAATGAGCCACAATAAGCCAAATTAAGACACGTGTCATATCAAGACCTTTAAAAAAAATAAAATAAGTATATAGCAATTTTTCGTATTCTTGTCAAATGAATTTTTTGTAGCTACATTTACACCGATGAACACGCAGGAGCAATTGCTCAATGTTAAGTACAATACAGTGAGCCTAAGTAAGCAAAATTAAGACACCTATATCTTTTTAAGACCTTTAAAAAAAATAAAATTAGTAAATAGCTATTTTTCTTATTCTTGTCGAATGAATTTTTTTTAGCTACATTTACACCGATGAACACGCAGGAACAATTGCTCAATGTTAAGTACAATACAATTAGCCAAAATAAGCAATATTAAGACACCTATATCTTTTTAAAACCTTTAAAAAAAATAAAATAAGTAAATAGCTATTTTTCTTATTCTTGTCGAATGAATTTTTTTTAGCTACATTTACACCGATGAACACGCAGGAGCAATTGCTCAATGTTAAGTACAATACAATGAGCCAAAATAAGCAAAATTAAGACACTCATATCATATCAAGACCTTTAAAAGAAAAAAATAAGTATATAGCTATTTTTCGTATTCTTGTCGAATGAATTTTTTGTAGCTACATTTTAACCGATGAACACGCTGGAGCAATTGCCTAATTTTAGATACAGTACAGTGAGCCAAAATAAGCAATATTATGACACCCATATCTTTTCAAGACCTATAAAAAAAATAAAATAAGTAAATAGCTATTTTTTGTATTCTTGTCGAATGAATTTTTTGTAGCTACATTTACACCGATGAACACGCAGGAGCAATTGCTCAATGTTAAGTACAATACAATGAGCCAAAATAAGCAAAATTAAGACACTGATATCATATCAAGACCTTTAAAAGAAAAAAATAAGTATATAGCTATTTTTCGTATTCTTGCCGTATGAATTTTTTTAAGCTACATTTACACCGATGAACACGCAGGAGCAATTGCTCAATATTTAATACAATACATTGAGCCTAAATAAGCAAAATTAAGACACCTATATCTTTTTAAGACCTTTAAAGAAACTAAAATAAGTAAATAGCTATTTTTCTTATTCTTGTCGAATGACTTTTTTTTAGCAACATTTAAACCGATGAACACGCAGGAACAATTGCTCAAAGTTAAGTACAATACATTGAGCCAAAATAAGCAAAATAAAGACACCTATATCTTTTTAAAACCTTTAAAAAAAATAAAATAAGTAAATAGCTATTTTTCTTATTCTTGTCAAATGAATTTTTTTTAGCTACATTTACACCGGCGAACACGCAGGAGCAAGTGGCCAATGTTAAGTGCAATACAATGAGCCTAAATAAGCAAAATTAAGACACCTATATCTTTTTAAAACCTTTAAGAAAAATAAAATAAGTAAATAGCTATTTTTCTTATTCTTGTCGAATGAATTTTTTTTAGCTACATTTACACCGATGAACACGCAGGAGCAATTGCTCAATGTTAGGTACAATACAATGAGCCAAAATAAGCAAAATTAAGACACTCATATCATATCAAGACCTTTAAAAAAAAAAATAAGTATATAGCTATTTTTCGTATTCTTGTCGAATGAATTTTTTGTAGCTACATTTACACCGATGAACACGCTGGAGCAATTGCCTAACGTTAGATACACTACAGGGAGCCAAAATATGCAAAACTAAGACTCCTATATCTTTTTAAAACCTTTAAAAAAATAAAATAAGTATATAGCTATTTTTCGTATTCTTGCCTTATGAATTTTTTTAAGCTACATTTACACCGATGAACACGCAGGAGCAATTGCTCAATATTTAATACAATACATTGAGCCAAAATAATCAAAATTAAGACACCCTTATCATATCAAGACCTTTTAAAAAAATAAAATAAGTAAATAGCTATTTTTTTTATTCTTGTCGAATGAATTTTTTTTAGCAACATTTAAACCGATGAACACGCAGGAGCAATTGTTTAATATCAAGTACGATACAATGAGCCAAAATAAGATAAACTAAGACACCCGTGTCACATCAAGACCTTTAAAAAAAATAAAATAAGTATATAGCTATTTTTCGTATTCTTGCCGTATGAATTTTTTGTAGCTACATTTACACCGATGTACACGCAGGAGCAAAAGGTCAATGTTAAGTACAATACAATAAGCCTAAATAAGCAAAATTAAGACACCTATATCTTTTTAAAACCTTTAAAAAAAATAAAATAAGTAAATAGCTATTTTTCTTATTCTTGTCGAATGAATTTTTTTTAGCTACATTTACACCGTTGTACACGCAGGAGCAAAAGGTCAATGTTAAGTACAATACATTGAGCCAAAATAAGCAAACTTAAGACACCTATATCTTTTTAAAACCTTTAACAAAAATAAAATAAGTAAATAGCTATTTTTCTTATTCTTGTCGAATGAATTTTTTTTAGCTACATTTACACCGATGAACACGCAGGAGCAATTGCTCAATGTTAAGTACAATACGTTAAGTCAAAATAAGCAAAATTAAGGCACCTACATCTTTTAAAAACCTTTAAAAAAAATAAAATAAGTAAATAGCTATTTCTCTTATTCTTGTCGAATGAATTTTTTTTAGCTACATTTACACCGATGAACACGCAGGAACAATTGGTCAATGTTAAGTACAATACAATAAGCCAAAATAAGCCAAACTAAGACACCCGTGTCACATCAAGACCTTTAAAAAAAATAAAATAAGTATATAGCTATTTTTCGTATTCTTGCCGTATGAATTTTTTGTAGCTACATTTACACCGATGTACACGCAGGAGCAAAAGATCAATGTTAAGTACAATACAGTGAGCCTAAATAAGCAAAATTAAGACACCTATATCTTTTTAAAACCTTTAAAAAAAATAAAATAAGTAAATAGCTATTTTTCTTATTCTTGTCGAATGAATTTTTTTTAGCTACATTTACACCGATGTACACGCAGGAGCAAAAGGTCAATGTTAAGTACAATACATTGAGCCAAAATAAGCAAAATTAAGACAGCTATATCTTTTTAAAACCTTTAAAAAAAATAAAATAAGTAAATAGCTATTTTTCTTATTCTTGTCGAATGAATTTTTTTTAGCTACATTTACACCGATGAACACGCAGGAGCAATTGCTCAATGTTAAGTACAATACGTTAAGTCAAAATAAGCAAAATTAAGGCACCTACATCTTTTAAAAACCTTTAAAAAAAATAAAATAAGTAAATAGCTATTTTTCTTATTCTTGTCGAATGAATTTTTTTTAGCAACATTTAAACCGATGAACACGCAGGAGCAATTGTTTAATATCAAGTACGATACTATGAGCCAAAATAAGCTAAATTAAGACACCTATATCTTTTTAAAACCTTTAAAAAAATAAAATAAGTAAATAGCTATTTTTCTTATTCTTGTCGAATGAATTTTTTTTAGCTACATTTACACCGATGAACACGCAGGAACAATTGCTCAATGTTAAGTACAATACATTGAGCCAAAATAAGCCAAATTAAGACACCCGTGTCACATCAAGACCTTTTAAAAAAATAAAATAAGTATATAGCTATTTTTCGTATTCTTGTCGAATGAATTTTTTGTAGCTACATTTACACCGATGTACACGCAGGAGCAAGTGGTCAATGTTAAGTACAATACATTGAGCCTAAATAAGCAAAATTAAGACACCTATATCTTTTTAAGACCTTTAAAAAAAATAAAATAAGTAAATAGCTATTTTTCTTATTCTTGTCGAATGAATTTTTTTTAGCTACATTTACACCGACAAACAAGCAGGAACAATTGCTCAATGTTAAGTACAATACAATGAGCCAAAATAAGCAAAATTAAGACACCTACATCTTTTTAAAACCTTTAAAAAAATAAAATAAGTAAATAGCTATTTTTCGTATTCTTGCCGTATGAATTTTTTTATGCTACATTTACACCGATGTACACGCAGGAGCAATTGCTCAATATTTAATACAATACATTGAGCCTAAATAAGCAAAATTAAGACACCTATATCTTTTTAAGACCTTTAAAGAAACTAAAATAAGTAAATAGCTATTTTTCTTATTCTTGTCGAATGACTTTTTTTTAGCAACATTTAAACCGATGAACACGCAGGAACAATTGCTCAAAGTTAAGTACAATACATTGAGCCAAAATAAGCAAAATAAAGACACCTATATCTTTTTAAAACCTTTAAAAAAAATAAAATAAGTAAATAGCTATTTTTCTTATTCTTGTCAAATGAATTTTTTTTAGCTACATTTACACCGGCGAACACGCAGGAGCAAGTGGCCAATGTTAAGTGCAATACAATGAGCCTAAATAAGCAAAATTAAGACACCTATATCTTTTTAAAACCTTTAAGAAAAATAAAATAAGTAAATAGCTATTTTTCTTATTCTTGTCGAATGAATTTTTTTTAGCTACATTTACACCGATGAACACGCAGGAGCAATTGCTCAATGTTAGGTACAATACAATGAGCCAAAATAAGCAAAATTAAGACACTCATATCATATCAAGACCTTTAAAAAAAAAAATAAGTATATAGCTATTTTTCGTATTCTTGTCGAATGAATTTTTTGTAGCTACATTTACACCGATGAACACGCTGGAGCAATTGCCTAACGTTAGATACACTACAGGGAGCCAAAATATGCAAAACTAAGACTCCTATATCTTTTTAAAACCTTTAAAAAAATAAAATAAGTATATAGCTATTTTTCGTATTCTTGCCTTATGAATTTTTTTAAGCTACATTTACACCGATGAACACGCAGGAGCAATTGCTCAATATTTAATACAATACATTGAGCCAAAATAATCAAAATTAAGACACCCTTATCATATCAAGACCTTTTAAAAAAATAAAATAAGTAAATAGCTATTTTTTTTATTCTTGTCGAATGAATTTTTTTTAGCAACATTTAAACCGATGAACACGCAGGAGCAATTGTTTAATATCAAGTACGATACAATGAGCCAAAATAAGATAAATTAAGACACCTATATCTTTTTTAAACCTTTAAAAAAATAAAATAAGTAAATAGCTATTTCTCTTATTCTTGTCGAATGAATTTTTTTTAGCTACATTTACACCGATGAACACGCAGGAACAATTGCTCAATGTTAAGTACAATACAATAAGCCAAAATAAGCCAAACTAAGACACCCGTTTCACATCAAGACCTTTAAAAAAAATAAAATAAGTATATAGCTATTTTTCGTATTCTTGCCGTATGAATTTTTTGTAGCTACATTTACACCGATGTACACGCAGGAGCAAAAGGTCAATGTTAAGTACAATACAATGAGCCTAAATAAGCAAAATTAAGACACCTATATCTTTTTAAAACCTTTAAAAAAATAAAATAAGTAAATAGCTATTTTTCGTATTCTTGCCGTATGAATTTTTTTATGCTACATTTACACCGATGTACACGCAGGAGCAATTGCTCAATATTTAATACAATACATTGAGCCTAAATAAGCAAAATTAAGACACCTATATCTTTTTAAGACCTTTAAAGAAACTAAAATAAGTAAATAGCTATTTTTCTTATTCTTGTCGAATGACTTTTTTTTAGCAACATTTAAACCGATGAACACGCAGGAACAATTGCTCAAAGTTAAGTACAATACATTGAGCCAAAATAAGCAAAATAAAGACACCTATATCTTTTTAAAACCTTTAAAAAAAATAAAATAAGTAAATAGCTATTTTTCTTATTCTTGTCAAATGAATTTTTTTTAGCTACATTTACACCGGCGAACACGCAGGAGCAAGTGGCCAATGTTAAGTGCAATACAATGAGCCTAAATAAGCAAAATTAAGACACCTATATCTTTTTAAAACCTTTAAGAAAAATAAAATAAGTAAATAGCTATTTTTCTTATTCTTGTCGAATGAATTTTTTTTAGCTACATTTACACCGATGAACACGCAGGAGCAATTGCTCAATGTTAGGTACAATACAATGAGCCAAAATAAGCAAAATTAAGACACTCATATCATATCAAGACCTTTAAAAAAAAAAATAAGTATATAGCTATTTTTCGTATTCTTGTCGAATGAATTTTTTGTAGCTACATTTACACCGATGAACACGCTGGAGCAATTGCCTAACGTTAGATACACTACAGGGAGCCAAAATATGCAAAACTAAGACTCCTATATCTTTTTAAAACCTTTAAAAAAATAAAATAAGTATATAGCTATTTTTCGTATTCTTGCCTTATGAATTTTTTTAAGCTACATTTACACCGATGAACACGCAGGAGCAATTGCTCAATATTTAATACAATACATTGAGCCAAAATAATCAAAATTAAGACACCCTTATCATATCAAGACCTTTTAAAAAAATAAAATAAGTAAATAGCTATTTTTTTTATTCTTGTCGAATGAATTTTTTTTAGCAACATTTAAACCGATGAACACGCAGGAGCAATTGTTTAATATCAAGTACGATACAATGAGCCAAAATAAGATAAATTAAGACACCTATATCTTTTTTAAACCTTTAAAAAAATAAAATAAGTAAATAGCTATTTCTCTTATTCTTGTCGAATGAATTTTTTTTAGCTACATTTACACCGATGAACACGCAGGAACAATTGCTCAATGTTAAGTACAATACAATAAGCCAAAATAAGCCAAACTAAGACACCCGTTTCACATCAAGACCTTTAAAAAAAATAAAATAAGTATATAGCTATTTTTCGTATTCTTGCCGTATGAATTTTTTGTAGCTACATTTACACCGATGTACACGCAGGAGCAAAAGGTCAATGTTAAGTACAATACAATGAGCCTAAATAAGCAAAATTAAGACACCTATATCTTTTTAAAACCTTTAAAAAAAATAAAATAAGTAAATAGCTATTTTTCTTATTCTTGTCGAATGAATTTTTTTTAGCTACATTTACACCGATGTACACGCAGGAGCAAAAGGTCAATGTTAAGTACAATACATTGAGCCAAAATAAGCAAAATTAAGACACCTATATCTTTTTAAAACCTTTAAAAAAAATAAAATAAGTAAATAGCTATTTTTCTTATTCTTGTCGAATGAATTTTTTTTAGCTACATTTACACCGATGAACACGCAGGAGCAATTGCTCAATGTTAAGTACAATACGTTAAGTCAAAATAAGCAAAATTAAGGCACCTACATCTTTTAAAAACCTTTAAAAAAAATAAAATAAGTAAATAGCTATTTTTCTTATTCTTGTCGAATGAATTTTTTTTAGCAACATTTAAACCGATGAACACGCAGGAGCAATTGTTTAATATCAAGTACGATACTATGAGCCAAAATAAGCTAAATTAAGACACCTATATCTTTTTAAAACCTTTAAAAAAATAAAATAAGTAAATAGCTATTTTTCTTATTCTTGTCGAATGAATTTTTTTTAGCTACATTTACACCGATGAACACGCAGGAACAATTGCTCAATGTTAAGTACAATACAGTGAGCCAAAATAAGCCAAATTAAGACACCCGTGTCACATCAAGACCTTTTAAAAAAATAAAATAAGTATATAGCTATTTTTCGTATTCTTGTCGAATGAATTTTTTGTAGCTACATTTACACCGATGTACACGCAGGAGCAAGTGGTCAATGTTAAGTACAATACAATGAGCCTAAATAAGCAAAATTAAGACACCTATATCTTTTTAAGACCTTTAAAAAAAATAAAATAAGTAAATAGCTATTTTTCTTATTCTTGTCGAATGAATTTTTTTTAGCTACATTTACACCGACAAACAAGCAGGAACAATTGCTCAATGTTAAGTACAATACAATGAGCCAAAATAAGCAAAATTAAGACACCTACATCTTTTTAAAACCTTTAAAAAAATAAAATAAGTAAATAGCTATTTTTCGTATTCTTGCCGTATGAATTTTTTTATGCTACATTTACACCGATGTACACGCAGGAGCAAGTGGTCAATGTTAAGTACAATACAATGAGCCAAAATAAGCAATATTAAGACACCTACATCTTTTTAAAACCTTTAAAAAAATAAAATAAGTAAATAGCTATTTTTCGTATTCTTGCCGTATGAATTTTTTTTAGCTACATTTACACCGATGAACACGCAGGAACAATTGCTCAATGTTAAGTACAATACATTGAGCCAAAATAAGCAAAATTAAGGCACCTATATCTTTTTAAAACCTTTAAAAAAAATAAAATAAGTAAATAGCTATTTTTCTTCTTCTTGTCGAATGAATTTTTTTTAGCAACATTTAAACCGATGAACACGCAGGAGCAATTTTTTAATATCAAGTACGATACAATGAGCCAAAGTAAGCAAAACTAAGACACCTTTATCTTTTTAAAACCTTTAAAAAAATAAAATAAGTTAATAGCTATTTTTCTTATTCTTGTCGAATGAATTTTTTTTAGCTACATTTACACCGATGAACACGCAGGAGCAATTGCTCAATGTTAATTACAATACATTGAGCCAAACTAAGCCAAATTAAGACACCCGTGTCATATCAAGACCTTTAAAAAAAATAAAATAAGTATATAGCTATTTTTCGTATTCTTGCCGTATGAATTTTTTGTAGCTACATTTACACCGATGTACACGCAGGAGCAAAAGATCAATGTTAAGTACAATACAATGAGCCTAAATAAGCAAAATTAAGACACCTATATCTTTTTAAAACCTTTAAAAAAAATAAAATAAGTAAATAGCTATTTTTCTTATTCTTGTCGAATGAATTTTTTTTAGCTACATTTACACCGATGTACACGCAGGAGCAAAAGGTCAATGTTAAGTACAATACGTTAAGTCAAAATAAGCAAAATTAAGGCACCTACATCTTTTAAAAACCTTTAAAAAAAATAAAATAAGTAAATAGCTATTTTTCTTATTCTTGTCGAATGAATTTTTTTTAGCAACATTTAAACCGATGAACACGCAGGAGCAATTGTTTAATATCAAGTACGATACTATGAGCCAAAATAAGCTAAATTAAGACACCTATATCTTTTTAAAACCTTTAAAAAAATAAAATAAGTAAATAGCTATTTTTCTTATTCTTGTCGAATGAATTTTTTTTAGCTACATTTACACCGATGAACACGCAGGAACAATTGCTCAATGTTAAGTACAATACAGTGAGCCAAAATAAGCCAAATTAAGACACCCGTGTCACATCAAGACCTTTTAAAAAAATAAAATAAGTATATAGCTATTTTTCGTATTCTTGTCGAATGAATTTTTTGTAGCTACATTTACACCGATGTACACGCAGGAGCAAGTGGTCAATGTTAAGTACAATACAATGAGCCTAAATAAGCAAAATTAAGACACCTATATCTTTTTAAGACCTTTAAAAAAAATAAAATAAGTAAATAGCTATTTTTCTTATTCTTGTCGAATGAATTTTTTTTAGCTACATTTACACCGACAAACAAGCAGGAACAATTGCTCAATGTTAAGTACAATACAATGAGCCAAAATAAGCAAAATTAAGACACCTACATCTTTTTAAAACCTTTAAAAAAATAAAATAAGTAAATAGCTATTTTTCGTATTCTTGCCGTATGAATTTTTTTATGCTACATTTACACCGATGTACACGCAGGAGCAAGTGGTCAATGTTAAGTACAATACAATGAGCCAAAATAAGCAATATTAAGACACCTACATCTTTTTAAAACCTTTAAAAAAATAAAATAAGTAAATAGCTATTTTTCGTATTCTTGCCGTATGAATTTTTTTTAGCTACATTTACACCGATGAACACGCAGGAACAATTGCTCAATGTTAAGTACAATACATTGAGCCAAAATAAGCAAAATTAAGGCACCTATATCTTTTTAAAACCTTTAAAAAAAATAAAATAAGTAAATAGCTATTTTTCTTCTTCTTGTCGAATGAATTTTTTTTAGCAACATTTAAACCGATGAACACGCAGGAGCAATTTTTTAATATCAAGTACGATACAATGAGCCAAAGTAAGCAAAACTAAGACACCTTTATCTTTTTAAAACCTTTAAAAAAATAAAATAAGTTAATAGCTATTTTTCTTATTCTTGTCGAATGAATTTTTTTTAGCTACATTTACACCGATGAACACGCAGGAGCAATTGCTCAATGTTAATTACAATACATTGAGCCAAACTAAGCCAAATTAAGACACCCGTGTCATATCAAGACCTTTAAAAAAAATAAAATAAGTATATAGCTATTTTTCGTATTCTTGCCGTATGAATTTTTTGTAGCTACATTTACACCGATGTACACGCAGGAGCAAAAGATCAATGTTAAGTACAATACAATGAGCCTAAATAAGCAAAATTAAGACACCTATATCTTTTTAAAACCTTTAAAAAAAATAAAATAAGTAAATAGCTATTTTTCTTATTCTTGTCGAATGAATTTTTTTTAGCTACATTTACACCGATGTACACGCAGGAGCAAAAGGTCAATGTTAAGTACAATACATTGAGCCAAAATAAGCAAAATTAAGACACCTATATCTTTTTAAAACCTTTAAAAAAAATAAAATAAGTAAATAGCTATTTTTCTTATTCTTGTCGAATGAATTTTTTTTAGCTACATTTACACCGATGAACACGCAGGAGCAATTGCTCAATGTTAAGTACAATACGTTAAGTCAAAATAAGCAAAATTAAGGCACCTACATCTTTTAAAAACCTTTAAAAAAAATAAAATAAGTAAATAGCTATTTTTCTTATTCTTGTCGAATGAATTTTTTTTAGCAACATTTAAACCGATGAACACGCAGGAGCAATTGTTTAATATCAAGTACGATACTATGAGCCAAAATAAGCTAAATTAAGACACCTATATCTTTTTAAAACCTTTAAAAAAATAAAATAAGTAAATAGCTATTTTTCTTATTCTTGTCGAATGAATTTTTTTTAGCTACATTTACACCGATGAACACGCAGGAACAATTGCTCAATGTTAAGTACAATACATTGAGCCAAAATAAGCCAAATTAAGACACCCGTGTCACATCAAGACCTTTTAAAAAAATAAAATAAGTATATAGCTATTTTTCGTATTCTTGTCGAATGAATTTTTTGTAGCTACATTTACACCGATGTACACGCAGGAGCAAGTGGTCAATGTTAAGTACAATACAATGAGCCTAAATAAGCAAAATTAAGACACCTATATCTTTTTAAGACCTTTAAAAAAAATAAAATAAGTAAATAGCTATTTTTCTTATTCTTGTCGAATGAATTTTTTTTAGCTACATTTACACCGACAAACAAGCAGGAACAATTGCTCAATGTTAAGTACAATACAATGAGCCAAAATAAGCAAAATTAAGACACCTACATCTTTTTAAAACCTTTAAAAAAATAAAATAAGTAAATAGCTATTTTTCGTATTCTTGCCGTATGAATTTTTTTATGCTACATTTAAACCGATGAACACGCAGGAACAATTGCTAAAAGTTAAGTACAATACATTGAGCCAAAATAAGCAAAATAAAGACACCTATATCTTTTTAAAACCTTTAAAAAAAATAAAATAAGTAAATAGCTATTTTTCTTATTCTTGTCAAATGAATTTTTTTTAGCTACATTTACACCGGCGAACACGCAGGAGCAAGTGGCCAATGTTAAGTGCAATACAATGAGCCTAAATAAGCAAAATTAAGACACCTATATCTTTTTAAAACCTTTAAGAAAAATAAAATAAGTAAATAGCTATTTTTCTTATTCTTGTCGAATGAATTTTTTTTAGCTACATTTACACCGATGAACACGCAGGAGCAATTGCTCAATGTTAGGTACAATACAATGAGCCAAAATAAGCAAAATTAAGACACTCATATCATATCAAGACCTTTAAAAAAAAAAATAAGTATATAGCTATTTTTCGTATTCTTGTCGAATGAATTTTTTGTAGCTACATTTACACCGATGAACACGCTGGAGCAATTGCCTAACGTTAGATACACTACAGGGAGCCAAAATATGCAAAACTAAGACTCCTATATCTTTTTAAAACCTTTAAAAAAATAAAATAAGTATATAGCTATTTTTCGTATTCTTGCCTTATGAATTTTTTTAAGCTACATTTACACCGATGAACACGCAGGAGCAATTGCTCAATATTTAATACAATACATTGAGCCAGAATAATCAAAATTAAGACACCCTTATCATATCAAGACCTTTTAAAAAAATAAAATAAGTAAATAGCTATTTTTTTTATTCTTGTCGAATGAATTTTTTTTAGCAACATTTAAACCGATGAACACGCAGGAGCAATTGTTTAATATCAAGTACGATACAATGAGCCAAAATAAGATAAATTAAGACACCTATATCTTTTTTAAACCTTTAAAAAAATAAAATAAGTAAATAGCTATTTCTCTTATTCTTGTCGAATGAATTTTTTTTAGCTACATTTACACCGATGAACACGCAGGAACAATTGCTCAATGTTAAGTACAATACAATAAGCCAAAATAAGCCAAACTAAGACACCCGTTTCACATCAAGACCTTTAAAAAAAATAAAATAAGTATATAGCTATTTTTCGTATTCTTGCCGTATGAATTTTTTGTAGCTACATTTACACCGATGTACACGCAGGAGCAAAAGGTCAATGTTAAGTACAATACAATGAGCCTAAATAAGCAAAATTAAGACACCTATATCTTTTTAAAACCTTTAAAAAAAATAAAATAAGTAAATAGCTATTTTTCTTATTCTTGTCGAATGAATTTTTTTTAGCTACATTTACACCGATGTACACGCAGGAGCAAAAGGTCAATGTTAAGTACAATACATTGAGCCAAAATAAGCAAAATTAAGACACCTATATCTTTTTAAAACCTTTAAAAAAAATAAAATAAGTAAATAGCTATTTTTCTTATTCTTGTCGAATGAATTTTTTTTAGCTACATTTACACCGATGAACACGCAGGAGCAATTGCTCAATGTTAAGTACAATACGTTAAGTCAAAATAAGCAAAATTAAGGCACCTACATCTTTTAAAAACCTTTAAAAAAAATAAAATAAGTAAATAGCTATTTTTCTTATTCTTGTCGAATGAATTTTTTTTAGCAACATTTAAACCGATGAACACGCAGGAGCAATTGTTTAATATCAAGTACGATACTGTGAGCCAAAATAAGCTAAATTAAGACACCTATATCTTTTTAAAACCTTTAAAAAAATAAAATAAGTAAATAGCTATTTTTCTTATTCTTGTCGAATGAATTTTTTTTAGCTACATTTACACCGATGAACACGCAGGAACAATTGCTCAATGTTAAGTACAATACAGTGAGCCAAAATAAGCCAAATTAAGACACCCGTGTCACATCAAGACCTTTTAAAAAAATAAAATAAGTATATAGCTATTTTTCGTATTCTTGTCGAATGAATTTTTTGTAGCTACATTTACACCGATGTACACGCAGGAGCAAGTGGTCAATGTTAAGTACAATACAATGAGCCTAAATAAGCAAAATTAAGACACCTATATCTTTTTAAGACCTTTAAAAAAAATAAAATAAGTAAATAGCTATTTTTCTTATTCTTGTCGAATGAATTTTTTTTAGCTACATTTACACCGACAAACAAGCAGGAACAATTGCTCAATGTTAAGTACAATACAATGAGCCAAAATAAGCAAAATTAAGACACCTACATCTTTTTAAAACCTTTAAAAAAATAAAATAAGTAAATAGCTATTTTTCGTATTCTTGCCGTATGAATTTTTTTATGCTACATTTACACCGATGTACACGCAGGAGCAAGTGGTCAATGTTAAGTACAATACAATGAGCCAAAATAAGCAATATTAAGACACCTACATCTTTTTAAAACCTTTAAAAAAATAAAATAAGTAAATAGCTATTTTTCGTATTCTTGCCGTATGAATTTTTTTTAGCTACATTTACACCGATGAACACGCAGGAACAATTGCTCAATGTTAAGTACAATACATTGAGCCAAAATAAGCAAAATTAAGGCACCTATATCTTTTTAAAACCTTTAAAAAAAATAAAATAAGTAAATAGCTATTTTTCTTCATCTTGTCGAATGAATTTTTTTTAGCAACATTTAAACCGATGAACACGCAGGAGCAATTTTTTAATATCAAGTACGATACAATGAGCCAAAGTAAGCAAAACTAAGACACCTTTATCTTTTTAAAACCTTTAAAAAAATAAAATAAGTTAATAGCTATTTTTCTTATTCTTGTCGAATGAATTTTTTTTAGCTACATTTACACCGATGAACACGCAGGAGCAATTGCTCAATGTTAATTACAATACATTGAGCCAAACTAAGCCAAATTAAGACACCCGTGTCATATCAAGACCTTTAAAAAAAATAAAATAAGTATATAGCTAATTTTCTTATTCTTGTCGAATGAATTTTTTTTAGCTACATTTACACCGATGAACACGCAGGAGCAATTGCTCAATGTTAAGTACAATACAATGAGCCAAAATAAGCAAAATTAAGACACCTACATCTTTTTAAAACCTTTAAAAAAATAAAATAAGTTAATAGCTATTTTTTTTATTCTTGACGAATGAATTTTTTTTAGCAACATTTAAACCGATGAACACGCAGGAGCAATTGCTCAATGTCAGGTACAATACAATGAGCCAAAATAAGCAAAATTAAGACACCTATATCTTTTTAAAACCTTTAAAAAAATAAAATACGTAAATAGCTATTTTTCTTACTCTTGTCGAATGAATTTTTTTTAGCTACATTTACACCGATGAACACGCTGGAGCAATTGCTCAATGTTAATTACAATACAATGAGCCACAATAAGCCAAATTAAGACACCCGTGTCATATCAAGACCTTTAAAAAAATAAAATAAGTATATAGCAATTTTTCGTATTCTTGTCAAATGAATTTTTTGTAGCTACATTTACATCGATGAACACGCAGGAGCAATTGCTCAATGTTAAGTACAATACAGTGAGCCTAAGTAAGCAAAATCAAGACACCTTTATCTTTTTAAGACCTTTAAAAAAAATAAAATAAGTAAATAGCTATTTTTCTTATTCTTGTCGAATGAATTTTTTTTAGCTACATTTACACCGATGAACACGCAGGAACAATTGCTCAATGTTAAGTACAATACAATGAGCCAAAATAAGCAAAATTAAGACACCTACATCTTTTTAAAACCTTTAAAAAAATAAAATAAGTAAATAGCTATTTTTCGTATTCTTGCCGTATGAATTTTTTTTAGCTACATTTACACCGATGGACACGCAGGAACAATTGCTCAATGTTAAGTACAATACATTGAGCCAAAATAAGCAAAATTAAGGCACCTATATCTTTTTAAAACCTTTAAAAAAAATAAAATAAGTAAATAGCTATTTTTCTTCTTCTTGTCGAATGAATTTTTTTTAGCAACATTTAAACCGATGAACACGCAGGAGCAATTTTTTAATATCAAGTACGATACAATGAGCCAAAGTAAGCAAAACTAAGACACCTTTATCTTTTTAAAACCTTTAAAAAAATAAAATAAGTTAATAGCTATTTTTCTTATTCTTGTCGAATGAATTTTTTTTAGCTACATTTACACCGATGAACACGCAGGAGCAATTGCTCAATGTTAATTACAATACATTGAGCCAAACTAAGCCAAATTAAGACACCCGTGTCATATCAAGACCTTTAAAAAAAATAAAATAAGTATATAGCTAATTTTCTTATTCTTGTCGAATGAATTTTTTTTAGCTACATTTACACCGATGAACACGCAGGAGCAATTGCTCAATGTTAAGTACAATACAATGAGCCAAAATAAGCAAAAGTTAGACACCCTTATCATATCAAGACCTTTAAAAAAAATAATATAAGTAAATAGCTATTTTTTTTATTCTTGACGAATGAATTTTTTTTAGCAACATTTAAACCGATGAACACGCAGGAGCAATTGCTCAATGTCAGACACAATACAATGAGCCAAAATAAGCAAAATTAAGACACCTATATCTTTTTAAAACCTTTAAAAAAATAAAATACGTAAATAGCTATTTTTCTTACTCTTGTCGAATGAATTTTTTTTAGCTACATTTACACCGATGAACACGCTGGAGCAATTGCTCAATGTTAATTACAATACAATGAGCCACAATAAGCCAAATTAAGACACCCGTGTCATATCAAGACCTTTAAAAAAAATAAAATAAGTATATAGCAATTTTTCGTATTCTTGTCAAATGAATTTTTTGTAGCTACATTTACACCGATGAACACGCAGGAGCAATTGCTCAATGTTAAGTACAATACAGTGAGCCTAAGTAAGCAAAATTAAGACACCTGTATCTTTTTAAGACCTTTAAAAAAAATAAAATAAGTAAATAGCTATTTTTCTTATTCTTGTCGAATGAATTTTTTTTAGCTACATTTACACCGATGAACACGCAGGAACAATTGCTCAATGTTAAGTACAATACAATTAGCCAAAATAAGCAATATTAAGACACCTATATCTTTTTAAAACCTTTAAAAAAAATAAAATAAGTAAATAGCTATTGTTCTTATTCTTGTCGAATGAATTTTTTTTAGCTACATTTACACCGATGAACACGCAGGAGCAATTGCTCAATGTTAAGTACAATACAATGAGCCAAAATAAGCAAAATTAAGACACTGATATCATATCAAGACCTTTAAAAGAAAAAAATAAGTATATAGCTATTTTTCGTATTCTTGCCGTATGAATTTTTTGTAGCTACATTTCAACCGATGAACACGCTGGAGCAATTGCTCAATATTTAATACAATACATTGAGCCTAAATAAGCAAAATTAAGACACCTATATCTTTTTAAGACCTTTAAAGAAACTAAAATAAGTAAATAGCTATTTTTCTTATTCTTGTCGAATGACTTTTTTTTAGCAACATTTAAACCGATGAACACGCAGGAACAATTGCTCAAAGTTAAGTACAATACATTGAGCCAAAATAAGCAAAATAAAGACACCTATATCTTTTTAAAACCTTTAAAAAAAATAAAATAAGTAAATAGCTATTTTTCTTATTCTTGTCAAATGAATTTTTTTTAGCTACATTTACACCGGCGAACACGCAGGAGCAAGTGGCCAATGTTAAGTGCAATACAATGAGCCTAAATAAGCAAAATTAAGACACCTATATCTTTTTAAAACCTTTAAGAAAAATAAAATAAGTAAATAGCTATTTTTCTTATTCTTGTCGAATGAATTTTTTTTAGCTACATTTACACCGATGAACACGCAGGAGCAATTGCTCAATGTTAAGTACAATACAATGAGCCAAAATAAGCAAAATTAAGACACTCATATCATATCAAGACCTTTAAAAAAAAAAATAAGTATATAGCTATTTTTCGTATTCTTGTCGAATGAATTTTTTGTAGCTACATTTACACCGATGAACACGGTGGAGCAATTGCCTAGCGTTAGATACACTACAGGGAGCCAAAATATGCAAAACTAAGACTCCTATATCTTTTTAAAACCTTTAAAAAAATAAAATAAGTATATAGCTATTTTTCGTATTCTTGCCTTATGAATTTTTTTAAGCTACATTTACACCGATGAACACGCAGGAGCAATTGCTCAATATTTAATACAATACATTGAGCCAAAATAATCAAAATTAAGACACCCTTATCATATCAAGACCTTTTAAAAAAATAAAATAAGTAAATAGCTATTTTTTTTATTCTTGTCGAATGAATTTTTTTTAGCAACATTTAAACCGATGAACACGCAGGAGCAATTGTTTAATATCAAGTACGATACAATGAGCCAAAATAAGATAAATTAAGACACCTATATCTTTTTTAAACCTTTAAAAAAATAAAATAAGTAAATAGCTATTTCTCTTATTCTTGTCGAATGAATTTTTTTTAGCTACATTTACACCGATGAACACGCAGGAACAATTGCTCAATGTTAAGTACAATACAATAAGCCAAAATAAGCCAAATTAAGACACCCGTGTCACATCAAGACCTTTAAAAAAAATAAAATAAGTTTATAGCTATTTTTCGTATTCTTGCCGTATGAATTTTTTGTAGCTACATTTACACCGATGTACACGCAGGAGCAAAAGGTCAATGTTAAGTACAATACAATGAGCCTAAATAAGCAAAATTAAGACACCTATATCTTTTTAAAACCTTTAAAAAAAATAAAATAAGTAAATAGCTATTTTTCTTATTCTTGTCGAATGAATTTTTTTTAGCTACATTTACACCGATGTACACGCAGGAGCAAAAGGTCAATGTTAAGTACAATACATTGAGCCAAAATAAGCAAAATTAAGACACCTATATCTTTTTAAAACCTTTAAAAAAAATAAAATAAGTAAATAGCTATTTTTCTTATTCTTGTCGAATGAATTTTTTTTAGCTACATTTACACCGATGAACACGCAGGAGCAATTGCTCAATGTTAAGTACAATACGCTAAGTCAAAATAAGCAAAATTAAGGCACCTACATCTTTTAAAAACCTTTAAAAAAAATAAAATAAGTAAATAGCTATTTTTCTTATTCTTGTCGAATGAATTTTTTTTAGCAACATTTAAACCGATGAACACGCAGGAGCAATTGTTTAATATCAAGTACGATACTATGAGCCAAAATAAGCTAAATTAAGACACCTATATCTTTTTAAAACCTTTAAAAAAATAAAATAAGTAAATAGCTATTTTTCTTATTCTTGTCGAATGAATTTTTTTTAGCTACATTTACACCGATGAACACGCAGGAACAATTGCTCAATGTTAAGTACAATACAGTGAGCCAAAATAAGCCAAATTAAGACACCCCTGTCACATCAAGACCTTTTAAAAAAATAAAATAAGTATATAGCTATTTTTCGTATTCTTGTCGAATGAATTTTTTGTAGCTACATTTACACCGATGTACACGCAGGAGCAAGTGGTCAATGTTAAGTACAATACAATGAGCCTAAATAAGCAAAATTAAGACACCTATATCTTTTTAAGACCTTTAAAAAAAATAAAATAAGTAAATAGCTATTTTTCTTATTCTTGACGAATGAATTTTTTTTAGCTACATTTACACCGACAAACAAGCAGGAACAATTGCTCAATGTTAAGTACAATACTATGAGCCAAAATAAGCAAAATTAAGACACCTACATCTTTTTAAAACCTTTAAAAAAATAAAATAAGTAAATAGCTATTTTTCGTATTCTTGCCGTATGAATTTTTTTATGCTACATTTACACCGACGTACACGCAGGAGCAAGTGGTCAATGTTAAGTACAATACAATGAGCCAAAATAAGCAATATTAAGACACCTACATCTTTTTAAAACCTTTAAAAAAATAAAATAAGTAAATAGCTATTTTTCGTATTCTTGCCGTATGAATTTTTTTTAGCTACATTTACACCGATGAACACGCAGGAACAATTGCTCAATGTTAAGTACAATACATTGAGCCAAAATAAGCAAAATTAAGGCACCTATATCTTTTTAAAACCTTTAAAAAAAATAAAATAAGTAAATAGCTATTTTTCTTCTTCTTGTCGAATGAATTTTTTTTAGCAACATTTAAACCGATGAACACGCAGGAGCAATTTTTTAATATCAAGTACGATACAATGAGCCAAAGTAAGCAAAACTAAGACACCTTTATCTTTTTAAAACCTTTAAAAAAATAAAATAAGTTAATAGCTATTTTTCTTATTCTTGTCGAATGAATTTTTTTTAGCTACATTTACACCGATGAACACGCAGGAGCAATTGCTCAATGTTAATTACAATACATTGAGCCAAACTAAGCCAAATTAAGACACCCGTGTCATATCAAGACCTTTAAAAAAAATAAAATAATTATATAGCTAATTTTCTTATTCTTGTCGAATGAATTTTTTTTAGCTACATTTACACCGATGAACACGCAGGAGCAATTGGTCAATGTTAAGTACAATACAATGAGCCAAAATAAGCAAAATTAAGACACCTACATCTTTTTAAAACCTTTAAAAAAATAAAATAAGTTAATAGCTATTTTTTTTATTCTTGACGAATGAATTTTTTTTAGCAACATTTAAACAGATGAACACGCAGGAGCAATTGCTCAATGTCAGGTACAATACAATGAGCCAAAATAAGCAAAATTAAGACACCTATATCTTTTTAAAACCTTTAAAAAAATAAAATACGTAAATAGCTATTTTTCTTACTCTTGTCGAATGAATTTTTTTTAGCTACATTTACACTGATGAACACGATGGAGCAATTGCTCAATGTTAATTACAATACAATGAGCCACAATAAGCCAAATTAAGACACCCGTGTCATATCAAGACCTTTAAAAAAAATAAAATAAGTATATAGCAATTTTTCGTATTCTTGTCAAATGAATTTTTTGTAGCTACATTTACACCGATGAACACGCAGGAGCAATTGCTCAATGTTAAGTACAATACAGTGAGCCTAAGTAAGCAAAATCAAGACACCTATATCTTTTTAAGACCTTTAAAAAAAATAAAATAAGTAAATAGCTATTTTTCTTATTCTTGTCGAATGAATTTTTTTTAGCTACATTTACACCGATGAACACGCAGGAACAATTGCTCAATGTTAAGTACAATACAATTAGCCAAAATAAGCAATATTAAGACACCTATATCT
This sequence comes from Psococerastis gibbosa, assembly GCA_963971405.1. Classification (NCBI taxonomy): domain Eukaryota; kingdom Metazoa; phylum Arthropoda; class Insecta; order Psocodea; family Psocidae; genus Psococerastis; species Psococerastis gibbosa. The sequence continues at coordinate 274,009 of CAXART010000001.1, read as the reverse complement.
TTTTAAAACCTTTAAAAAAAATAAAATAAGTAAATAGCTATTTTTCTTATTCTTGTCGAATGAATTTTTTTTAGCTACATTTACACCGATGAACACGCAGGAGTAATTGCTCAATGTTAAGTACAATACAATGAGCCAAAATAAGCAAAATTAAGACACTCATATCATATCAAGACCTTTAAAAGAAAAAAATAAGTATATAGCTATTTTTCGTATTCTTGTCGAATGAATTTTTTGTAGCTACATTTAAACCGATGAACACGCTGGACCAATTGCCTAATTTTAGATACAGTACAGTGAGCAAAAATAAGCAATATTAAGACACCCATATCTTTTCAAGACCTATAAAAAAAATAAAATAAGTAAATAGCTATTTTTTGTATTCTTGTCGAATGAATTTTTTGTAGCTACATTTACACCGATGAACACGCAGGAGCAATTGCTCAATGTTAAGTACAATACAATGAGCCAAAATAAGCAAAATTAAGACACTGATATCATATCAAGACCTTTAAAAGAAAAAAATAAGTATATAGCTATTTTTCGTATTCTTGACGTATGAATTTTTTTAAGCTACATTTACACCGATGAACACGCAGGAGCAATTGCTCAATATTTAATACAATACATTGAGCCTAAATAAGCAAAATTAAGACACCTATATCTTTTTAAGACCTTTAAAGAAACTAAAATAAGTAAATAGCTATTTTTCTTATTCTTGTCGAATGAATTTTTTTTAGCAACATTTAAACCGATGAACACGCAGGAACAATTGCTCAATGTTAAGTACAATACATTGAGCCAAAATAAGCAAAATAAAGACACCTATATCTTTTTAAAACCTTTAAAAAAAATAAAATAAGTAAATAGCTATTTTTCTTATTCTTGTCGAATGAATTTTTTTTAGCTACATTTACACCGGCGAACACGCAGGAGCAAGTGGCCAATGTTAGGTGCAATACAATGAGCCTAAATAAGCAAAATTAAGACACTCATATCATATCAAGACCTTTAAAAAAAAAATAAGTATATAGCTATTTTTCGTATTCTTGTCGAATGAATTTTTTGTAGCTACATTTACACCGATGAACACGCTGAAGCAATTGCCTAACGTTAGACACACTACAGGGAGCCAAAATATGCAAAACTAAGACTCCTATATCTTTTTAAAACCTTTAAAAAAATAAAATAAGTATATAGCTATTATTCGTATTCTTGCCTTATGAATTTTTTTAAGCTACATTTACACCGATGAACACGCAGGAGCAATTGCTCAATATTTAATACAATACATTGAGCCAAAATAATCAAAATTAAGACACCCTTATCATATCAAGACCTTTTAAAAAAATAAAATAAGTAAATAGCTATTTTTTTTATTCTTGTCGAATGAATTTTTTTTAGCAACATTTAAACCGATGAACACGCAGGAGCAATTATTTAATATCAAGTACGATACAATGAGCCAAAATAAGATAAATTAAGACACCTATATCTTTTTTAAACCTTTAAAAAAATAAAATAAGTAAATAGCTATTTCTCTTATTCTTGTCGAATGAATTTTTTTTAGCTACATTTACACCGATGAACACGCAGGAACAATTGCTCAATGTTAAGTACAATACAATGAGCCAAAATAAGCCAAATTAAGACACCCGTGTCACATCAAGACCTTTAAAAAAAATAAAATAAGTATATAGCTATTTTTCGTATTCTTGTCGAATGAATTTTTTGTAGCTACATTTACACCGATGTACACGCAGGAGCAAAAGGTCAATGTTAAGTACAATACATTCAGCCTAAATAAGCAAAATTAAGACACCTATATCTTTTTAAAACCTTTAAAAAAATAAAATAAGTAATTAGCTATTTTTCGTATTCTTGCCGTATGAATTTTTTTAAGCTACATTTACACCGATGAACACGCAGGAGCAATTGCTCAATGTTAAGTACAATACATTGAGCCAAAATAAGCAAAATAAAGACACCTATATCTATTTAAAACCTTTAAAAAAAAAATAAGTAAATAGCTATTTTTCTTATTCTTGTCGAATGAATTTTGTTTTAGCTACATTTACACCGATGAACACGCAGGAGCAATTGCTCAATGTTAAGTACAATACAATGAGCCAAAATAAGCAAAATTAAGACACTCATATCATATCAAGACCTTTAAAAGCCAAATAAGCAAAATTAAGACACCTATATCTTTTTTAAACCTTTAAAAAAAATAAAATAAGTAAATAGCTATTTTTCTTATTCTTGTCGAATGAATTTTTTTTAGCTACATTTACACCGATGAACACGCAGGAGCAATTGCTATATGTTATGTACAATACAATGAGCCAAAATAAGCAAAATTAAGACACCTACATCTTTTTAAGACCTTTAAAAAAAATAAAATAAGTAAATAGCTATTTTTCTTATTCTTGTCGAATGAATTTTTTTTAGCTACATTTACACCGATGAACACGCAGGAACAATTGGCCAATGTTAAGTACAATACATTGAGCCAAAATAAGCAAAATTAATACACCTATATCTTTTTTAAACCTTAAAAAAAAAATAAAATAAGTAAATAGCAATTTTTCTTATTCTTGTCGAATGATTTTTTTTTAGCTACATTTACACCGATGAACACGTAGGAGCAATTGCTAAATGTTAAGTACAATACAATGAGCCAAAATAAGCAAAATTAAGACACCCTTATCATATCAAGACCTTTAAAAAAAATAAAATAAGTAAATAGCTATTTTTCTTATTCTTGTCGAATGAATTTTTTTTAGCCACATTTACAACGATGAACACGCAGGAGCTATTGCGCAGTGTTAATTACATTACAATGAATCTATATAAGCCAAATTAAGACACCCGTGTCATATCAAGACCTTTAAAAAAATAAAATAAGTATATAGCTATTTTTCGTATTCTTGTCGAATGAATTTTTCGTAACTACATTTACACCGATGAACACGCAGGAGCAAGTGGCCAATGTTTAATATAATACGATGAGCCTAAATAAGCAAAATTAAGACACCTATATCTTTTTAAGACCTTTAAAGAAAATAAAATAAGTAAATAGCTATTTTTCTTATTCTTGTCGAATGAATTTTTTTTAGCAACATTTAAACCGATGAACACGCAGGAACAATTGCTCAATGTTAAGTACAATACATTGAGCCAAAATAAGCAAAATAAAGACACCTATATCTTTTTAAAACCTTTAAAAAAAATAAAATAAGTAAATAGCTATTTTTCTTATTCTTGTCGAATGAATTTTTTGTAGCTACATTTACACCGGCGAACACGCAGGAGCAAGTGGCCAATGTTAAGTACATTATAATGAGCCTAAATAAGCAAAATTAAGACACCTATATCTTTTTAAGACCTTTAAAAAAATAAAATAAGTAAATAGCTATTTTCCTTATTCTTGTCGAATGAATTTTTTTTAGCTACATTTACACCGATGAACACGCAGGAGCAATTGCTCAATGTTAAGTACAATACAATGAGCCAAAATAAGCAAAATTAAGACACTCATATCATATCAAGACCTTTAAAAAAAAAAATAAGTATATAGCTATTTTTCGTATTCTTGTCGAATTAATTTTTTGTAGCTACATTTACACCGATGAACACGCTGGAGCAATTGCCTAACGTTAGACACACTACAGGGAGCCAAAATATGCAAAACTAAGACTCCTATATCTTTTTAAAACCTTTAAAAAAATAAAATAAGTATATAGCTATTTTTCGTATTCTTGCCTTATGAATTTTTTTAAGCTACATTTACACCGATGAACACGCAGGAGCAATTGCTCAATATTTAATACAATACATTGAGCCAAAATAATCAAAATTAAGACACCCTTATCATATCAAGACCTTTTAAAAAAATAAAATAAGTAAATAGCTATTTTTTTTATTCTTGTCGAATGAATTTTTTTTAGCAACATTTAAACCGATGAACACGCAGGAGCAATTGTTTAATATCAAGTACGATACAATGAGCCAAAATAAGATAAATTAGGACACCTATATCTTTTTTAAACCTTTAAAAAAATAAAATAAGTAAATAGCTATTTCTCTTATTCTTGTCGAATGAATTTTTTTTAGCTACATTTACACCGATGAACACGCAGGAACAATTGCTCAATGTTAAGTACAATACAATGAGCCAAAATAAGCCAAATTAAGACACCCGTGTCACATCAAGACCTTTAAAAAAAATAAAATAAGTATATAGCTATTTTTCGTATTCTTGTCGAATGAATTTTTTGTAGCTACATTTACACCGATGTACACGCAGGAGCAAAAGGTCAATGTTAAGTACAATACATTCAGCCTAAATAAGCAAAATTAAGACACCTATATCTTTTTAAAACCTTTAAAAAAATAAAATAAGTAATTAGCTATTTTTCGTATTCTTGCCGTATGAATTTTTTTAAGCTACATTTACACCGATGAACACGCAGGAGCAATTGCTCAATGTTAAGTACAATACATTGAGCCAAAATAAGCAAAATAAAGACACCTATATCTATTTAAAACCTTTAAAAAAAAAATAAGTAAATAGCTATTTTTCTTATTCTTGTCGAATGAATTTTGTTTTAGCTACATTTACACCGATGAACACGCAGGAGCAATTGCTCAATGTTAAGTACAATACAATGAGCCAAAATAAGCAAAATTAAGACACTCATATCATATCAAGACCTTTAAAAGCCAAATAAGCAAAATTAAGACACCTATATCTTTTTTAAACCTTTAAAAAAAATAAAATAAGTAAATAGCTATTTTTCTTATTCTTGTCGAATGAATTTTTTTTAGCTACATTTACACCGATGAACACGCAGGAGCAATTGCTATATGTTATGTACAATACAATGAGCCAAAATAAGCAAAATTAAGACACCTACATCTTTTTAAGACCTTTAAAAAAAATAAAATAAGTAAATAGCTATTTTTCTTATTCTTGTCGAATGAATTTTTTTTAGCTACATTTACACCGATGAACACGCAGGAACAATTGGCCAATGTTAAGTACAATACATTGAGCCAAAATAAGCAAAATTAAGACACCTATATCTTTTTTAAACCTTAAAAAAAAAATAAAATAGGTAAATAGCAATTTTTCTTATTCTTGTCGAATGAATTTTTTTTAGCTACATTTACACCGATGAACACGTAGGAGCAATTGCTAAATGTTAAGTACAATACAATGAGCCAAAATAAGCAAAATTAAGACACCCTTATCATATCAAGACCTTTAAAAAAAATAAAATAAGTAAATAGCTATTTTTCTTATTCTTGTCGAATGAATTTTTTTTAGCCACATTTACAACGATGAACACGCAGGAGCTATTGCGCAGTGTTAATTACATTACAATGAATCTATATAAGCCAAATTAAGACACCCGTGTCATATCAAGACCTTTAAAAAAATAAAATAAGTATATAGCTATTTTTCGTATTCTTGTCGAATGAATTTTTCGTAGCTACATTTACACCGATGAACACGCAGCAGCAAGTGGCCAATGTTTAATATAATACGATGAGCCTAAATAAGCAAAATTAAGACACCTATATCTTTTTAAGACCTTTAAAGAAAATAAAATAAGTAAATAGCTATTTTTCTTATTCTTGTCGAATGAATTTTTTTTAGCAACATTTAAACCGATGAACACGCAGGAACAATTGCTCAATGTTAAGTACAATACATTGAGCCAAAATAAGCAAAATAAAGACACCTATATCTTTTTAAAACCTTTAAAAAAAATAAAATAAGTAAATAGCTATTTTTCTTATTCTTGTCGAATGAATTTTTTGTAGCTACATTTACACCGGCGAACACGCAGGAGCAAGTGGCCAATGTTAAGTACATTATAATGAGCCTAAATAAGCAAAATTAAGACACCTATATCTTTTTAAGACCTTTAAAAAAATAAAATAAGTAAATAGCTATTATCCTTATTCTTGTCGAATGAATTTTTTTTAGCTACATTTACACCGATGAACACGCAGGAGCAATTGCTCAATGTTAAGTACAATACAATGAGCCAAAATAAGCAAAATTAAGACACTCATATCATATCAAGACCTTTAAAAAAAAAAATAAGTATATAGCTATTTTTCGTATTCTTGTCGAATTAATTTTTTGTAGCTACATTTACACCGATGAACACGCTGGAGCAATTGCCTAACGTTAGACACACTACAGGGAGCCAAAATATGCAAAACTAAGACTCCTATATCTTTTTAAAACCTTTAAAAAAATAAAATAAGTATATAGCTATTTTTCGTATTCTTGCCTTATGAATTTTTTTAAGCTACATTTACACCGATGAACACGCAGGAGCAATTGCTCAATATTTAATACAATACATTGAGCCAAAATAATCAAAATTAAGACACCCTTATCATATCAAGACCTTTTAAAAAAATAAAATAAGTAAATAGCTATTTTTTTTATTCTTGTCGAATGAATTTTTTTTAGCAACATTTAAACCGATGAACACGCAGGAGCAATTGTTTAATATCAAGTACGATACAATGAGCCAAAATAAGATAAATTAAGACACCTATATCTTTTTTAAACCTTTAAAAAAATAAAATAAGTAAATAGCTATTTCTCTTATTCTTGTCGAATGAATTTTTTTTTAGCTACATTTACACCGATGAACACGCAGGAACAATTGCTCAATGTTAAGTACAATACAATGAGCCAAAATAAGCCAAATTAAGACACCCGTGTCACATCAAGACCTTTAAAAAAAATAAAATAAGTATATAGCTATTTTTCGTATTCTTGTCGAATGAATTTTTTGTAGCTACATTTACACCGATGTACACGCAGGAGCAAAAGGTCAATGTTAAGTACAATACATTCAGCCTAAATAAGCAAAATTAAGACACCTATATCTTTTTAAAACCTTTAAAAAAATAAAATAAGTAATTAGCTATTTTTCGTATTCTTGCCGTATGAATTTTTTTAAGCTACATTTACACCGATGAACACGCAGGAGCAATTGCTCAATGCTAAGTACAATACATTGAGCCAAAATAAGCAAAATAAAGACACCTATATCTATTTAAAACCTTTAAAAAAAAAATAAGTAAATAGCTATTTTTCTTATTCTTGTCGAATGAATTTTGTTTTAGCTACATTTACACCGATGAACACGCAGGAGCAATTGCTCAATGTTAAGTATAATACAATGAGCCAAAATAAGCAAAATTAAGACACTCATATCATATCAAGACCTTTAAAAGCCAAATAAGCAAAATTAAGACACCTATATCTTTTTTAAACCTTTAAAAAAAATAAAATAAGTAAATAGCTATTTTTCTTATTCTTGTCGAATGAATTTTTTTTAGCTACATTTACACCGATGAACACGCAGGAGCAATTGCTATATGTTATGTACAATACAATGAGCCAAAATAAGCAAAATTAAGACACCTACATCTTTTTAAGACCTTTAAAAAAAATAAAATAAGTAAATAGCTATTTTTCTTATTCTTGTCGAATGAATTTTTTGTAGCTACATTTACACCGATGTACACGCAGGAGCAAGTGGTCAATGTTAAGTACAATACAATGAGCCTAAATAAGCAAAATTAAGACACCTATATCTTTTTAAGACCTTTAATAAAAATAAAATAAGTAAATAGCTATTTTTCTTATTCTTGTCGAATGAATTTTTTTTAGCTACATTTACACCGACAAACAAGCAGGAACAATTGCTCAATGTTAAGTACAATACAATGAGCCAAAATAAGCAAAATTAAGACACCTACATCTTTTTTAAACCTTTAAAAAAATAAAATAAGTAAATAGCTATTTTTCGTATTCTTGCCGTATGAATTTTTTTATGCTAAATTTACACCGATGTACACGCAGGAGCAAGTGGTCAATGTTAAGTACAATACAATGAGCCAAAATAAGCAATATTAAGACACCTACATCTTTTTAAAACCTTTAAAAAAAATAAAATAAGTAAATAGCTATTTTTCTTCTTCTTGTCGAATGAATTTTTTTTAGCAACATTTAAACCGATGAACACGCAGGAGCAATTTTTTAATATCAAGTACGATACAATGAGCCAAAGTAAGCAAAACTAAGACACCTTTATCTTTTTAAAACCTTTAAAAAAATAAAATAAGTTAATAGCTATTTTTCTTATTCTTGTCGAATGAATTTTTTTTAGCTACATTTACACCGATGAACACGCAGGAGCAATTGCTCAATGTTAATTACAATACATTGAGCCAAACTAAGCCAAATTAAGACACCCGTGTCATATCAAGACCTTTAAAAAAAATAAAATAAGTATATAGCTAATTTTCTTATTCTTGTCGAATGAATTTTTTTTAGCAACATTTAAACCGATGAACACGCAGGAGCAATTGCTCAATGTCAGGTACAATACAATGAGCCAAAATAAGCAAAATTAAGACACCTATATCTTTTTAAAACCTTTAAAAAAATAAAATACGTAAATAGCTATTTTTCTTACTCTTGTCGAATGAATTTTTTTTAGCTACATTTACACCGATGAACACGCTGGAGCAATTGCTCAATGTTAATTACAATACAATGAGCCACAATAAGCCAAATTAAGACACCCGTGTCATATCAAGACCTTTAAAAAAAATAAAATAAGTATATAGCAATTTTTCGTATTCTTGTCAAATGAATTTTTTGTAGCTACATTTACACCGATGAACACGCAGGAGCAATTGCTCAATGTTAAGTACAATACAGTGAGCCTAAGTAAGCAAAATTAAGACACCTATATCTTTTTAAGACCTTTAAAAAAAATAAAATTAGTAAATAGCTATTTTTCTTATTCTTGTCGAATGAATTTTTTTTAGCTACATTTACACCGATGAACACGCAGGAACAATTGCTCAATGTTAAGTACAATACAATTAGCCAAAATAAGCAATATTAAGACACCTATATCTTTTTAAAACCTTTAAAAAAAATAAAATAAGTAAATAGCTATTTTTCTTATTCTTGTCGAATGAATTTTTTTTAGCTACATTTACACCGATGAACACGCAGGAGCAATTGCTCAATGTTAAGTACAATACAATGAGCCAAAATAAGCAAAATTAAGACACTCATATCATATCAAGACCTTTAAAAGAAAAAAATAAGTATATTGCTATTTTTCGTATTCTTGTCGAATGAATTTTTTGTAGCTACATTTCAACCGATGAACACGCTGGAGCAATTGCCTAATTTTAGATACAGTACAGTGAGCCAAAAAAAGCAATATTATGACACCCATATCTTTTCAAGACCTATAAAAAAAATAAAATAAGTAAATAGCTATTTTTTGTATTCTTGTCGAATGAATTTTTTGTAGCTACATTTACACCGATGAACACGCAGGAGCAATTGCTCAATGTTAAGTACAATACAATGAGCCAAAATAAGCAAAATTAAGACACTGATATCATATCAAGACCTTTAAAAGAAAAAAATAAGTATATAGCTATTTTTCGTATTCTTGCCGTATGAATTTTTTTAAGCTACATTTACACCGATGAACACGCAGGAGCAATTGCTCAATATTTAATACAATACATTGAGCCTAAATAAGCAAAATTAAGACACCTATATCTTTTTAAGACCTTTAAAGAAACTAAAATAAGTAAATAGCTATTTTTCTTATTCTTGTCGAATGACTTTTTTTTAGCAACATTTAAACCGATGAACACGCAGGAACAATTGCTCAAAGTTAAGTACAATACATTGAGCCAAAATAAGCAAAATAAAGACACCTGTATCTTTTTAAAACCTTTAAAAAAAATAAAATAAGTAAATAGCTATTTTTCTTATTCTTGTCAAATGAATTTTTTTTAGCTACATTTACACCGGCGAACACGCAGGAGCAAGTGGCCAATGTTAAGTGCAATACAATGAGCCTAAATAAGCAAAATTAAGACACCTATATCTTTTTAAAACCTTTAAGAAAAATAAAATAAGTAAATAGCTATTTTTCTTATTCTTGTCGAATGAATTTTTTTTAGCTACATTTACACCGATGAACACGCAGGAGCAATTGCTCAATGTTAGGTACAATACAATGAGCCAAAATAAGCAAAATTAAGACACTCATATCATATCAAGACCTTTAAAAAAAAAAATAAGTATATAGCTATTTTTCGTATTCTTGTCGAATGAATTTTTTGTAGCTACATTTACACCGATGAACACGCTGGAGCAATTGCCTAACGTTAGATACACTACAGGGAGCCAAAATATGCAAAACTAAGACTCCTATATCTTTTTAAAACCTTTAAAAAAATAAAATAAGTATATAGCTATTTTTCGTATTCTTGCCTTATGAATTTTTTTAAGCTACATTTACACCGATGAACACGCAGGAGCAATTGCTCAATATTTAATACAATACATTGAGCCAAAATAATCAAAATTAAGACACCCTTATCATATCAAGACCTTTTAAAAAAATAAAATAAGTAAATAGCTATTTTTTTTATTCTTGTCGAATGAATTTTTTTTAGCAACATTTAAACCGATGAACACGCAGGAGCAATTGTTTAATATCAAGTACGATACAATGAGCCAAAATAAGATAAATTAAGACACCTATATCTTTTTTAAACCTTTAAAAAAATAAAATAAGTAAATAGCTATTTCTCTTATTCTTGTCGAATGAATTTTTTTTAGCTACATTTACACCGATGAACACGCACGAACAATTTCTCAATGTTAAGTACAATACAATAAGCCAAAATAAGCCAAACTAAGACACCCGTGTCACATCAAGACCTTTAAAAAAAATAAAATAAGTATATAGCTATTTTTCGTATTCTTGCCGTATGAATTTTTTGTAGCTACATTTACACCGATGTACACGCAGGAGCAAAAGGTCAATGTTAAGTACAATACAATGAGCCTAAATAAGCAAAATTAAGACACCTATATCTTTTTAAAACCTTTAAAAAAAATAAAATAATTAAATAGCTATTTTTCTTATTCTTGTCGAATGAATTTTTTTTAGCTACATTTACACCGATGTACACGCAGGAGCAAAAGGTCAATGTTAAGTACAATACATTGAGCCAAAATAAGCAAAATTAAGACACCTATATCTTTTTAAAACCTTTAAAAAAAATAAAATAAGTAAATAGCTATTTTTCTTATTCTTGTCGAATGAATTTTTTTTAGCTACATTTACACCGATGAACACGCAGGAGCAATTGCTCAATGTTAAGTACAATACGTTAAGTCAAAATAAGCAAAATTAAGGCACCTACATCTTTTAAAAACCTTTAAAAAAAATAAAATAAGTAAATAGCTATTTTTCTTATTCTTGTCGAATGAATTTTTTTTAGCAACATTTAAACCGATGAACACGCAGGAGCAATTGTTTAATATCAAGTACGATACTATGAGCCAAAATAAGCTAAATTAAGACACCTATATCTTTTTAAAACCTTTAAAAAAATAAAATAAGTAAATAGCTATTTTTCTTATTCTTGTCGAATGAATTTTTTTTAGCTACATTTACACCGATGAACACGCAGGAACAATTGCTCAATGTTAAGTACAATACAGTGAGCCAAAATAAGCCAAATTAAGACACCCGTGTCACATCAAGACCTTTTAAAAAAATAAAATAAGTATATAGCTATTTTTCGTATTCTTGTCGAATGAATTTTTTGTAGCTACATTTACACCGATGTACACGCAGGAGCAAGTGGTCAATGTTACGTACAATACAATGAGCCTAAATAAGCAAAATTAAGACACCTATATCTTTTTAAGACCTTTAAAAAAAATAAAATAAGTAAATAGCTATTTTTCTTATTCTTGTCGAATGAATTTTTTTTAGCTACATTTACACCGACAAACAAGCAGGAACAATTGCTCAATGTTAAGTACAATACAATGAGCCAAAATAAGCAAAATTAAGACACCTACATCTTTTTAAAACCTTTAAAAAAATAAAATAAGTAAATAGCTATTTTTCGTATTCTTGCCGTATGAATTTTTTTATGCTACATTTACACCGATGTACACGCAGGAGCAATTGCTCAATATTTAATACAATACATTGAGCCTAAATAAGCAAAATTAAGACACCTATATCTTTTTAAGACCTTTAAAGAAACTAAAATAAGTAAATAGCTATTTTTCTTATTCTTGTCGAATGACTTTTTTTTAGCAACATTTAAACCGATGAACACGCAGGAACAATTGCTCAAAGTTAGTACAATACATTGAGCCAAAATAAGCAAAATAAAGACACCTATATCTTTTTAAAACCTTTAAAAAAAATAAAATAAGTAAATAGCTATTTTTCTTATTCTTGTCAAATGAATTTTTTTTAGCTACATTTACACCGGCGAACACGCAGGAGCAAGTGGCCAATGTTAAGTGCAATACAATGAGCCTAAATAAGCAAAATTAAGACACCTATATCTTTTTAAAACCTTTAAGAAAAATAAAATAAGTAAATAGCTATTTTTCTTATTCTTGTCGAATGAATTTTTTTTAGCTACATTTACACCGATGAACACGCAGGAGCAATTGCTCAATGTTAGGTACAATACAATGAGCCAAAATAAGCAAAATTAAGACACTCATATCATATCAAGACCTTTAAAAAAAAAAATAAGTATATAGCTATTTTTCGTATTCTTGTCGAATGAATTTTTTGTAGCTACATTTACACCGATGAACACGCTGGAGCAATTGCCTAACGTTAGATACACTACAGGGAGCCAAAATATGCAAAACTAAGACTCCTATATCTTTTTAAAACCTTTAAAAAAATAAAATAAGTATATAGCTATTTTTCGTATTCTTGCCTTATGAATTATTTTAAGCTACATTTACACCGATGAACACGCAGGAGCAATTGCTCAATATTTAATACAATACATTGAGCCAAAATAATCAAAATTAAGACACCCTTATCATATCAAGACCTTTTAAAAAAATAAAATAAGTAAATAGCTATTTTTTTTATTCTTGTCGAATGAATTTTTTTTAGCAACATTTAAACCGATGAACACGCAGGAGCAATTGTTTAATATCAAGTACGATACAATGAGCCAAAATAAGATAAATTAAGACACCTATATCTTTTTTAAACCTTTAAAAAAATAAAATAAGTAAATAGCTATTTCTCTTATTCTTGTCGAATGAATTTTTTTTAGCTACATTTACACCGATGAACACGCAGGAACAATTGCTCAATGTTAAGTACAATACAATAAGCCAAAATAAGCCAAACTAAGACACCCGTGTCACATCAAGACCTTTAAAAAAAATAAAATAAGTATATAGCTATTTTTCGTATTCTTGCCGTATGAATTTTTTGTAGCTACATTTACACCGATGTACACGCAGAAGCAAAAGGTCGATGTTAAGTACAATACAATGAGCCTAAATAAGCAAAATTAAGACACCTATATCTTTTTAAAACCTTTAAAAAAAATAAAATAAGTAAATAGCTATTTTTCTTATTCTTGTCGAATGAATTTTTTTTAGCTACATTTACACCGATGTACACGCAGGAGCAAAAGGTCAATGTTAAGTACAATACATTGAGCCAAAATAAGCAAAATTAAGACACCTATATCTTTTTAAAACCTTTAAAAAAAATAAAATAAGTAAATAGCTATTTTTCTTATTCTTGTCGAATGAATTTTTTTTAGCTACATTTACACCGATGAACACGCAGGAGCAATTGCTCAATGTTAAGTACAATACGTTAAGTCAAAATAAGCAAAATTAAGGCACCTACATCTTTTAAAAACCTTTAAAAAAAATAAAATAAGTAAATAGCTATTTTTCTTATTCTTGTCGAATGAATTTTTTTTAGCAACATTTAAACAGATGAACACGCAGGAGCAATTGTTTAATATCAAGTACGATACTATGAGCCAAAATAAGCTAAATTAAGACACCTATATCTTTTTAAAACCTTTAAAAAAATAAAATAAGTAAATAGCTATTTTTCTTATTCTTGTCGAATGAATTTTTTTTAGCTACATTTACACCGATGAACACGCAGGAACAATTGCTCAATGTTAAGTACAATACAGTGAGCCAAAATAAGCCAAATTAAGACACCCGTGTCACATCAAGACCTTTTAAAAAAATAAAATAAGTATATAGCTATTTTTCGTATTCTTGTCGAATGAATTTTTTGTAGCTACATTTACACCGATGTACACGCAGGAGCAAGTGGTCAATGTTAAGTACAATACAATGAGCCTAAATAAGCAAAATTAAGACACCTATATCTTTTTAAGACCTTTAAAAAAAATAAAATAAGTAAATAGCTATTTTTCTTATTCTTGTCGAATGAATTTTTTTTAGCTACATTTACACCGACAAACAAGCAGGAACAATTGCTCAATGTTAAGTACAATACAATGAGCCAAAATAAGCAAAATTAAGACACCTACATCTTTTTAAAACCTTTAAAAAAATAAAATAAGTAAATAGCTATTTTTCGTATTCTTGCCGTATGAATTTTTTTATGCTACATTTACACCGATGTACACGCAGGAGCAAGTGGTCAATGTTAAGTACAATACAATGAGCCAAAATAAGCAATATTAAGACACCTACATCTTTTTAAAACCTTTAAAAAAATAAAATAAGTAAATAGCTATTTTTCGTATTCTTGCCGTATGAATTTTTTTTAGCTACATTTACACCGATGAACACGCAGGAACAATTGCTCAATGTTAAGTACAATACATTGAGCCAAAATAAGCAAAATTAAGGCACCTATATCTTTTTAAAACCTTTAAAAAAAATAAAATAAGTAAATAGCTATTTTTCTTCTTCTTGTCGAATGAATTTTTTTTAGCAACATTTAAACCGATGAACACGCAGGAGCAATTTTTTAATATCAAGTACGATACAATGAGCCAAAGTAAGCAAAACTAAGACACCTTTATCTTTTTAAAACCTTTAAAAAAATAAAATAAGTTAATAGCTATTTTTCTTATTCTTGTCGAATGAATTTTTTTTAGCTACATTTACACCGATGAACACGCAGGAGCAATTGCTCAATGTTAATTACAATACATTGAGCCAAACTAAGCCAAATTAAGACACCCGTGTCATATCAAGACCTTTAAAAAAAATAAAATAAGTATATAGCTAATTTTCTTATTCTTGTCGAATGAATTTTTTTTAGCTACATTTACACCGATGAACACGCAGGAGCAATTGCTCAATGTTAAGTACAATACAATGAGCCAAAATAAGCAAAATTAAGACACCTACATCTTTTTAAAACCTTTAAAAAAATAAAATAAGTTAATAGCTATTTTTTTTATTCTTGACGAATGAATTTTTTTTAGCAACATTTAAACCGATGAACACGCAGGAGCAATTGCTCAATGTCAGGTACAATACAATGAGCCAAAATAAGCAAAATTAAGACACCTATATCTTTTTAAAACCTTTAAAAAAATAAAATACGTAAATAGCTATTTTTCTTACTCTTGTCGAATGAATTTTTTTTAGCTACATTTACACCGATGAACACGCTGGAGCAATTGCTCAATGTTAATTACAATACAATGAGCCACAATAAGCCAAATTAAGACACCCGTGTCATATCAAGACCTTTAAAAAAATAAAATAAGTATATAGCAATTTTTCGTATTCTTGTCAAATGAATTTTTTGTAGCTACATTTACATCGATGAACACGCAGGAGCAATTGCTCAATGTTAAGTACAATACAGTGAGCCTAAGTAAGCAAAATCAAGACACCTTTATCTTTTTAAGACCTTTAAAAAAAATAAAATAAGTAAATAGCTATTTTTCTTATTCTTGTCGAATGAATTTTTTTTAGCTACATTTACACCGATGAACACGCAGGAACAATTGCTTAATGTTAAGTACAATACAATGAGCCAAAATAAGCAAAATTAAGACACCTACATCTTTTTAAAACCTTTAAAAAAATAAAATAAGTAAATAGCTATTTTTCGTATTCTTGCCGTATGAATTTTTTTTAGCTACATTTACACCGATGGACACGCAGGAACAATTGCTCAATGTTAAGTACAATACATTGAGCCAAAATAAGCAAAATTAAGGCACCTATATCTTTTTAAAACCTTTAAAAAAAATAAAATAAGTAAATAGCTATTTTTCTTCTTCTTGTCGAATGAATTTTTTTTAGCAACATTTAAACCGATGAACACGCAGGAGCAATTTTTTAATATCAAGTACGATACAATGAGCCAAAGTAAGCAAAACTAAGACACCTTTATCTTTTTAAAACCTTTAAAAAAATAAAATAAGTTAATAGCTATTTTTCTTATTCTTGTCGAATGAATTTTTTTTAGCTACATTTACACCGATGAACACGCAGGAGCAATTGCTCAATGTTAAGTACAATACAATGAGCCAAAATAAGCAAAAGTTAGACACCCTTATCATATCAAGACCTTTAAAAAAAATAATATAAGTAAATAGCTATTTTTTTTATTCTTGACGAATGAATTTTTTTTAGCAACATTTAAACCGATGAACACGCAGGAGCAATTGCTCAATGTCAGGTACAATACAATGAGCCAAAATAAGCAAAATTAAGACACCTATATCTTTTTAAAACCTTTAAAAAAATAAAATACCTAAATAGCTATTTTTCTTACTCTTGTCGAATGAATTTTTTTTAGCTACATTTACACCGATGAACACGCTGGAGCAATTGCTCAATGTTAATTACAATACAATGAGCCACAATAAGCCAAATTAAGACACCCGTGTCATATCAAGACCTTTAAAAAAAATAAAATAAGTATATAGCAATTTTTCGTATTCTTGTCAAATGAATTTTTTGTAGCTACATTTACACCGATGAACACGCAGGAGCAATTGCTCAATGTTAAGTACAATACAGTGAGCCTAAGTAAGCAAAATTATGACACCTATATCTTTTTAAGACCTTTAAAAAAAATAAAATAAGTAAATAGCTATTTTTCTTATTCTTGTCGAATGAATTTTTTTTAGCTACATTTACACCGATGAACACGCAGGAACAATTGCTCAATGTTAAGTACAATACAATTAGCCAAAATAAGCAATATTAAGACACCTATATCTTTTTAAAACCTTTAAAAAAAATAAAATAAGTAAATAGCTATTTTTCTTATTCTTGTCGAATGAATTTTTTTTAGCTACATTTACACCGATGAACACGCAGGAGCAATTGCTCAATGTTAAGTACAATACAATGAGCCAAAATAAGCAAAATTAAGACACTCATATCATATCAAGACCTTTAAAAGAAAAAAATAAGTATATAGCTATTTTTCGTATTCTTGTCGAATGAATTTTTTGTAGCTACATTTCAACCGATGAACACGCTGGAGCAATTGCCTAATTTTAGATACAGTACAGTGAGCCAAAATAAGCAATATTAAGACACCCATATCTTTTCAAGACCTATAAAAAAAATAAAATAAGTAAATAGCTATTTTTTGTATTCTTGTCGAATGAATTTTTTGTAGCTACATTTACACCGATGAACACGCAGGAGCAATTGCTCAATGTTAAGTACAATACAATGAGCCAAAATAAGCAAAATTAAGACACTGATATCATATCAAGACCTTTAAAAGAAAAAAATAAGTATATAGCTATTTTTCGTATTCTTGCCGTATGAATTTTTTTAAGCTACATTTACACCGATGAACACGCAGGAGCAATTGCTCAATATTTAATACAATACATTGAGCCTAAATAAGCAAAATTAAGACACCTATATCTTTTTAAGACCTTTAAAGAAACTAAAATAAGTAAATAGCTATTTTTCTTATTCTTGTCGAATGACTTTTTTTTAGCAACATTTAAACCGATGAACACGCAGGAACAATTGCTCAAAGTTAAGTACAATACATTGAGCCAAAATAAGCAAAATAAAGACACCTATATCTTTTTAAAACCTTTAAAAAAAATAAAATAAGTAAATAGCTATTTTTCTTATTCTTGTCAAATGAATTTTTTTTAGCTACATTTACACCGGCGAACACGCAGGAGCAAGTGGCCAATGTTAAGTGCAATACAATGAGCCAAAATAAGCAATATTAAGACACCTATATCTTTTTAAAACCTTTAAAAAAAATAAAATAAGTAAATAGCTATTTTTCTTATTCTTGTCGAATGAATTTTTTTTAGCTACATTTACACCGATGAACACGCAGGAGCAATTGCTCAATGTTAAGTACAATACAATGAGCCAAAATAAGCAAAATTAAGACACTCATATCATATCAAGACCTTTAAAAGAAAAAAATAAGTATATAGCTATTTTTCGTATTCTTGTCGAATGAATTTTTTGTAGCTACATTTCAACCGATGAACACGCTGGAGCAATTGCCTAATTTTAGATACAGTACAGTGAGCCAAAAAAAGCAATATTATGACACCCATATCTTTTCAAGACCTATAAAAAAAATAAAATAAGTAAATAGCTATTTTTTGTATTCTTGTCGAATGAATTTTTTGTAGCTACATTTACACCGATGAACACGCAGGAGCAATTGCTCAATGTTAAGTACAATACAATGAGCCAAAATAAGCAAAATTAAGACACTGATATCATATCAAGACCTTTAAAAGAAAAAAATAAGTATATAGCTATTTTTCGTATTCTTGCCGTATGAATTTTTTTAAGCTACATTTACACCGATGAACACGCAGGAGCAATTGCTCAATATTTAATACAATACATTGAGCCTAAATAAGCAAAATTAAGACACCTATATCTTTTTAAGACCTTTAAAGAAACTAAAATAAGTAAATAGCTATTTTTCTTATTCTTGTCGAATGACTTTTTTTTAGCAACATTTAAACCGATGAACACGCAGGAACAATTGCTCAAAGTTAAGTACAATACATTGAGCCAAAATAAGCAAAACAAAGACACCTATATCTTTTTAAAACCTTTAAAAAAAATAAAATAAGTAAATAGCTATTTTTCTTATTCTTGTCAAATGAATTTTTTTTAGCTACATTTACACCGGCGAACACGCAGGAGCAAGTGGCCAATGTTAAGTGCAATACAATGAGCCTAAATAAGCAAAATTAAGACACCTATATCTTTTTAAAACCTTTAAGAAAAATAAAATAAGTAAATAGCTATTTTTCTTATTCTTGTCGAATGAATTTTTTTTAGCTACATTTACACCGATGAACACGCAGGAGCAATTGCTCAATGTTAGGTACAATACAATGAGCCAAAATAAGCAAAATTAAGACACTCATATCATATCAAGACCTTTAAAAAAAAAAATAAGTATATAGCTATTTTTCGTATTCTTGTCGAATGAATTTTTTGTAGCTACATTTACACCGATGAACACGCTGGAGCAATTGCCTAACGTTAGATACACTACAGGGAGCCAAAATATGCAAAACTAAGACTCCTATATCTTTTTAAAACCTTTAAAAAAATAAAATAAGTATATAGCTATTTTTCGTATTCTTGCCTTATGAATTTTTTTAAGCTACATTTACACCGATGAACACGCAGGAGCAATTGCTCAATATTTAATACAATACATTGAGCCAAAATAATCAAAATTAAGACACCCTTATCATATCAAGACCTTTTAAAAAAATAAAATAAGTAAATAGCTATTTTTTTTATTCTTGTCGAATGAATTTTTTTTAGCAACATTTAAACCGATGAACACGCAGGAGCAATTGTTTAATATCAAGTACGATACAATGAGCCAAAATAAGATAAATTAAGACACCTATATCTTTTTTAAACCTTTAAAAAAATAAAATAAGTAAATAGCTATTTCTCTTATTCTTGTCGAATGAATTTTTTTTAGCTACATTTACACCGATGAACACGCAGGAACAATTGCTCAATGTTAAGTACAATACAATAAGCCAAAATAAGCCAAACTAAGACACCCGTGTCACATCAAGACCTTTAAAAAAAATAAAATAAGTATATAGCTATTTTTCGTATTCTTGTCGAATGAATTTTTTGTAGCTACATTTACACCGATGTACACGCAGGAGCAAGTGGTCAATGTTACGTACAATACAATGAGCCTAAATAAGCAAAATTAAGACACCTATATCTTTTTAAGACCTTTAAAAAAAATAAAATAAGTAAATAGCTATTTTTCTTATTCTTGTCGAATGAATTTTTTTTAGCTACATTTACACCGACAAACAAGCAGGAACAATTGCTCAATGTTAAGTACAATACAATGAGCCAAAATAAGCAAAATTAAGACACCTACATCTTTTTAAAACCTTTAAAAAAATAAAATAAGTAAATAGCTATTTTTCGTATTCTTGCCGTATGAATTTTTTTATGCTACATTTACACCGATGTACACGCAGGAGCAATTGCTCAATATTTAATACAATACATTGAGCCTAAATAAGCAAAATTAAGACACCTATATCTTTTTAAGACCTTTAAAGAAACTAAAATAAGTAAATAGCTATTTTTCTTATTCTTGTCGAATGACTTTTTTTTAGCAACATTTAAACCGATGAACACGCAGGAACAATTGCTCAAAGTTAAGTACAATACATTGAGCCAAAATAAGCAAAATAAAGACACCTATATCTTTTTAAAACCTTTAAAAAAAATAAAATAAGTAAATAGCTATTTTTCTTATTCTTGTCAAATGAATTTTTTTTAGCTACATTTACACCGGCGAACACGCAGGAGCAAGTGGCCAATGTTAAGTGCAATACAATGAGCCTAAATAAGCAAAATTAAGACACCTATATCTTTTTAAAACCTTTAAGAAAAATAAAATAAGTAAATAGCTATTTTTCTTATTCTTGTCGAATGAATTTTTTTTAGCTACATTTACACCGATGAACACGCAGGAGCAATTGCTCAATGTTAGGTACAATACAATGAGCCAAAATAAGCAAAATTAAGACACTCATATCATATCAAGACCTTTAAAAAAAAAAATAAGTATATAGCTATTTTTCGTATTCTTGTCGAATGAATTTTTTGTAGCTACATTTACACCGATGAACACGCTGGAGCAATTGCCTAACGTTAGATACACTACAGGGAGCCAAAATATGCAAAACTAAGACTCCTATATCTTTTTAAAACCTTTAAAAAAATAAAATAAGTATATAGCTATTTTTCGTATTCTTGCCTTATGAATTTTTTTAAGCTACATTTACACCGATGAACACGCAGGAGCAATTGCTCAATATTTAATACAATACATTGAGCCAAAATAATCAAAATTAAGACACCCTTATCATATCAAGACCTTTTAAAAAAATAAAATAAGTAAATAGCTATTTTTTTTATTCTTGTCGAATGAATTTTTTTTAGCAACATTTAAACCGATGAACACGCAGGAGCAATTGTTTAATATCAAGTACGATACAATGAGCCAAAATAAGATAAATTAAGACACCTATATCTTTTTTAAACCTTTAAAAAAATAAAATAAGTAAATAGCTATTTCTCTTATTCTTGTCGAATGAATTTTTTTTAGCTACATTTACACCGATGAACACGCAGGAACAATTGCTCAATGTTAAGTACAATACAATAAGCCAAAATAAGCCAAACTAAGACACCCGTGTCACATCAAGACCTTTAAAAAAAATAAAATAAGTATATAGCTATTTTTCGTATTCTTGCCGTATGAATTTTTTGTAGCTACATTTACACCGATGTACACGCAGAAGCAAAAGGTCAATGTTAAGTACAATACAATGAGCCTAAATAAGCAAAATTAAGACACCTATATCTTTTTAAAACCTTTAAAAAAAATAAAATAAGTAAATAGCTATTTTTCTTATTCTTGTCGAATGAATTTTTTTTAGCTACATTTACACCGATGTACACGCAGGAGCAAAAGGTCAATGTTAAGTACAATACATTGAGCCAAAATAAGCAAAATTAAGACACCTATATCTTTTTAAAACCTTTAAAAAAAATAAAATAAGTAAATAGCTATTTTTCTTATTCTTGTCGAATGAATTTTTTTTAGCTACATTTACACCGATGTACACGCAGGAGCAAAAGGTCAATGTTAAGTACAATACATTGAGCCAAAATAAGCAAAATTAAGACACCTATATCTTTTTAAAACCTTTAAAAAAAATAAAATAAGTAAATAGCTATTTTTCTTATTCTTGTCGAATGAATTTTTTTTAGCTACATTTACACCGATGTACACGCAGGAGCAAAAGGTCAATGTTAAGTACAATACATTGAGCCAAAATAAGCAAAATTAAGACACCTATATCTTTTTAAAACCTTTAAAAAAAATAAAATAAGTAAATAGCTATTTTTCTTATTCTTGTCGAATGAATTTTTTTTAGCTACATTTACACCGATGTACACGCAGGAGCAAAAGGTCAATGTTAAGTACAATACATTGAGCCAAAATAAGCAAAATTAAGACACCTATATCTTTTTAAAACCTTTAAAAAAAATAAAATAAGTAAATAGCTATTTTTCTTATTCTTGTCGAATGAATTTTTTTTAGCAACATTTAAACAGATGAACACGCAGGAGCAATTGTTTAATATCAAGTACGATACTATGAGCCAAAATAAGCTAAATTAAGACACCTATATCTTTTTAAAACCTTTAAAAAAATAAAATAAGTAAATAGCTATTTTTCTTATTCTTGTCGAATGAATTTTTTTTAGCTACATTTACACCGATGAACACGCAGGAACAATTGCTCAATGTTAAGTACAATACAGTGAGCCAAAATAAGCCAAACTAAGACACCCGTGTCACATCAAGACCTTTTAAAAAAATAAAATAAGTATATAGCTATTTTTCGTATTCTTGTCGAATGAATTTTTTGTAGCTACATTTACACCGATGAACACGCAGGAACAATTGCTCAATGTTAAGTACAATACAATAAGCCAAAATAAGCCAAACTAAGACACCCGTGTCACATCAAGACCTTTAAAAAAAATAAAATAAGTATATAGCTATTTTTCGTATTCTTGCCGTATGAATTTTTTGTAGCTACATTTACACCGATGTACACGCAGAAGCAAAAGGTCAATGTTAAGTACAATACAATGAGCCTAAATAAGCAAAATTAAGACACCTATATCTTTTTAAAACCTTTAAAAAAAATAAAATAAGTAAATAGCTATTTTTCTTATTCTTGTCGAATGAATTTTTTTTAGCTACATTTACACCGATGTACACGCAGGAGCAAAAGGTCAATGTTAAGTACAATACATTGAGCCAAAATAAGCAAAATTAAGACACCTATATCTTTTTAAAACCTTTAAAAAAAATAAAATAAGTAAATAGCTATTTTTCTTATTCTTGTCGAATGAATTTTTTTTAGCTACATTTACACCGATGTACACGCAGGAGCAAAAGGTCAATGTTAAGTACAATACATTGAGCCAAAATAAGCAAAATTAAGACACCTATATCTTTTTAAAACCTTTAAAAAAAATAAAATAAGTAAATAGCTATTTTTCTTATTCTTGTCGAATGAATTTTTTTTAGCTACATTTACACCGATGTACACGCAGGAGCAAAAGGTCAATGTTAAGTACAATACATTGAGCCAAAATAAGCAAAATTAAGACACCTATATCTTTTTAAAACCTTTAAAAAAAATAAAATAAGTAAATAGCTATTTTTCTTATTCTTGTCGAATGAATTTTTTTTAGCTACATTTACACCGATGTACACGCAGGAGCAAAAGGTCAATGTTAAGTACAATACATTGAGCCAAAATAAGCAAAATTAAGACACCTATATCTTTTTAAAACCTTTAAAAAAAATAAAATAAGTAAATAGCTATTTTTCTTATTCTTGTCGAATGAATTTTTTTTAGCAACATTTAAACAGATGAACACGCAGGAGCAATTGTTTAATATCAAGTACGATACTATGAGCCAAAATAAGCTAAATTAAGACACCTATATCTTTTTAAAACCTTTAAAAAAATAAAATAAGTAAATAGCTATTTTTCTTATTCTTGTCGAATGAATTTTTTTTAGCTACATTTACACCGATGAACACGCAGGAACAATTGCTCAATGTTAAGTACAATACAGTGAGCCAAAATAAGCCAAATTAAGACACCCGTGTCACATCAAGACCTTTTAAAAAAATAAAATAAGTATATAGCTATTTTTCGTATTCTTGTCGAATGAATTTTTTGTAGCTACATTTACACCGATGTACACGCAGGAGCAAGTGGTCAATGTTAAGTACAATACAATGAGCCTAAATAAGCAAAATTAAGACACCTATATCTTTTTAAGACCTTTAAAAAAAATAAAATAAGTAAATAGCTATTTTTCTTATTCTTGTCGAATGAATTTTTTTTAGCTACATTTACACCGACAAACAAGCAGGAACAATTGCTCAATGTTAAGTACAATACAATGAGCCAAAATAAGCAAAATTAAGACACCTACATCTTTTTAAAACCTTTAAAAAAATAAAATAAGTAAATAGCTATTTTTCGTATTCTTGCCGTATGAATTTTTTTATGCTACATTTACACCGATGTACACGCAGGAGCAAGTGGTCAATGTTAAGTACAATACAATGAGCCAAAATAAGCAATATTAAGACACCTACATCTTTTTAAAACCTTTAAAAAAATAAAATAAGTAAATAGCTATTTTTCGTATTCTTGCCGTATGAATTTTTTTTAGCTACATTTACACCGATGAACACGCAGGAACAATTGCTCAATGTTAAGTACAATACATTGAGCCAAAATAAGCAAAATTAAGGCACCTATATCTTTTTAAAACCTTTAAAAAAAATAAAATAAGTAAATAGCTATTTTTCTTCTTCTTGTCGAATGAATTTTTTTTAGCAACATTTAAACCGATGAACACGCAGGAGCAATTTTTTAATATCAAGTACGATACAATGAGCCAAAGTAAGCAAAACTAAGACACCTTTATCTTTTTAAAACCTTTAAAAAAATAAAATAAGTTAATAGCTATTTTTCTTATTCTTGTCGAATGAATTTTTTTTAGCTACATTTACACCGATGAACACGCAGGAGCAATTGCTCAATGTTAATTACAATACATTGAGCCAAACTAAGCCAAATTAAGACACCCGTGTCATATCAAGACCTTTAAAAAAATAAAATAAGTATATAGCTAATTTTCTTATTCTTGTCGAATGAATTTTTTTTAGCTACATTTACACCGATGAACACGCAGGAGCAATTGCTCAATGTTAAGTACAATACAATGAGCCAAAATAAGCAAAATTAAGACACCTACATCTTTTTAAAACCTTTAAAAAAATAAAATAAGTTAATAGCTATTTTTTTTATTCTTGACGAATGAATTTTTTTTAGCAACATTTAAACCGATGAACACGCAGGAGCAATTGCTCAATGTCAGGTACAATACAATGAGCCAAAATAAGCAAAATTAAGACACCTATATCTTTTTAAAACCTTTAAAAAAATAAAATACGTAAATAGCTATTTTTCTTACTCTTGTCGAATGAATTTTTTTTAGCTACATTTACACCGATGAACACGCTGGAGCAATTGCTCAATGTTAATTACAATACAATGAGCCACAATAAGCCAAATTAAGACACCCGTGTCATATCAAGACCTTTAAAAAAATAAAATAAGTATATAGCAATTTTTCGTATTCTTGTCAAATGAATTTTTTGTAGCTACATTTACATCGATGAACACGCAGGAGCAATTGCTCAATGTTAAGTACAATACAGTGAGCCTAAGTAAGCAAAATCAAGACACCTTTATCTTTTTAAGACCTTTAAAAAAAATAAAATAAGTAAATAGCTATTTTTCTTATTCTTGTCGAATGAATTTTTTTTAGCTACATTTACACCGATGAACACGCAGGAACAATTGCTTAATGTTAAGTACAATACAATGAGCCAAAATAAGCAAAATTAAGACACCTACATCTTTTTAAAACCTTTAAAAAAATAAAATAAGTAAATAGCTATTTTTCGTATTCTTGCCGTATGAATTTTTTTTAGCTACATTTACACCGATGGACACGCAGGAACAATTGCTCAATGTTAAGTACAATACATTGAGCCAAAATAAGCAAAATTAAGGCACCTATATCTTTTTAAAACCTTTAAAAAAAATAAAATAAGTAAATAGCTATTTTTCTTCTTCTTGTCGAATGAATTTTTTTTAGCAACATTTAAACCGATGAACACGCAGGAGCAATTTTTTAATATCAAGTACGATACAATGAGCCAAAGTAAGCAAAACTAAGACACCTTTATCTTTTTAAAACCTTTAAAAAAATAAAATAAGTTAATAGCTATTTTTCTTATTCTTGTCGAATGAATTTTTTTTAGCTACATTTACACCGATGAACACGCAGGAGCAATTGCTCAATGTTAATTACAATACATTGAGCCAAACTAAGCCAAATTAAGACACCCGTGTCATATCAAGACCTTTAAAAAAAATAAAATAAGTATATAGCTAATTTTCTTATTCTTGTCGAATGAATTTATTTTAGCTACATTTACACCGATGAACACGCAGGAGCAATTGCTCAATGTTAAGTACAATACAGTGAGCCAAAATAAGCAAAAGTTAGACACCCTTATCATATCAAGACCTTTAAAAAAAATAATATAAGTAAATAGCTATTTTTTTTATTCTTGACGAATGAATTTTTTTTAGCAACATTTAAACCGATGAACACGCAGGAGCAATTGCTCAATGTCAGGTACAATACAATGAGCCAAAATAAGCAAAATTAAGACACCTATATCTTTTTAAAACCTTTAAAAAAATAAAATACCTAAATAGCTATTTTTCTTACTCTTGTCGAATGAATTTTTTTTAGCTACATTTACACCGATGAACACGCTGGAGCAATTGCTCAATGTTAATTACAATACAATGAGCCACAATAAGCCAAATTAAGACACCCGTGTCATATCAAGACCTTTAAAAAAAATAAAATAAGTATATAGCAATTTTTCGTATTCTTGTCAAATGAATTTTTTGTAGCTACATTTACACCGATGAACACGCAGGAGCAATTGCTCAATGTTAAGTACAATACAGTGAGCCTAAGTAAGCAAAATTAAGACACCTATATCTTTTTAAGACCTTTAAAAAAAATAAAATAAGTAAATAGCTATTTTTCTTATTCTTGTCGAATGAATTTTTTTTAGCTACATTTACACCGATGAACACGCAGGAACAATTGCTCAATGTTAAGTACAATACAATTAGCCAAAATAAGCAATATTAAGACACCTATATCTTTTTAAAACCTTTAAAAAAAATAAAATAAGTAAATAGCTATTTTTCTTATTCTTGTCGAATGAATTTTTTTTAGCTACATTTACACCGATGAACACGCAGGAGCAATTGCTCAATGTTAAGTACAATACAATGAGCCAAAATAAGCAAAATTAAGACACTCATATCATATCAAGACCTTTAAAAGAAAAAAATAAGTATATAGCTATTTTTCGTATTCTTGTCGAATGAATTTTTTGTAGCTACATTTCAACCGATGAACACGCTGGAGCAATTGCCTAATTTTAGATACAGTACAGTGAGCCAAAATAAGCAATATTAAGACACCCATATCTTTTCAAGACCTATAAAAAAAATAAAATAAGTAAATAGCTATTTTTTGTATTCTTGTCGAATGAATTTTTTGTAGCTACATTTACACCGATGAACACGCAGGAGCAATTGCTCAATGTTAAGTACAATACAATGAGCCAAAATAAGCAAAATTAAGACACTGATATCATATCAAGACCTTTAAAAGAAAAAAATAAGTATATAGCTATTTTTCGTATTCTTGCCGTATGAATTTTTTTAAGCTACATTTACACCGATGAACACGCAGGAGCAATTGCTCAATATTTAATACAATACATTGAGCCTAAATAAGCAAAATTAAGGCACCTATATCTTTTTAAAACCTTTAAAAAAAATAAAATAAGTAAATAGCTATTTTTCTTCTTCTTGTCGAATGAATTTTTTTTAGCAACATTTAAACCGATGAACACGCAGGAGCAATTTTTTAATATCAAGTACGATACAATGAGCCAAAGTAAGCAAAACTAAGACACCTTTATCTTTTTAAAACCTTTAAAAAAATAAAATAAGTTAATAGCTATTTTTCTTATTCTTGTCGAATGAATTTTTTTTAGCTACATTTACACCGATGAACACGCAGGAGCAATTGCTCAATGTTAATTACAATACATTGAGCCAAACTAAGCCAAATTAAGACACCCGTGTCATATCAAGACCTTTAAAAAAATAAAATAAGTATATAGCTAATTTTCTTATTCTTGTCGAATGAATTTTTTTTAGCTACATTTACACCGATGAACACGCAGGAGCAATTGCTCAATGTTAAGTACAATACAATGAGCCAAAATAAGCAAAATTAAGACACCTACATCTTTTTAAAACCTTTAAAAAAATAAAATAAGTTAATAGCTATTTTTTTTATTCTTGACGAATGAATTTTTTTTAGCAACATTTAAACCGATGAACACGCAGGAGCAATTGCTCAATGTCAGGTACAATACAATGAGCCAAAATAAGCAAAATTAAGACACCTATATCTTTTTAAAACCTTTAAAAAAATAAAATACGTAAATAGCTATTTTTCTTACTCTTGTCGAATGAATTTTTTTTAGCTACATTTACACCGATGAACACGCTGGAGCAATTGCTCAATGTTAATTACAATACAATGAGCCACAATAAGCCAAATTAAGACACCCGTGTCATATCAAGACCTTTAAAAAAATAAAATAAGTATATAGCAATTTTTCGTATTCTTGTCAAATGAATTTTTTGTAGCTACATTTACATCGATGAACACGCAGGAGCAATTGCTCAATGTTAAGTACAATACAGTGAGCCTAAGTAAGCAAAATCAAGACACCTTTATCTTTTTAAGACCTTTAAAAAAAATAAAATAAGTAAATAGCTATTTTTCTTATTCTTGTCGAATGAATTTTTTTTAGCTACATTTACACCGATGAACACGCAGGAACAATTGCTTAATGTTAAGTACAATACAATGAGCCAAAATAAGCAAAATTAAGACACCTACATCTTTTTAAAACCTTTAAAAAAATAAAATAAGTAAATAGCTATTTTTCGTATTCTTGCCGTATGAATTTTTTTTAGCTACATTTACACCGATGGACACGCAGGAACAATTGCTCAATGTTAAGTACAATACATTGAGCCAAAATAAGCAAAATTAAGGCACCTATATCTTTTTAAAACCTTTAAAAAAAATAAAATAAGTAAATAGCTATTTTTCTTCTTCTTGTCGAATGAATTTTTTTTAGCAACATTTAAACCGATGAACACGCAGGAGCAATTTTTTAATATCAAGTACGATACAATGAGCCAAAGTAAGCAAAACTAAGACACCTTTATCTTTTTAAAACCTTTAAAAAAATAAAATAAGTTAATAGCTATTTTTCTTATTCTTGTCGAATGAATTTTTTTTAGCTACATTTACACCGATGAACACGCAGGAGCAATTGCTCAATGTTAATTACAATACATTGAGCCAAACTAAGCCAAATTAAGACACCCGTGTCATATCAAGACCTTTAAAAAAAATAAAATAAGTATATAGCTAATTTTCTTATTCTTGTCGAATGAATTTATTTTAGCTACATTTACACCGATGAACACGCAGGAGCAATTGCTCAATGTTAAGTACAATACAGTGAGCCAAAATAAGCAAAAGTTAGACACCCTTATCATATCAAGACCTTTAAAAAAAATAATATAAGTAAATAGCTATTTTTTTTATTCTTGACGAATGAATTTTTTTTAGCAACATTTAAACCGATGAACACGCAGGAGCAATTGCTCAATGTCAGGTACAATACAATGAGCCAAAATAAGCAAAATTAAGACACCTATATCTTTTTAAAACCTTTAAAAAAATAAAATACCTAAATAGCTATTTTTCTTACTCTTGTCGAATGAATTTTTTTTAGCTACATTTACACCGATGAACACGCTGGAGCAATTGCTCAATGTTAATTACAATACAATGAGCCACAATAAGCCAAATTAAGACACCCGTGTCATATCAAGACCTTTAAAAAAAATAAAATAAGTATATAGCAATTTTTCGTATTCTTGTCAAATGAATTTTTTGTAGCTACATTTACACCGATGAACACGCAGGAGCAATTGCTCAATGTTAAGTACAATACAGTGAGCCTAAGTAAGCAAAATTAAGACACCTATATCTTTTTAAGACCTTTAAAAAAAATAAAATAAGTAAATAGCTATTTTTCTTATTCTTGTCGAATGAATTTTTTTTAGCTACATTTACACCGATGAACACGCAGGAACAATTGCTCAATGTTAAGTACAATACAATTAGCCAAAATAAGCAATATTAAGACACCTATATCTTTTTAAAACCTTTAAAAAAAATAAAATAAGTAAATAGCTATTTTTCTTATTCTTGTCGAATGAATTTTTTTTAGCTACATTTACACCGATGAACACGCAGGAGCAATTGCTCAATGTTAAGTACAATACAATGAGCCAAAATAAGCAAAATTAAGACACTCATATCATATCAAGACCTTTAAAAGAAAAAAATAAGTATATAGCTATTTTTCGTATTCTTGTCGAATGAATTTTTTGTAGCTACATTTCAACCGATGAACACGCTGGAGCAATTGCCTAATTTTAGATACAGTACAGTGAGCCAAAATAAGCAATATTAAGACACCCATATCTTTTCAAGACCTATAAAAAAAATAAAATAAGTAAATAGCTATTTTTTGTATTCTTGTCGAATGAATTTTTTGTAGCTACATTTACACCGATGAACACGCAGGAGCAATTGCTCAATGTTAAGTACAATACAATGAGCCAAAATAAGCAAAATTAAGACACTGATATCATATCAAGACCTTTAAAAGAAAAAAATAAGTATATAGCTATTTTTCGTATTCTTGCCGTATGAATTTTTTTAAGCTACATTTACACCGATGAACACGCAGGAGCAATTGCTCAATATTTAATACAATACATTGAGCCTAAATAAGCAAAATTAAGACACCTATATCTTTTTAAGACCTTTAAAGAAACTAAAATAAGTAAATAGCTATTTTTCTTATTCTTGTCGAATGACTTTTTTTTAGCAACATTTAAACCGATGAACACGCAGGAACAATTGCTCAAAGTTAAGTACAATACATTGAGCCAAAATAAGCAAAATAAAGACACCTATATCTTTTTAAAACCTTTAAAAAAAATAAAATAAGTAAATAGCTATTTTTCTTATTCTTGTCAAATGAATTTTTTTTAGCTACATTTACACCGGCGAACACGCAGGAGCAAGTGGCCAATGTTAAGTGCAATACAATGAGCCTAAATAAGCAAAATTAAGACACCTATATCTTTTTAAAACCTTTAAGAAAAATAAAATAAGTAAATAGCTATTTTTCTTATTCTTGTCGAATGAATTTTTTTTAGCTACATTTACACCGATGAACACGCAGGAGCAATTGCTCAATGTTAAGTACAATACAATGAGCCAAAATAAGCAAAATTAAGACACTCATATCATATCAAGACCTTTAAAAAAAAAAATAAGTATATAGCTATTTTTCGTATTCTTGTCGAATGAATTTTTTGTAGCTACATTTACACCGATGAACACGCTGGAGCAATTGCCTAACGTTAGATACACTACAGGGAGCCAAAATATGCAAAACTAAGACTCCTATATCTTTTTAAAACCTTTAAAAAAATAAAATAAGTATATAGCTATTTTTCGTATTCTTGCCTTATGAATTTTTTTAAGCTACATTTACACCGATGAACACGCAGGAGCAACTGCTCAATATTTAATACAATACATTGAGCCAAAATAATCAAAATTAAGACACCCTTATCATATCAAGACCTTTTAAAAAAATAAAATAAGTAAATAGCTATTTTTTTTATTCTTGTCGAATGAATTTTTTTTAGCAACATTTAAACCGATGAACACGCAGGAGCAATTGTTTAATATCAAGTACGATACAATGAGCCAAAATAAGATAAATTAAGACACCTATATCTTTTTTAAACCTTTAAAAAAATAAAATAAGTAAATAGCTATTTCTCTTATTCTTGTCGAATGAATTTTTTTTAGCTACATTTACACCGATGAACACGCAGGAACAATTGCTCAATGTTAAGTACAATACAATAAGCCAAAATAAGCCAAATTAAGACACCCGTGTCACATCAAGACCTTTAAAAAAAATAAAATAAGTATATAGCTATTTTTCTTATTCTTGTCGAATGAATTTTTTTTAGCTACATTTACACCGATGTACACGCAGGAGCAAAAGGTCAATGTTAAGTACAATACATTGAGCCAAAATAAGCAAAATTAAGACACCTATATCTTTTTAAAACCTTTAAAAAAAATAAAATAAGTAAATAGCTATTTTTCTTATTCTTGTCGAATGAATTTTTTTTAGCTACATTTACACCGATGAACACGCAGGAGCAATTGCTCAATGTTAAGTACAATACGCTAAGTCAAAATAAGCAAAATTAAGGCACCTACATCTTTTAAAAACCTTTAAAAAAAATAAAATAAGTAAATAGCTATTTTTCTTATTCTTGTCGAATGAATTTTTTTTAGCAACATTTAAACCGATGAACACGCAGGAGCAATTGTTTAATATCAAGTACGATACTATGAGCCAAAATAAGCTAAATTAAGACACCTATATCTTTTTAAAACCTTTAAAAAAATAAAATAAGTAAATAGCTATTTTTCTTATTCTTGTCGAATGAATTTTTTTTAGCTACATTTACACCGATGAACACGCAGGAACAATTGCTCAATGTTAAGTACAATACATTGAGCCAAACTAAGCCAAATTAAGACACCCGTGTCATATCAAGACCTTTAAAAAAAATAAAATAAGTATATAGCTAATTTTCTTATTCTTGTCGAATGAATTTTTTTTAGCTACATTTACACCGATGAACACGCAGGAGCAATTGCTCAATGTTAAGTACAATACAATGAGCCAAAATAAGCAAAAGTTAGACACCCTTATCATATCAAGACCTTTAAAAAAAAAAATATAAGTAAATAGCTATTTTTTTTATTCTTGACGAATGAATTTTTTTTAGCAACATTTAAACCGATGAACACGCAGGAGCAATTGCTCAATGTCAGGTACAATACAATGAGCCAAAATAAGCAAAATTAAGACACCTATATCTTTTTAAAACCTTTAAAAAAATAAAATACCTAAATAGCTATTTTTCTTACTCTTGTCGAATGAATTTTTTTTAGCTACATTTACACCGATGAACACGCTGGAGCAATTGCTCAATGTTAATTACAATACAATAAGCCACAATAAGCCAAATTAAGACACCTATATCTTTTTAAAACCTTTAAAAAAAATAAAATAAGTAAATAGCTATTTTTCTTATTCTTGTCGAATGAATTTTTTTTAGCTACATTTACACCGATGAACACGCAGGAGCAATTGCTCAATGTTAAGTACAATACAATGAGCCAAAATAAGCAAAATTAAGACACTCATATCATATCAAGACCTTTAAAAGAAAAAAATAAGTATATAGCTATTTTTCGTATTCTTGTCGAATGAATTTTTTGTAGCTACATTTCAACCGATGAACACGCTGGAGCAATTGCCTAATTTTAGATACAGTACAGTGAGCCAAAATAAGCAATATTAAGACACCCATATCTTTTCAAGACCTATAAAAAAAATAAAATAAGTAAATAGCTATTTTTTGTATTCTTGTCGAATGAATTTTTTGTAGCTACATTTACACCGATGAACACGCAGGAGCAATTGCTCAATGTTAAGTACAATACAATGAGCCAAAATAAGCAAAATTAAGACACTGATATCATATCAAGACCTTTAAAAGAAAAAAATAAGTATATAGCTATTTTTCGTATTCTTGCCGTATGAATTTTTTTAAGCTACATTTACACCGATGAACACGCAGGAGCAATTGCTCAATATTTAATACAATACATTGAGCCTAAATAAGCAAAATTAAGACACCTATATCTTTTTAAGACCTTTAAAGAAACTAAAATAAGTAAATAGCTATTTTTCTTATTCTTGTCGAATGACTTTTTTTTAGCAACATTTAAACCGATGAACACGCAGGAACAATTGCTCAAAGTTAAGTACAATACATTGAGCCAAAATAAGCAAAATAAAGACACCTATATCTTTTTAAAACCTTTAAAAAAAATAAAATAAGTAAATAGCTATTTTTCTTATTCTTGTCAAATGAATTTTTTTTTAGCTACATTTACACCGGCGAACACGCAGGAGCAAGTGGCCAATGTTAAGTGCAATACAATGAGCCTAAATAAGCAAAATTAAGACACCTATATCTTTTTAAAACCTTTAAGAAAAATAAAATAAGTAAATAGCTATTTTTCTTATTCTTGTCGAATGAATTTTTTTTAGCTACATTTACACCGATGAACACGCAGGAGCAATTGCTCAATGTTAAGTACAATACAATGAGCCAAAATAAGCAAAATTAAGACACTCATATCATATCAAGACCTTTAAAAAAAAAAATAAGTATATAGCTATTTTTCGTATTCTTGTCGAATGAATTTTTTGTAGCTACATTTACACCGATGAACACGCTGGAGCAATTGCCTAACGTTAGATACACTACAGGGAGCCAAAATATGCAAAACTAAGACTCCTATATCTTTTTAAAACCTTTAAAAAAATAAAATAAGTATATAGCTATTTTTCGTATTCTTGCCTTATGAATTTTTTTAAGCTACATTTACACCGATGAACACGCAGGAGCAATTGCTCAATATTTAATACAATACATTGAGCCAAAATAATCAAAATTAAGACACCCTTATCATATCAAGACCTTTTAAAAAAATAAAATAAGTAAATAGCTATTTTTTTTATTCTTGTCGAATGAATTTTTTTTAGCAACATTTAAACCGATGAACACGCAGGAGCAATTGTTTAATATCAAGTACGATACAATGAGCCAAAATAAGATAAATTAAGACACCTATATCTTTTTTAAACCTTTAAAAAAATAAAATAAGTAAATAGCTATTTCTCTTATTCTTGTCGAATGAATTTTTTTTAGCTACATTTACACCGATGAACACGCAGGAACAATTGCTCAATGTTAAGTACAATACAATAAGCCAAAATAAGCCAAATTAAGACACCCGTGTCACATCAAGACCTTTAAAAAAAATAAAATAAGTATATAGCTATTTTTCTTATTCTTGTCGAATGAATTTTTTTTAGCTACATTTACACCGATGTACACGCAGGAGCAAAAGGTCAATGTTAAGTACAATACATTGAGCCAAAATAAGCAAAATTAAGACACCTATATCTTTTTAAAACCTTTAAAAAAAATAAAATAAGTAAATAGCTATTTTTCTTATTCTTGTCGAATGAATTTTTTTTAGCTACATTTACACCGATGAACACGCAGGAGCAATTGCTCAATGTTAAGTACAATACGCTAAGTCAAAATAAGCAAAATTAAGGCACCTACATCTTTTAAAAACCTTTAAAAAAAATAAAATAAGTAAATAGCTATTTTTCTTATTCTTGTCGAATGAATTTTTTTTAGCAACATTTAAACCGATGAACACGCAGGAGCAATTGTTTAATATCAAGTACGATACTATGAGCCAAAATAAGCTAAATTAAGACACCTATATCTTTTTAAAACCTTTAAAAAAATAAAATAAGTAAATAGCTATTTTTCTTATTCTTGTCGAATGAATTTTTTTTAGCTACATTTACACCGATGAACACGCAGGAACAATTGCTCAATGTTAAGTACAATACATTGAGCCAAACTAAGCCAAATTAAGACACCCGTGTCATATCAAGACCTTTAAAAAAAATAAAATAAGTATATAGCTAATTTTCTTATTCTTGTCGAATGAATTTTTTTTAGCTACATTTACACCGATGAACACGCAGGAGCAATTGCTCAATGTTAAGTACAATACAATGAGCCAAAATAAGCAAAAGTTAGACACCCTTATCATATCAAGACCTTTAAAAAAAATAATATAAGTAAATAGCTATTTTTTTTATTCTTGACGAATGAATTTTTTTTAGCAACATTTAAACCGATGAACACGCAGGAGCAATTGCTCAATGTCAGGTACAATACAATGAGCCAAAATAAGCAAAATTAAGACACCTATATCTTTTTAAAACCTTTAAAAAAATAAAATACCTAAATAGCTATTTTTCTTACTCTTGTCGAATGAATTTTTTTTAGCTACATTTACACCGATGAACACGCAGGAACAATTGCTCAAAGTTAAGTACAATACATTGAGCCAAAATAAGCAAAACAAAGACACCTATATCTTTTTAAAACCTTTAAAAAAAATAAAATAAGTAAATAGCTATTTTTCTTATTCTTGTCAAATGAATTTTTTTTAGCTACATTTACACCGGCGAACACGCAGGAGCAAGTGGCTAATGTTAAGTGCAATACAATGAGCCTAAATAAGCAAAATTAAGACACCTATATCTTTTTAAAACCTTTAAGAAAAATAAAATAAGTAAATAGCTATTTTTCTTATTCTTGTCGAATGAATTTTTTTTAGCTACATTTACACCGATGAACACGCAGGAGCAATTGCTCAATGTTAGGTACAATACAATGAGCCAAAATAAGCAAAATTAAGACACTCATATCATATCAAGACCTTTAAAAGAAAAAAATAAGTATATAGCTATTTTTCGTATTCTTGTCGAATGAATTTTTTGTAGCTACATTTCAACCGATGAACACGCTGGAGCAATTGCCTAATTTTAGATACAGTACAGTGAGCCAAAATAAGCAATATTAAGACACCCATATCTTTTCAAGACCTATAAAAAAAATAAAATAAGTAAATAGCTATTTTTTGTATTCTTGTCGAATGAATTTTTTGTAGCTACATTTACACCGATGAACACGCAGGAGCAATTGCTCAATGTTAAGTACAATACAATGAGCCAAAATAAGCAAAATTAAGACACTGATATCATATCAAGACCTTTAAAAGAAAAAAATAAGTATATAGCTATTTTTCGTATTCTTGCCGTATGAATTTTTTTAAGCTACATTTACACCGATGAACACGCAGGAGCAATTGCTCAATATTTAATACAATACATTGAGCCTAAATAAGCAAAATTAAGACACCTATATCTTTTTAAGACCTTTAAAGAAACTAAAATAAGTAAATAGCTATTTTTCTTATTCTTGTCGAATGACTTTTTTTTAGCAACATTTAAACCGATGAACACGCAGGAACAATTGCTCAAAGTTAAGTACAATACATTGAGCCAAAATAAGCAAAATAAAGACACCTATATCTTTTTAAAACCTTTAAAAAAAATAAAATAAGTAAATAGCTATTTTTCTTATTCTTGTCAAATGAATTTTTTTTAGCTACATTTACACCGGCGAACACGCAGGAGCAAGTGGCCAATGTTAAGTGCAATACAATGAGCCTAAATAAGCAAAATTAAGACACCTATATCTTTTTAAAACCTTTAAGAAAAATAAAATAAGTAAATAGCTATTTTTCTTATTCTTGTCGAATGAATTTTTTTTAGCTACATTTACACCGATGAACACGCAGGAGCAATTGCTCAATGTTAAGTACAATACAATGAGCCAAAATAAGCAAAATTAAGACACTCATATCATATCAAGACCTTTAAAAAAAAAAATAAGTATATAGCTATTTTTCGTATTCTTGTCGAATGAATTTTTTGTAGCTACATTTACACCGATGAACACGCTGGAGCAATTGCCTAACGTTAGATACACTACAGGGAGCCAAAATATGCAAAACTAAGACTCCTATATCTTTTTAAAACCTTTAAAAAAATAAAATAAGTATATAGCTATTTTTCGTATTCTTGCCTTATGAATTTTTTTAAGCTACATTTACACCGATGAACACGCAGGAGCAATTGCTCAATATTAAATACAATACATTGAGCCAAAATAATCAAAATTAAGACACCCTTATCATATCAAGACCTTTTAAAAAAATAAAATAAGTAAATAGCTATTTTTTTTATTCTTGTCGAATGAATTTTTTTTAGCAACATTTAAACCGATGAACACGCAGGAGCAATTGTTTAATATCAAGTACGATACAATGAGCCAAAATAAGATAAATTAAGACACCTATATCTTTTTTAAACCTTTAAAAAAATAAAATAAGTAAATAGCTATTTCTCTTATTCTTGTCGAATGAATTTTTTTTAGCTACATTTACACCGATGGACACGCAGGAACAATTGCTCAATGTTAAGTACAATACAATAAGCCAAAATAAGCCAAATTAAGACACCCGTGTCACATCAAGACCTTTAAAAAAAATAAAATAAGTATATAGCTATTTTTCTTATTCTTGTCGAATGAATTTTTTTTAGCTACATTTACACCGATGTACACGCAGGAGCAAAAGGTCAATGTTAAGTACAATACATTGAGCCAAAATAAGCAAAATTAAGACACCTATATCTTTTTAAAACCTTTAAAAAAAATAAAATAAGTAAATAGCTATTTTTCTTATTCTTGTCGAATGAATTTTTTTTAGCTACATTTACACCGATGAACACGCAGGAGCAATTGCTCAATGTTAAGTACAATACGCTAAGTCAAAATAAGCAAAATTAAGGCACCTACATCTTTTAAAAACCTTTAAAAAAAATAAAATAAGTAAATAGCTATTTTTCTTATTCTTGTCGAATGAATTTTTTTTAGCAACATTTAAACCGATGAACACGCAGGAGCAATTGTTTAATATCAAGTACGATACTATGAGCCAAAATAAGCTAAATTAAGACACCTATATCTTTTTAAAACCTTTAAAAAAATAAAATAAGTAAATAGCTATTTTTCTTATTCTTGTCGAATGAATTTTTTTTAGCTACATTTACACCGATGAACACGCAGGAACAATTGCTCAATGTTAAGTACAATACAGTGAGCCAAAATAAGCCAAATTAAGACACCCCTGTCACATCAAGACCTTTTAAAAAAATAAAATAAGTATATAGCTATTTTTCGTATTCTTGTCGAATGAATTTTTTGTAGCTACATTTACACCGATGTACACGCAGGAGCAAGTGGTCAATGTTAAGTACAATACAATGAGCCTAAATAAGCAAAATTAAGACACCTATATCTTTTTAAGACCTTTAAAAAAAATAAAATAAGTAAATAGCTATTTTTCTTATTCTTGACGAATGAATTTTTTTTAGCTACATTTACACCGACAAACAAGCAGGAACAATTGCTCAATGTTAAGTACAATACTATGAGCCAAAATAAGCAAAATTAAGACACCTACATCTTTTTAAAACCTTTAAAAAAATAAAATAAGTAAATAGCTATTTTTCGTATTCTTGCCGTATGAATTTTTTTATGCTACATTTACACCGACGTACACGCAGGAGCAAGTGGTCAATGTTAAGTACAATACAATGAGCCAAAATAAGCAATATTAAGACACCTACATCTTTTTAAAACCTTTAAAAAAATAAAATAAGTAAATAGCTATTTTTCGTATTCTTGCCGTATGAATTTTTTTAAGCTACATTTACACCGATGAACACGCAGGAGCAATTGCTCAATATTTAATACAATACATTGAGCCTAAATAAGCAAAATTAAGACACCCTTATCATATCAAGACCTTTTAAAAAAATAAAATAAGTAAATAGCTATTTTTTTTATTCTTGTCGAATGAATTTTTTTTAGCAACATTTAAACCGATGAACACGCAGGAGCAATTGTTTAATATCAAGTACGATACAATGAGCCAAAATAAGATAAATTAAGACACCTATATCTTTTTTAAACCTTTAAAAAAATAAAATAAGTAAATAGCTATTTCTCTTATTCTTGTCGAATGAATTTTTTTTAGCTACATTTACACCGATGAACACGCAGGAACAATTGCTCAATGTTAAGTACAATACAATAAGCCAAAATAAGCCACATTAAGACACCCGTGTCACATCAAGACCTTTAAAAAAAATAAAATAAGTATATAGCTATTTTTCGTATTCTTGCCGTATGAATTTTTTGTAGCTACATTTACACCGATGTACACGCAGGAGCAAAAGGTCAATGTTAAGTACAATACAATGAGCCTAAATAAGCAAAATTAAGACACCTATATCTTTTTAAAACCTTTAAAAAAAATAAAATAAGTAAATAGCTATTTTTCTTATTCTTGTCGAATGAATTTTTTTTAGCTACATTTACACCGATGTACACGCAGGAGCAAAAGGTCAATGTTAAGTACAATACATTGAGCCAAAATAAGCAAAATTAAGACACCTATATCTTTTTAAAACCTTTAAAAAAAATAAAATAAGTAAATAGCTATTTTTCTTATTCTTGTCGAATGAATTTTTTTTAGCTACATTTACACCGATGAACACGCAGGAGCAATTGCTCAATGTTAAGTACAATACGCTAAGTCAAAATAAGCAAAATTAAGGCACCTACATCTTTTAAAAACCTTTAAAAAAAATAAAATAAGTAAATAGCTATTTTTCTTATTCTTGTCGAATGAATTTTTTTTAGCAACATTTAAACCGATGAACACGCAGGAGCAATTGTTTAATATCAAGTACGATACTATGAGCCAAAATAAGCTAAATTAAGACACCTATATCTTTTTAAAACCTTTAAAAAAATAAAATAAGTAAATAGCTATTTTTCTTATTCTTGTCGAATGAATTTTTTTTAGCTACATTTACACCGATGAACACGCAGGAACAATTGCTCAATGTTAAGTACAATACAGTGAGCCAAAATAAGCCAAATTAAGACACCCCTGTCACATCAAGACCTTTTAAAAAAATAAAATAAGTATATAGCTATTTTTCGTATTCTTGTCGAATGAATTTTTTGTAGCTACATTTACACCGATGTACACGCAGGAGCAAGTGGTCAATGTTAAGTACAATACAATGAGCCTAAATAAGCAAAATTAAGACACCTATATCTTTTTAAGACCTTTAAAAAAAATAAAATAAGTAAATAGCTATTTTTCTTATTCTTGACGAATGAATTTTTTTTAGCTACATTTACACCGACAAACAAGCAGGAACAATTGCTCAATGTTAAGTACAATACTATGAGCCAAAATAAGCAAAATTAAGACACCTACATCTTTTTAAAACCTTTAAAAAAATAAAATAAGTAAATAGCTATTTTTCGTATTCTTGCCGTATGAATTTTTTTATGCTACATTTACACCGACGTACACGCAGGAGCAAGTGGTCAATGTTAAGTACAATACAATGAGCCAAAATAAGCAATATTAAGACACCTACATCTTTTTAAAACCTTTAAAAAAATAAAATAAGTAAATAGCTATTTTTCGTATTCTTGCCGTATGAATTTTTTTTAGCTACATTTACACCGATGAACACGCAGGAACAATTGCTCAATGTTAAGTACAATACATTGAGCCAAAATAAGCAAAATTAAGGCACCTATATCTTTTTAAAACCTTTAAAAAAAATAAAATAAGTAAATAGCTAATAGCTGAATTTTTTGTAGCTACATTTACACCGATGTACACGCAGGAGCAAAAGGTCAATGTTAAGTACAATACAATGAGCCTAAATAAGCAATATTAAGACACCCATATCTTTTCAAGACCTATAAAAAAAATAAAATAAGTAAATAGCTATTTTTTGTATTCTTGTCGAATGAATTTTTTGTAGCTACATTTACACCGATGAACACGCAGGAGCAATTGCTCAATGTTAAGTACAATACAATGAGCCAAAATAAGCAAAATTAAGACACTGATATCATATCAAGACCTTTAAAAGAAAAAAATAAGTATATAGCTATTTTTCGTATTCTTGACGTATGAATTTTTTTAAGCTACATTTACACCGATGAACACGCAGGAGCAATTGCTCAATATTTAATACAATACATTGAGCCTAAATAAGCAAAATTAAGACACCTATATCTTTTTAAGACCTTTAAAGAAACTAAAATAAGTAAATAGCTATTTTTCTTATTCTTGTCGAATGAATTTTTTTTAGCAACATTTAAACCGATGAACACGCAGGAACAATTGCTCAATGTTTAGTACAATACATTGAGCCAAAATAAGCAAAATAAAGACACCTATATCTTTTTAAAACCTTTAAAAAAAATAAAATAAGTAAATAGCTATTTTTCTTATTCTTGTCGAATGAATTCTTTTTAGCTACATTTACACCGGCGAACACGCAGGAGCAAGTGGCCAATGTTAGGTGCAATACAATGAGCCTAAATAAGCAAAATTAAGACACTCATATCATATCAAGACCTTTAAAAAAAAAATAAGTATATAGCTATTTTTCGTATTCTTGTCGAATGAATTTTTTGTAGCTACATTTACACCGATGAACACGCTGGAGCAATTGCCTAACGTTAGACACACTACAGGGAGCCAAAATATGCAAAACTAAGACTCCTATATCTTTTTAAAACCTTTAAAAAAATAAAATAAGTATATAGCTATTTTTCGTATTCTTGCCTTATGAATTTTTTTAAGCTACATTTACACCGATGAACACGCAGGAGCAATTGCTCAATATTTAA
Organism: Psococerastis gibbosa; assembly: GCA_963971405.1. NCBI lineage: Eukaryota > Metazoa > Arthropoda > Insecta > Psocodea > Psocidae > Psococerastis > Psococerastis gibbosa. The sequence continues at coordinate 231,290 of CAXART010000001.1, read as the reverse complement.
TACAATACATTGAGCCAAAATAATCAAAATTAAGACACCCTTATCATATCAAGACCTTTTAAAAAAATAAAATAAGTAAATAGCTATTTTTTTTATTCTTGTCGAATGAATTTTTTTTAGCAACATTTAAACCGATGAACACGCAGGAGCAATTGTTTAATATCAAGTACGATACAATGAGCCAAAATAAGATAAATTAAGACACCTATATCTTTTTTAAACCTTTAAAAAAATAAAATAAGTAAATAGCTATTTCTCTTATTCTTGTCGAATGAATTTTTTTTAGCTACATTTACACCGATGAACACGCAGGAACAATTGCTCAATGTTAAGTACAATACAATGAGCCAAAATAAGCCAAATTAAGACACCCGTGTCACATCAAGACCTTTAAAAAAAATAAAATAAGTATATAGCTATTTTTCGTATTCTTGTCGAATGAATTTTTTGTAGCTACATTTACACCGATGTACACGCAGGAGCAAAAGGTCAATGTTAAGTACAATACATTCAGCCTAAATAAGCAAAATTAAGACACCTATATCTTTTTAAAACCTTTAAAAAAATAAAATAAGTAATTAGCTATTTTTCGTATTCTTGCCGTATGAATTTTTTTAAGCTACATTTACACCGATGAACACGCAGGAGCAATTGCTCAATGTTAAGTACAATACATTGAGCCAAAATAAGCAAAATAAAGACACCTATATCTATTTAAAACCTTTAAAAAAAAAATAAGTAAATAGCTATTTTTCTTATTCTTGTCGAATGAATTTTGTTTTAGCTACATTTACACCGATGAACACGCAGGAGCAATTGCTCAATGTTAAGTACAATACAATGAGCCAAAATAAGCAAAATTAAGACACTCATATCATATCAAGACCTTTAAAAGCCAAATAAGCAAAATTAAGACACCTATATCTTTTTTAAACCTTTAAAAAAAATAAAATAAGTAAATAGCTATTTTTCTTATTCTTGTCGAATGAATTTTTTTTAGCTACATTTACACCGATGAACACGCAGGAGCAATTGCTATATGTTATGTACAATACAATGAGCCAAAATAAGCAAAATTAAGACACCTACATCTTTTTAAGACCTTTAAAAAAAATAAAATAAGTAAATAGCTATTTTTCTTATTCTTGTCGAATGAATTTTTTTTAGCTACATTTACACCGATGAACACGCAGGAACAATTGGCCAATGTTAAGTACAATAAATTGAGCCAAAATAAGCAAAATTAAGACACCTATATCTTTTTTAAACCTTAAAAAAAAAATAAAATAAGTAAATAGCTATTTTTCTTATTCTTGTCGAATGAATTTTTTTTAGCTACATTTACACCGATGAACACGTAGGAGCAATTGCTAAATGTTAAGTACAATACAATGAGCCAAAATAAGCAAAATTAAGACACCCTTATCATATCAAGACCTTTAAAAAAAATAAAATAAGTAAATAGCTATTTTTCTTATTCTTGTCGAATGAATTTTTTTTAGCCACATTTACAACGATGAACACGCAGGAGCTATTGCGCAGTGTTAATTACATTACAATGAATCTATATAAGCCAAATTAAGACACCCGTGTCATATCAAGACCTTTAAAAAAATAAAATAAGTATATAGCTATTTTTCGTATTCTTGTCGAATGAATTTTTCGTAGCTACATTTACACCGATGAACACGCAGGAGCAAGTGGCCAATGTTTAATATAATACGATGAGCCTAAATAAGCAAAATTAAGACACCTATATCTTTTTAAGACCTTTAAAGAAAATAAAATAAGTAAATAGCTATTTTTCTTATTCTTGTCGAATGAATTTTTTTTAGCAACATTTAAACCGATGAACACGCAGGAACAATTGCTCAATGTTAAGTACAATACATTGAGCCAAAATAAGCAAAATAAAGACACCTATATCTTTTTAAAACCTTTAAAAAAAATAAAATAAGTAAATAGCTATTTTTCTTATTCTTGTCGAATGAATTTTTTGTAGCTACATTTACACCGGCGAACACGCAGGAGCAAGTGGCCAATGTTAAGTACATTATAATGAGCCTAAATAAGCAAAATTAAGACACCTATATCTTTTTAAGACCTTTAAAAAAATAAAATAAGTAAATAGCTATTTTTCTTATTCTTGTCGAATGAATTTTTTTTAGCTACATTTACACCGATGAACACGCAGGAGCAATTGCTCAATGTTAAGTACAATACAATGAGCCAAAATAAGCAAAATTAAGACACTCATATCATATCAAGACCTTTAAAAAAAAAATAAGTATATAGCTATTTTTCGTATTCTTGTCGAATTAATTTTTTGTAGCTACATTTACACCGATGAACACGCTGGAGCAATTGCCTAACGTTAGACACACTACAGGGAGCCAAAATATGCAAAACTAAGACTCCTATATCTTTTTAAAACCTTTAAAAAAATAAAATAAGTATATAGCTATTTTTCGTATTCTTGCCTTATGAATTTTTTTAAGCTACATTTACACCGATGAACACGCAGGAGCAATTGCTCAATATTTAATACAATACATTGAGCCAAAATAATCAAAATTAAGACACCCTTATCATATCAAGACCTTTTAAAAAAATAAAATAAGTAAATAGCTATTTTTTTTATTCTTGTCGAATGAATTTTTTTTAGCAACATTTAAACCGATGAACACGCAGGAGCAATTGTTTAATATCAAGTACGATACAATGAGCCAAAATAAGATAAATTAAGACACCTACATCTTTTTTAAACCTTTAAAAAAATAAAATAAGTAAATAGCTATTTCTCTTATTCTTGTCGAATGAATTTTTTTTTAGCTACATTTACACCGATGAACACGCAGGAACAATTGCTCAATGTTAAGTACAATACAATGAGCCAAAATAAGCCAAATTAAGACACCCGTGTCACATCAAGACCTTTAAAAAAAATAAAATAAGTATATAGCTATTTTTCGTATTCTTGTCGAATGAATTTTTTGTAGCTACATTTACACCGATGTACACGCAGGAGCAAAAGGTCAATGTTAAGTACAATACATTCAGCCTAAATAAGCAAAATTAAGACACCTATATCTTTTTAAAACCTTTAAAAAAATAAAATAAGTAATTAGCTATTTTTCGTATTCTTGCCGTATGAATTTTTTTAAGCTACATTTACACCGATGAACACGCAGGAGCAATTGCTCAATGTTAAGTACAATACATTGAGCCAAAATAAGCAAAATAAAGACACCTATATCTATTTAAAACCTTTAAAAAAAAAATAAGTAAATAGCTATTTTTCTTATTCTTGTCGAATGAATTTTGTTTTAGCTACATTTACACCGATGAACACGCAGGAGCAATTGCTCAATGTTAAGTACAATACAATGAGCCAAAATAAGCAAAATTAAGACACTCATATCATATCAAGACCTTTAAAAGCCAAATAAGCAAAATTAAGACACCTATATCTTTTTTAAACCTTTAAAAAAAATAAAATAAGTAAATAGCTATTTTTCTTATTCTTGTCGAATGAATTTTTTTTAGCTACATTTACACCGATGAACACGCAGGAGCAATTGCTATATGTTATGTACAATACAATGAGCCAAAATAAGCAAAATTAAGACACCTACATCTTTTTAAGACCTTTAAAAAAAATAAAATAAGTAAATAGCTATTTTTCTTATTCTTGTCGAATGAATTTTTTTTAGCTACATTTACACCGATGAACACGCAGGAACAATTGGCCAATGTTAAGTACAATACATTGAGCCAAAATAAGCAAAATTAAGACACCTATATCTTTTTTAAACCTTAAAAAAAAAATAAAATAAGTAAATAGCTATTTTTCTTATTCTTGTCGAATGAATTTTTTTTAGCTACATTTACACCGATGAACACGTAGGAGCAATTGCTAAATGTTAAGTACAATACAATGAGCCAAAATAAGCAAAATTAAGACACCCTTATCATATCAAGACCTTTAAAAAAAATAAAATAAGTAAATAGCTATTTTTCTTATTCTTGTCGAATGAATTTTTTTTAGCCACATTTACAACGATGAACACGCAGGAGCTATTGCGCAGTGTTAACTACATTACAATGAATCTATATAAGCCAAATTAAGACACCCGTGTCATATCAAGACCTTTAAAAAAATAAAATAAGTATATAGCTATTTTTCGTATTCTTGTCGAATGAATTTTTCGTAGCTACATTTAAACCGATGAACACGCAGGAGCAAGTGGCCAATGTTTAATATAATACGATGAGCCTAAATAAGCAAAATTAAGACACCTATATCTTTTTAAGACCTTTAAAGAAAATAAAATAAGTAAATAGCTATTTTTCTTATTCTTGTCGAATGAATTTTTTTTAGCAACATTTAAACCGATGAACACGCAGGAACAATTGCTCAATGTTAAGTACAATACATTGAGCCAAAATAAGCAAAATAAAGACACCTATATCTTTTTAAAACCTTTAAAAAAAATAAAATAAGTAAATAGCTATTTTTCTTATTCTTGTCGAATGAATTTTTTGTAGCTACATTTACACCGGCGAACACGCAGGAGCAAGTGGCCAATGTTAAGTACATTATAATGAGCCTAAATAAGCAAAATTAAGACACCTATATCTTTTTAAGACCTTTAAAAAAATAAAATAAGTAAATAGCTATTTTTCTTATTCTTGTCGAATGAATTTTTTTTAGCTACATTTACACCGATGAACACGCAGGAGCAATTGCTCAATGTTAAGTACAATACAATGAGCCAAAATAAGCAAAATTAAGACACTCATATCATATCAAGACCTTTAAAAAAAAAAATAAGTATATAGCTATTTTTCGTATTCTTGTCGAATTAATTTTTTGTAGCTACATTTACACCGATGAACACGCTGGAGCAATTGCCTAACGTTAGATACACTACAGGGAGCCAAAATATGCAAAACTAAGACTCCTATATCTTTTTAAAACCTTTAAAAAAATAAAATAAGTATATAGCTATTTTTCGTATTCTTGCCTTATGAATTTTTTTAAGCTACATTTACACCGATGAACACGCAGGAGCAATTGCTCAATATTTAATACAATACATTGAGCCAAAATAATCAAAATTAAGACACCCTTATCATATCAAGACCTTTTAAAAAAATAAATTAAGTAAATAGCTATTTTTTTTATTCTTGTCGAATGAATTTTTTTTAGCAACATTTAAACCGATGAACACGCAGGAGCAATTGTTTAATATCAAGTACGATACAATGAGCCAAAATAAGATAAATTAAGACACCTATATCTTTTTTAAACCTTTAAAAAAATAAAATAAGTAAATAGCTATTTCTCTTATTCTTGTCGAATGAATTTTTTTTTAGCTACATTTACACCGATGAACACGCAGGAACAATTGCTCAATGTTAAGTACAATACAATGAGCCAAAATAAGCCAAATTAAGACACCCGTGTCACATCAAGACCTTTAAAAAAAATAAAATAAGTATATAGCTATTTTTCGTATTCTTGTCGAATGAATTTTTTGTAGCTACATTTACACCGATGTACACGCAGGAGCAATGGTCAATGTTAAGTACAATACATTCAGCCTAAATAAGCAAAATTAAGACACCTATATCTTTTTAAAACCTTTAAAAAAATAAAATAAGTAATTAGCTATTTTTCGTATTCTTGCCGTATGAATTTTTTTAAGCTACATTTACACCGATGAACACGCAGGAGCAATTGCTCAATGTTAAGTACAATACATTGAGCCAAAATAAGCAAAATAAAGACACCTATATCTTTTTAAAACCTTTAAAAAAAAAATAAGTAAATAGCTATTTTTCTTATTCTTGTCGAATGAATTTTGTTTTAGCTACATTTACACCGATGAACACGCAGGAGCAATTGCTCAATGTTAAGTACAATACAATGAGCCAAAATAAGCAAAATTAAGACACTCATATCATATCAAGACCTTTAAAAGCCAAATAAGCAATATTAAGACACCTATATCTTTTTTAAACCTTTAAAAAAAATAAAATAAGTAAATAGCTATTTTTCTTATTCTTGTCGAATGAATTTTTTTTAGCAACATTTAAACCGATGAACACGCAGGAACAATTGCTCAATGTTAAGTACAATACATTGAGCCAAAATAAGCAAAATAAAGACACCTATATCTTTTTAAAACCTTTAAAAAAAATAAAATAAGTAAATAGCTATTTTTCTTATTCTTGTCGAATGAATTTTTTGTAGCTACATTTACACCGGCGAACACGCAGGAGCAAGTGGCCAATGTTAAGTACATTATAATGAGCCTAAATAAGCAAAATTAAGACACCTATATCTTTTTAAGACCTTTAAAAAAATAAAATAAGTAAATAGCTATTTTTCTTATTCTTGTCGAATGAATTTTTTTTAGCTACATTTACACCGATGAACACGCAGGAGCAATTGCTCAATGTTAAGTACAATACAATGAGCCAAAATAAGCAAAATTAAGACACTCATATCATATCAAGACCTTTAAAAAAAAAAATAAGTATATAGCTATTTTTCGTATTCTTGTCGAATTAATTTTTTGTAGCTACATTTACACCGATGAACACGCTGGAGCAATTGCCTAACGTTAGACACACTACAGGGAGCCAAAATATGCAAAACTAAGACTCCTATATCTTTTTAAAACCTTTAAAAAAATAAAATAAGTATATAGCTATTTTTCGTATTCTTGCCTTATGAATTTTTTTAAGCTACATTTACACCGATGAACACGCAGGAGCAATTGCTCAATATTTAATACAATACATTGAGCCAAAATAATCAAAATTAAGACACCCTTATCATATCAAGACCTTTTAAAAAAATAAATTAAGTAAATAGCTATTTTTTTTATTCTTGTCGAATGAATTTTTTTTAGCAACATTTAAACCGATGAACACGCAGGAGCAATTGTTTAATATCAAGTACGATACAATGAGCCAAAATAAGATAAATTAAGACACCTATATCTTTTTTAAACCTTTAAAAAAATAAAATAAGTAAATAGCTATTTCTCTTATTCTTGTCGAATGAATTTTTTTTTAGCTACATTTACACCGATGAACACGCAGGAACAATTGCTCAATGTTAAGTACAATACAATGAGCCAAAATAAGCCAAATTAAGACACCCGTGTCACATCAAGACCTTTAAAAAAAATAAAATAAGTATATAGCTATTTTTCGTATTCTTGTCGAATGAATTTTTTGTAGCTACATTTACACCGATGTACACGCAGGAGCAATGGTCAATGTTAAGTACAATACATTCAGCCTAAATAAGCAAAATTAAGACACCTATATCTTTTTAAAACCTTTAAAAAAATAAAATAAGTAATTAGCTATTTTTCGTATTCTTGCCGTATGAATTTTTTTAAGCTACATTTACACCGATGAACACGCAGGAGCAATTGCTCAATGTTAAGTACAATACATTGAGCCAAAATAAGCAAAATAAAGACACCTATATCTTTTTAAAACCTTTAAAAAAAAAATAAGTAAATAGCTATTTTTCTTATTCTTGTCGAATGAATTTTGTTTTAGCTACATTTACACCGATGAACACGCAGGAGCAATTGCTCAATGTTAAGTACAATACAATGAGCCAAAATAAGCAAAATTAAGACACTCATATCATATCAAGACCTTTAAAAGCCAAATAAGCAATATTAAGACACCTATATCTTTTTTAAACCTTTAAAAAAAATAAAATAAGTAAATAGCTATTTTTCTTATTCTTGTCGAATGAATTTTTTTTAGCTACATTTACACCGATGAACACGCAGGAGCAATTGCTATATGTTATGTACAATACAATGAGCCAAAATAAGCAAAATTAAGACACCTACATCTTTTTAAGACCTTTAAAAAAAATAAAATAAGTAAATAGCTATTTTTCTTATTCTTGTCGAATGAATTTTTTTTAGCTACATTTACACCGATGAACACGCAGGAACAATTGGCCAATGTTAAGTACAATACATTGAGCCAAAATAAGCAAAATTAAGACACCTATATCTTTTTTAAACCTTAAAAAAAATAAAATAAGTAAATAGCTATTTTTCTTATTCTTGTCGAATGAATTTTTTTTAGCTACATTTACACCGATGAACACGCAGGAGCAATTGCTAAATGTTAAGTACAATACAGTGAGCCAAAATAAGCAAAATTAAGACACCCTTATCATATCAAGACCTTTAAAAAAAATAAAATAAGTAAATAGCTATTTTTCTTATTCTTGTCAAATGAATTTTTTTTAGCAACATTTAAACCGATGAACACGCAGGAACAATTGCTCAATGTTAAGTACAATACATTGAGCCAAAATAAGCAAAATAAAGACACCTATATCTTTTTAAAACCTTTAAAAAAAATAAAATAAGTAAATAGCTATTTTTCTTATTCTTGTCGAATGAATTTTTTGTAGCTACATTTACACCGGCGAACACGCAGGAGCAAGTGGCCAATGTTAAGTACATTATAATGAGCCTAAATAAGCAAAATTAAGACACCTATATCTTTTTTAGACCTTTAAAAAAATAAAATAAGTAAATAGCTATTTTTCTTATTCTTGTCGAATGAATTTTTTTTAGCTACATTTACACCGATGAACACGCAGGAGCAATTGCTAAATGTTAAGAACAATACAATGAGCCAAAATAAGCAAAATTAAGACACCCTCATCATATCAAGACCTTTAAAAAAAATAAAATAAGTAAATAGCTATTTTTCTTATTCTTGTCGAATGAATTTTTTTTAGCCACATTTACAACGATGAACACGCATGAGCAATTGCGCAATGTTAATTACAATACAATGAATCTATATAAGCCAAATTAAGACACCCGTGTCATATCAAGACCTTTAAAAAAATAAAATAAGTATATAGCTATTTTTCTTATTCTTGTCAAATGAATTTTTTTTAGCTACATTTACACCGATGAACACGCAGGAGCAATTGCTAAATGTTAAGAACAATACAATGAGCCAAAATAAGCAAAATTAAGACACCCTCATCATATCAAGACCTTTAAAAAAAATAAAATAAGTAAATAGCTATTTTTCTTATTCTTGTCGAATGAATTTTTTTTAGCCACATTTACAACGATGAACACGCATGAGCAATTGCGCAATGTTAATTACAATACAATGAATCTATATAAGCCAAATTAAGACACCCGTGTCATATCAAGACCTTTAAAAAAATAAAATAAGTATATAGCTATTTTTCGTATTCTTGTCGAATGAATTTTTTGTAACTACACTTACACCGATGAACACGCAGGAGCAATTGCCTAATGTTAGATACAGTACATTGAGCCAAAATAAGCAATATTAAGACACCCATATCTTTTCAAGACCTATAAAAAAAATAAAATAAGTAAATAGCTATTTTTTGTATTCTTGTCGAATGAATTTTTTGTAGCTACATTTGCACCGATGAACACGCAGGAGCAATTGTTCAATGTTTACTACAATACAATGAGCCTAAACAAGCAAAATTAAGACACCTACATCTTTTTAAGACCTTTAAAAAAAAAAAATAAGTAAATAGCTATTTTTCTTATTCTTGCCGAATGAATTTTTTTTAGCTACATTTACACCGATGAACACGCAGGAACAATTGGTCAATGTTAGGTACAATACATTGAGCCAAATAAGCAAAATTAAGACACCTATATCTTTTTTAAACCTTTAAAAAAAATAAAATAAGTAAATAGCTATTTTTCTTATTCTTGTCGAATGAATTTTTTTTAGCTACATTTACACCGATGAACACGCAGGAGCAATTGCTATATGTTATGTACAATACAATGAGCCAAAATAAGCAAAATTAAGACACCTTTATCATATCAAGACCTTTAAAAAAAATAAAATAAGTAAACAGCTATTTTTCTTATTCTTGTCGAATGAATTTTTTTTAGCCACATTTACAACGACGAACACGCAGGAGCAATTGCGCAATGTTAATTACAATACAATGAATCTATATAAGCCAAATTAAGACACCCGTGTCATATCAAGACCTTTAAAAAAATAAAATAAGTATATAGCTACTTTTCGTATTCTTGTCGAATGAATTTTTTGTAGCTACATTTACACCGATGAACACGCAGGAGCAAGTGGCCAATGTTAAGTATAATACTGTGAGCCTAAATAAGCAAAATTAAGACACCTATATCTTTTTAAGACCTTTAAAAAAAATAAAATAAGTAAATAGCTATTTTTCTTATTTTTGTCGAATGAATTTTTTTTAGCTACATTTACACCGATGAACACGCAGGAGCAATTGCTCAATGTTAAGTACAATACAATGAGCCAAAATAAGCAAAATTAAGACACTCATATCATATCAAGACCTTTAAATGAAAAAAATAAGTATATAGCTATTTTTCGTATTCTTGTCGAATGAATTTTTTTTAGCCACATTTACAACGATGAACACGCAGGAGCAATTGCGCAATGTTAATTACAATACAATAAATCTATATAAGCCAAATTAAGACACCCGTGTCATATCAAGACCTTTAAAAAAATAAAATAAGTATATAGCTACTTTTCGTATTCTTGTCGAATGAATTTTTTGTAGCTACATTTACACCGATGAACACGCAGGAGCAAGTGGCCAATGTTAAGTATAATACAATGAGCCTAAATAAGCAAAATTAAGACACCTATATCTTTTTAAGACCTTTAAAGAAAATAAAATAAGTAAATAGCTATTTTTCTTATTCTTGTCGAATGAATTTTTTTTAGCAACATTTAAACCGATGAACACGCAGGAACAATTGTTCAATGTTAAGTACAATACATTGAGCCAAAATAAGCAAAATAAAGACACCTATATCTTTTTAAAACCTTTAAAAAAAAAAAGAAGTATATAGCTATTTTTCTTATTCTTGTCGAATGAATTTTTTTTAACTACATTTACACCGATGAACACGCAGGAACAATTGCTATATGTTATGTACAATACAATGAGCCAAAATAAGCAAAAGACACCTTCATCATATCAAGACCTTTAAAAAAAATAAAATAAGTAAACAGCTATTTTTCTTATTCTTGTCGAATGAATTTTTTTTAGCCACATTTACAACGATGAACACGCAGGAGCAATTGCGCAATGTTAATTACAATACAATGAATCTATATAAGCCAAATTAAGACACCCTTATCATATCAAGACCATTAAAAAAAATAAAATAAGTAAATAGCTATTTTTCTTATTCTTGTCGAATGAATTTTTTTTAGCCACATTTACAACGATGAACACGCAGGAGCTATTGCGCAATGTTAATTACATTACAATGAATCTATATAAGCCAAATTAAGACACCCGTGTCATATCAAGACCTTTAAAAAAATAAAATAAGTATATAGCTATTTTTCGTATTCTTGTCGAATGAATTTTTCGTAGCTACATTTACACCGATGAACACGCAGGAGCAATTGGTCAATGTTTACTACAATACAATGAGCCAAATAAGCAAAATTAAGACACCTACATCTTTTTAAGACCTTTAAAAAAAAAAAAAATAAGTAAATAGCTATTTTTCTTATTCTTGCCGAATGAATTTTTTTTAGCTACATTTACACCGATGAACACGCAGGAACAATTGGTCAATGTTAGGTACAATACATTGAGCCAAATAAGCAAAATTAAGACACCTATATCTTTTTTAAACCTTTAAAAAAAATAAAATAAGTAAATAGCTATTTTTCTTATTCTTGTCGAATGAATTTTTTTTAACTACATTTACACCGATGAACACGCAGGAGCAATTGCTATATGTTATGTACAATACAATGAGCCAAAATAAGCAAAATTAAGACACCTTTATCATATCAAGACCTTTAAAAAAAATAAAATAAGTAAACAGCTATTTTTCTTATTCTTGTCGAATGAATTTTTTTTAGCCACATTTACAACGATGAACACGCAGGAGCAATTGCTATATGTTATGTACAATACAATGAGCCAAAATAAGCAAAATTAAGACACCTTTATCATATCAAGACCTTTAAAAAAAATAAAATAAGTAAACAGCTATTTTTCTTATTCTTGTCGAATGAATTTTTTTTAGCCACATTTACAACGATGAACACGCAGGAGCAATTGCGCAATGTTAATTACAATACAATGAATCTATATAAGCCAAATTAAGACACCCGTGTCATATCAAGACCTTTAAAAAAATAAAATAAGTATATAGCTATTTTTCGTATTCTTGTCGAATGAATTTTTCGTAGCTACATTTACACCGATGAACACGCAGGAGCAAGTGGCCAATGTTTAGTATAATACGATGAGCCTAAATAAGCAAAATTAAGACACCTATATCTTTTTATGACCTTTAAAGAAAATAAAATAAGTAAATAGCTATTTTTCTTATTCTTGTCGAATGAATTTTTTGTAGCTACATTTACACCGATGAACACGCAGGAGCAAGTGGCCAATGTTAAGTATAATACTGTGAGCCTAAATAAGCAAAATTAAGACACCTATATCTTTTTAAGACCTTTAAAAAAAATAAAATAAGTAAATAGCTATTTTTCTTATTCTTGCCGAATGAATTTTTTTTAGCTACATTTACACCGATGAACACGCAGGAACAATTGGTCAATGTTAGGTACAATACATTGAGCCAAATAAGCAAAATTAAGACACCTATATCTTTTTTAAACCTTTAAAAAAAATAAAATAAGTAAATAGCTATTTTTCTTATTCTTGTCGAATGAATTTTTTTTAGCTACATTTACACCGATGAACACGCAGGAGCAATTGCTATATGTTATGTACAATACAATGAGCCAAAATAAGCAAAATTAAGACACCTTTATCATATCAAGACCTTTAAAAAAAATAAAATAAGTAAACAGCTATTTTTCTTATTCTTGTCGAATGAATTTTTTTTAGCCACATTTACAACGACGAACACGCAGGAGCAATTGCGCAATGTTAATTACAATACAATGAATCTATATAAGCCAAATTAAGACACCCGTGTCATATCAAGACCTTTAAAAAAATAAAATAAGTATATAGCTACTTTTCGTATTCTTGTCGAATGAATTTTTTGTAGCTACATTTACACCGATGAACACGCAGGAGCAAGTGGCCAATGTTAAGTATAATACTGTGAGCCTAAATAAGCAAAATTAAGACACCTATATCTTTTTAAGACCTTTAAAAAAAATAAAATAAGTAAATAGCTATTTTTCTTATTTTTGTCGAATGAATTTTTTTTAGCTACATTTACACCGATGAACACGCAGGAGCAATTGCTCAATGTTAAGTACAATACAATGAGCCAAAATAAGCAAAATTAAGACACTCATATCATATCAAGACCTTTAAATGAAAAAAATAAGTATATAGCTATTTTTCGTATTCTTGTCGAATGAATTTTTTTTAGCCACATTTACAACGATGAACACGCAGGAGCAATTGCGCAATGTTAATTACAATACAATAAATCTATATAAGCCAAATTAAGACACCCGTGTCATATCAAGACCTTTAAAAAAATAAAATAAGTATATAGCTACTTTTCGTATTCTTGTCGAATGAATTTTTTGTAGCTACATTTACACCGATGAACACGCAGGAGCAAGTGGCCAATGTTAAGTATAATACAATGAGCCTAAATAAGCAAAATTAAGACACCTATATCTTTTTAAGACCTTTAAAGAAAATAAAATAAGTAAATAGCTATTTTTCTTATTCTTGTCGAATGAATTTTTTTTAGCAACATTTAAACCGATGAACACGCAGGAACAATTGTTCAATGTTAAGTACAATACATTGAGCCAAAATAAGCAAAATAAAGACACCTATATCTTTTTAAAACCTTTAAAAAAAAAAAGAAGTATATAGCTATTTTTCTTATTCTTGTCGAATGAATTTTTTTTAACTACATTTACACCGATGAACACGCAGGAACAATTGCTATATGTTATGTACAATACAATGAGCCAAAATAAGCAAAAGACACCTTCATCATATCAAGACCTTTAAAAAAAATGAAATAAGTAAACAGCTATTTTTCTTATTCTTGTCGAATGAATTTTTTTTAGCCACATTTACAACGATGAACACGCAGGAGCAATTGCGCAATGTTAATTACAATACAATGAATCTATATAAGCCAAATTAAGACACCCTTATCATATCAAGACCATTAAAAAAAATAAAATAAGTAAATAGCTATTTTTCTTATTCTTGTCGAATGAATTTTTTTTAGCCACATTTACAACGATGAACACGCAGGAGCTATTGCGCAATGTTAATTACATTACAATGAATCTATATAAGCCAAATTAAGACACCCGTGTCATATTAAGACCTTTAAAAAAATAAAATAAGTATATAGCTATTTTTCGTATTCTTGTCGAATGAATTTTTCGTAGCTACATTTACACCGATGAACACGCAGGAGCAATTGGTCAATGTTTACTACAATACAATGAGCCAAATAAGCAAAATTAAGACACCTACATCTTTTTAAGACCTTTAAAAAAAAAAAAATAAGTAAATAGCTATTTTTCTTATTCTTGCCGAATGAATTTTTTTTAGCTACATTTACACCGATGAACACGCAGGAACAATTGGTCAATGTTAGGTACAATACATTGAGCCAAATAAGCAAAATTAAGACACCTATATCTTTTTTAAACCTTTAAAAAAAATAAAATAAGTAAATAGCTATTTTTCTTATTCTTGTCGAATGAATTTTTTTTAACTACATTTACACCGATGAACACGCAGGAGCAATTGCTATATGTTATGTACAATACAATGAGCCAAAATAAGCAAAATTAAGACACCTTTATCATATCAAGACCTTTAAAAAAAATAAAATAAGTAAACAGCTATTTTTCTTATTCTTGTCGAATGAATTTTTTTTAGCCACATTTACAACGATGAACACGCAGGAGCAATTGCTATATGTTATGTACAATACAATGAGCCAAAATAAGCAAAATTAAGACACCTTTATCATATCAAGACCTTTAAAAAAAATAAAATAAGTAAACAGCTATTTTTCTTATTCTTGTCGAATGAATTTTTTTTAGCCACATTTACAACGATGAACACGCAGGAGCAATTGCGCAATGTTAATTACAATACAATGAATCTATATAAGCCAAATTAAGACACCCGTGTCATATCAAGACCTTTAAAAAAATAAAATAAGTATATAGCTATTTTTCGTATTCTTGTCGAATGAATTTTTCGTAGCTACATTTACACCGATGAACACGCAGGAGCAAGTGGCCAATGTTTAGTATAATACGATGAGCCTAAATAAGCAAAATTAAGACACCTATATCTTTTTATGACCTTTAAAGAAAATAAAATAAGTAAATAGCTATTTTTCTTATTCTTGTCGAATGAATTTTTTGTAGCTACATTTACACCGATGAACACGCAGGAGCAAGTGGCCAATGTTAAGTATAATACTGTGAGCCTAAATAAGCAAAATTAAGACACCTATATCTTTTTAAGACCTTTAAAAAAAATAAAATAAGTAAATAGCTATTTTTCTTATTCTTGTCGAATGAATTTTTTTTAGCCACATTTACAACGATGAACACGCAGGAGCAATTGCTCAATGTTAAGTACAATACAATGAGCCAAAATAAGCAAAATTAAGACACCTTTATCATATCAAGACCTTTAAAAAAAATAAAATAAGTAAACAGCTATTTTTCTTATTCTTGTCGAATGAATTTTTTTTAGCTACATTTACACCGATGAACACGCAGGAGCAATTGCTCAATGTTAAGTACGATACAATGAGCCAAAATAAGCAAAATTAAGACACTCATATCATATCAAGACCTTTAAATGAAAAAAATAAGTATATAGCTATTTTTCGTATTCTTGTCGAATGAATTTTTTTTAGCCACATTTACAACGATGAACACGCAGGAGCAATTGCGCAATGTTAATTACAATACAATAAATCTATATAAGCCAAATTAAGACACCCGTGTCATATCAAGACCTTTAAAAAAATAAAATAAGTATATAGCTAATTTTCGTATTCTTGTCGAATGAATTTTTTGTAGCTACATTTACACCGATGAACACGCAGGAGCAAGTGGCCAATGTTAAGTATAATACAATGAGCCTAAATAAGCAAAATTAAGACACCTATATCTTTTTAAGACCTTTAAAGAAAATAAAATAAGTAAATAGCTATTTTTCTTATTCTTGTCGAATGAATTTTTTTTAGCAACATTTAAACCGATGAACACGCAGGAACAATTGCTCAATGTTAAGTACAATACATTGAGCCAAAATAAGCAAAATTAAGACACCTATATCTTTTTAAAACCTTTAAAAAAAAAAGAAGTATATAGCTATTTTTCTTATTCTTGTCGAATGAATTTTTTTTAGCTACATTTACACCGATGAACACGCAGGAACAATTGCTCAATGTTAAGTACAATACATTGAGCCAAAATAAGCAAAATTTAGGCACCTATATCTTTTTAAAACCTTTAAAAAAAATAAAATAAGTAAATAGCTATTTTTCTTCTTCTTGTCGAATGAATTTTTTTTAGCAACATTTAAACCGATGAACACGCAGGAGCAATTTTTAATATCAAGTACGATACAATGAGCCAAAATAAGCAAATTAAGACACCTATATCTTTTTAAAACCTTTAAAAAAATAAAATAAGTAAATAGCTATTTTTCTTATTCTTGTCGAATGAATTTTTTTTAGCTACATTTACACCGATGAACACGCAGGAGCAATTGCTCAATGTTAACTACAATACATTGAGCCAAACTAAGCCAAATTAAGACACCCGTGTCATATCAAGACCTTTAAAAAAAATAAAATAAGTATATAGCTAATTTTCTTATTCTTGTCGAATGAATTTTTTTTAGCTACATTTACACCGATGGACACGCAGGAGCAATTCCTCAATGTTAAGTACAATACAATGAGCCAAAATAAGCAAAATTTAGACACCCTTATCATATCAAGACCTTTAAAAAAAATAATATAAGTAAATAGCTATTTTTTTTATTCTTGACGAATGAATTTTTTTTAGCAACATTTAAACCGATGAACACGCAGGAGCAATTGCTCAATGTCAGGAACAATACAATGAGCCAAAATAAGCAAAATTAAGACACCTTTATCTTTTTAAAACCTTTAAAAAAATAAAATACTTAAATAGCTATTTTTCTTACTCTAGTCGAATGAATTTTTTTTAGCTACATTTACACCGATGAACACGCTGGAGCAATTGCTCAATGTTAATTACAATACAATGAGCCACAATAAGCCAAATTAAGACACCCGTGTCATATCAAGACCTTTAAAAAAAATAAAATAAGTATATAGCAATTTTTCGTATTCTTGTCGAATGAATTTTTTGTAGCTACATTTACACCGATGAACACGCAGGAGCAAGTGGTCAATGTTAAGTACAATACAGTGAGCCTAAATAAGCAAAATTAAGACACCTATATCTTTTAAAGACCTTTAAAAAAAATAAAATAAGTAAATAGCTATTTTTCTTATTCTTGTCGAATGAATTTTTTTTAGCTACATTTACACCGATGAACACGCAGGAGCAATTGCTCAATGTTAAGTACAATACAATGAGCCAAAATAAGCAAAATTAAGACACTCATATCATATCAAGACCTTTAAATGAAAAAAATAAGTATATAGCTATTTTTCGTATTCTTGTCGAATGAATTTTTTGTAGCTACATTTAAACCGATGAACACGCAGGAGCAATTGCCTAATGTTAGATACAGTACAGTGAGCCAAAATAAGCAATATTAAGACACCCATATCTTTTCAAGACCTATAAATAAAATAAAATAAGTAAATAGCTATTTTTTGTATTCTTGTCGAATGAATTTTTTGTAGCTACATTTGCACCGATGAACACGCAGGAGCAATTGGTCAATGTTTACTACAATACAATGAGCCTAAACAAGCAAAATTAAGACACCTACATCTTTTTAAAACCTTTAAAAAAAAAAATAAGTAAATAGCTATTTTTCTTATTCTTGCCGAATGAATTTTTTTTAGCTACATTTACACCGATGAACACGCAGGAACAATTGGTTAATGTTAGGTACAATACATTGAGCCAAATAAGCAAAATTAAGACACCTATATCTTTTTTAAACCTTTAAAAAAAATAAAATAAGTAAATAGCTATTTTTCTTATTCTTGTCGAATGAATTTTTTTTAACTACATTTACACCGATGAACACGCAGGAGCAATGTCTATATGTTATGTACAATACAATGAGCCAAAATAAGCAAAATTAAGACACCTTTATCATATCAAGACCTTTAAAAAAAATAAAATAAGTAAACAGCTATTTTTCTTATTCTTGTCGAATGAATTTTTTTAAGCCACATTTA
Organism: Psococerastis gibbosa; assembly: GCA_963971405.1. Classification (NCBI taxonomy): domain Eukaryota; kingdom Metazoa; phylum Arthropoda; class Insecta; order Psocodea; family Psocidae; genus Psococerastis; species Psococerastis gibbosa. The sequence continues at coordinate 212,835 of CAXART010000001.1, read as the reverse complement.
CAACGATGAACACGCAGGAGCAATTGCGCAATGTTAATTACAATACAATGAATCTATATAAGCCAAATTAAGACACCCTTATCATATCAAGACCTTTAAAAAAAATAAAATAAGTAAATAGCTATTTTTCTTATTCTTGTCGAATGAATTTTTTTTAGCCACATTTACAACGATGAACACGCAGGAGCTATTGCGCAATGTTAATTACATTACAATGAATCTATATAAGCCAAATTAAGACACCCGTGTCATATCAAGACCTTTAAAAAAATAAAATAAGTATATAGCTATTTTTCGTATTCTTGTCGAATGAATTTTTCGTAGCTACATTTACACCGATGAACACGCAGGAGCAAGTGGCCAATGTTTAGTATAATACGATGAGCCTAAATAAGCAAAATTAAGACACCTATATCTTTTTAAGACCTTTAAAGAAAATAAAATAAGTAAATAGCTATTTTTCTTATTCTTGTCGAATGAATTTTTTGTAGCTACATTTGCACCGATGAACACGCAGGAGCAATTGGTCAATGTTAGGTACAATACATTGAGCCAAATAAGCAAAATTAAGACACCTATATCTTTTTTAAACCTTTAAAAAAAATAAAATAAGTAAATAGCTATTTTTCTTATTCTTGTCGAATGAATTTTTTTTAACTACATTTACACCGATGAACACGCAGGAGCAATTGCTATATGTTATGTACAATACAATGAGCCAAAATAAGCAAAATTAAGACACCTTTATCATATCAAGACCTTTAAAAAAAATAAAATAAGTAAACAGCTATTTTTCTTATTCTTGTCGAATGAATTTTTTTTAGCCACATTTACAACGATGAACACGCAGGAGCAATTGCGCAATGTTACTTACAATACAATGAATCTATATAAGCCAAATTAAGACACCCTTATCATATCAAGACCTTTAAAAAAAATAAAATAAGTAAATAGCTATTTTTCTTATTCTTGTCGAATGAATTTTTTTTAGCCACATTTACAACGATGAACACGCAGGAGCTATTGCGCAATGTTAATTACATTACAATGAATCTATATAAGCCAAATTAAGACACCCGTGTCATATCAAGACCTTTAAAAAAATAAAATAAGTATATAGCTATTTTTCGTATTCTTGTCGAATGAATTTTTCGTAGCTACATTTACACCGATGAACACGCAGGAGCAAGTGGCCAATGTTTAGTATAATACGATGAGCCTAAATAAGCAAAATTAAGACACCTATATCTTTTTAAGACCTTTAAATAAAATAAAATAAGTAAATAGCTATTTTTCTTATTCTTGTCGAATGAATTTTTTTTAGCAACATTTAAACCGATGAACACGCAGGAACAATTGCTCAATGTTAAGTACAATACATTGAGCCAAAATAAGCAAAATAAAGACACCTATATCTTTTTAAAACCTTTAAAAAAAATAAAATAAGTAAATAGCTATTTTTCTTATTCTTGTCGAATGAATTTTTTGTAGCAACATTTACACCGGCGAACACGCAGGAGCAAGTGGCCAATGTTAAGTACAATACAATGAGCCTAAATAAGCAAAATTAAGACACCTATATCTTTTTAAGACCTTTAAAAAAATAAAATAAGTAAATAGCTATTTTTCTTATTCTTGTCGAATGAATTTTTTTTAGCTACATTTACACCGATGAACACGCAGGAGCAATTGCTAAATGTTAAGTACAATACAATGAGCTAAAATAAGCAAAATTAAGACACCCTTATCATATCAAGACCTTTAAAAAAAATAAAATAAGTAAATAGCTATTTTTCTTATTCTTGTCGAATGAATTTTTTTTAGCCACATTTACAACGATGAACACGCAGGAGCAATTGCGCAATGTTAATTACAATACAATGAATCTATATAAGCCAAATTAAGACACCCGTGTCATATCAAGACCTTTAAAAAAATAAAATAAGTATATAGCTATTTTTCGTATTCTTGTCGAATGAATTTTTTGTAACTACACTTACACCGATGAACACGCAGGATCAATTGCCTAATGTTAGATACAGTACAGTGAGCCAAAATAAGCAATATTAAGACACCCATATCTTTTCAAGACCTATAAAAAAAATAAAATAAGTAAATAGCTATTTTTTGTATTCTTGTCGAATGAATTTTTTGTAGCTACATTTGCACCGATGAACACGCAGGAGCAATTGGTCAATGTTTACTACAATACAATGAGCCTAAACAAGCAAAATTAAGACACCTACATCTTTTTAAGACCTTTAAAAAAAAAAAAATAAGTAAATAGCTATTTTTCTTATTCTCGCCGAATGAATTTTTTTTAGCTACATTTACACCGATGAACACGCAGGAACAATTGGTCAATGTTAGGTACAATACATTGAGCCAAATAAGCAAAATTAAGACACCTATATCTTTTTTAAACCTTTAAAAAAAATAAAATAAGTAAATAGCTATTTTTCTTATTCTTGTCGAATGAATTTTTTTTAGCTACATTTACACCGATGAACACGCAGGAGCAATTGCTATATGTTATGTACAATACAATGAGCCAAAATAAGCAAAATTAAGACACCTTTATCATATCAAGACCTTTAAAAAAAATAAAATAAAAACACATATTTTTCTTATTCTTGTCGAATGAATTTTTTTTAGCCACATTTACAACGATGAACACGCAGGAGCAATTGCGCAATGTTAATTACAATACAATGAATCTATATAAGCCAAATTAAGACACCCTTATCATATCAAGACCTTTAAAAAAAATAAAATAAGTAAATAGCTATTTTTCTTATTCTTGTCGAATGAATTTTTTTTAGCCACATTTACCACGATGAACACGCAGGAGCTATTGCGCAATGTTAATTACATTACAATGAATCTATATAAGCCAAATTAAGACACCCGTGTCATATCAAGACCTTTAAAAAAATAAAATAATTAAATAGCTATTTTTCGTATTCTTGTCGAATGAATTTTTCGTAGCTACATTTACACAGATGAACACGCAGGAGCAAGTGGCCAATGTTTAGTATAATACGATGAGCCTAAATAAGCAAAATTAAGACACCTATATCTTTTTAAGACCTTTAAAGAAAATAAAATAAGTAAATAGCTATTTTTCTTATTCTTGTCGAATGAATTTTTTTTAGCAACATTTAAACCGATGAACACGCAGGAACAATTGCTCAATGTTAAGTACAATACATTGAGCCAAAATAAGCAAAATAAAGACACCTATATCTTTTTAAAACCTTTAAAAAAAATAAAATAAGTAAATAGCTATTTTTCTTATTAATGTCGAATGAATTTTTTGTAGCTACATTTACACCGGCGAACACGCAGGAGCAATTGCTATATGTTATGTACAATACAATGAGCCAAAATAAGCAAAATTAAGACACCTTTATCATATCAAGACCTTTAAAAAAAATAAAATAAAAACACATATTTTTCTTATTCTTGTCGAATGAATTTTTTTTAGCCACATTTACAACGATGAACACGCAGGAGCAATTGCGCAATGTTAATTACAATACAATGAATCTATATAAGCCAAATTAAGACACCCTTATCATATCAAGACCTTTAAAAAAAAAAATAAGTATATAGCTATTTTTCGTATTCTTGTCGAATTAATTTTTTGTAGCTACATTTACACCGATGAACACGCTGGAGCAATTGCCTAACGTTAGACACACTACAGGGAGCCAAAATATGCAAAACTAAGACTCCTATATCTTTTTAAAACCTTTAAAAAAATAAAATAAGTATATAGCTATTTTTCGTATTCTTGCCTTATGAATTTTTTTAAGCTACATTTACACCGATGAACACGCAGGAGCAATTGCTCAATATTTAATACAATACATTGAGCCAAAATAATCAAAATTAAGACACCCTTATCATATCAAGACCTTTTAAAAAAATAAATTAAGTAAATAGCTATTTTTTTTATTCTTGTCGAATGAATTTTTTTTAGCAACATTTAAACCGATGAACACGCAGGAGCAATTGTTTAATATCAAGTACGATACAATGAGCCAAAATAAGATAAATTAAGACACCTATATCTTTTTTAAACCTTTAAAAAAATAAAATAAGTAAATAGCTATTTCTCTTATTCTTGTCGAATGAATTTTTTTTTAGCTACATTTACACCGATGAACACGCAGGAACAATTGCTCAATGTTAAGTACAATACAATGAGCCAAAATAAGCCAAATTAAGACACCCGTGTCACATCAAGACCTTTAAAAAAAATAAAATAAGTATATAGCTATTTTTCGTATTCTTGTCGAATGAATTTTTTGTAGCTACATTTACACCGATGTACACGCAGGAGCAATGGTCAATGTTAAGTACAATACATTCAGCCTAAATAAGCAAAATTAAGACACCTATATCTTTTTAAAACCTTTAAAAAAATAAAATAAGTAATTAGCTATTTTTCGTATTCTTGCCGTATGAATTTTTTTAAGCTACATTTACACCGATGAACACGCAGGAGCAATTGCTCAATGTTAAGTACAATACATTGAGCCAAAATAAGCAAAATAAAGACACCTATATCTTTTTAAAACCTTTAAAAAAAAAATAAGTAAATAGCTATTTTTCTTATTCTTGTCGAATGAATTTTGTTTTAGCTACATTTACACCGATGAACACGCAGGAGCAATTGCTCAATGTTAAGTACAATACAATGAGCCAAAATAAGCAAAATTAAGACACTCATATCATATCAAGACCTTTAAAAGCCAAATAAGCAAAATTAAGACACCTATATCTTTTTTAAACCTTTAAAAAAAATAAAATAAGTAAATAGCTATTTTTCTTATTCTTGTCGAATGAATTTTTTTTAGCTACATTTACACCGATGAACACGCAGGAGCAATTGCTATATGTTATGTACAATACAATGAGCCAAAATAAGCAAAATTAAGACACCTACATCTTTTTAAGACCTTTAAAAAAAATAAAATAAGTAAATAGCTATTTTTCTTATTCTTGTCGAATGAATTTTTTTTAGCTACATTTACACCGATGAACACGCAGGAACAATTGGCCAATGTTAAGTACAATACATTGAGCCAAAATAAGCAAAATTAAGACACCTATATCTTTTTTAAACCTTAAAAAAAATAAAATAAGTAAATAGCTATTTTTCTTATTCTTGTCGAATGAATTTTTTTTAGCTACATTTACACCGATGAACACGCAGGAGCAATTGCTAAATGTTAAGTACAATACAGTGAGCCAAAATAAGCAAAATTAAGACACCCTTATCATATCAAGACCTTTAAAAAAAATAAAATAAGTAAATAGCTATTTTTCTTATTCTTGTCAAATGAATTTTTTTTAGCAACATTTAAACCGATGAACACGCAGGAACAATTGCTCAATGTTAAGTACAATACATTGAGCCAAAATAAGCAAAATAAAGACACCTATATCTTTTTAAAACCTTTAAAAAAAATAAAATAAGTAAATAGCTATTTTTCTTATTCTTGTCGAATGAATTTTTTGTAGCTACATTTACACCGGCGAACACGCAGGAGCAAGTGGCCAATGTTAAGTACATTATAATGAGCCTAAATAAGCAAAATTAAGACACCTATATCTTTTTTAGACCTTTAAAAAAATAAAATAAGTAAATAGCTATTTTTCTTATTCTTGTCGAATGAATTTTTTTTAGCTACATTTACACCGATGAACACGCAGGAGCAATTGCTAAATGTTAAGAACAATACAATGAGCCAAAATAAGCAAAATTAAGACACCCTCATCATATCAAGACCTTTAAAAAAAATAAAATAAGTAAATAGCTATTTTTCTTATTCTTGTCGAATGAATTTTTTTTAGCCACATTTACAACGATGAACACGCATGAGCAATTGCGCAATGTTAATTACAATACAATGAATCTATATAAGCCAAATTAAGACACCCGTGTCATATCAAGACCTTTAAAAAAATAAAATAAGTATATAGCTATTTTTCTTATTCTTGTCAAATGAATTTTTTTTAGCTACATTTACACCGATGAACACGCAGGAGCAATTGCTAAATGTTAAGAACAATACAATGAGCCAAAATAAGCAAAATTAAGACACCCTCATCATATCAAGACCTTTAAAAAAAATAAAATAAGTAAATAGCTATTTTTCTTATTCTTGTCGAATGAATTTTTTTTAGCCACATTTACAACGATGAACACGCATGAGCAATTGCGCAATGTTAATTACAATACAATGAATCTATATAAGCCAAATTAAGACACCCGTGTCATATCAAGACCTTTAAAAAAATAAAATAAGTATATAGCTATTTTTCGTATTCTTGTCGAATGAATTTTTTGTAACTACACTTACACCGATGAACACGCAGGAGCAATTGCCTAATGTTAGATACAGTACATTGAGCCAAAATAAGCAATATTAAGACACCCATATCTTTTCAAGACCTATAAAAAAAATAAAATAAGTAAATAGCTATTTTTTGTATTCTTGTCGAATGAATTTTTTGTAGCTACATTTGCACCGATGAACACGCAGGAGCAATTGTTCAATGTTTACTACAATACAATGAGCCTAAACAAGCAAAATTAAGACACCTACATCTTTTTAAGACCTTTAAAAAAAAAAAATAAGTAAATAGCTATTTTTCTTATTCTTGCCGAATGAATTTTTTTTAGCTACATTTACACCGATGAACACGCAGGAACAATTGGTCAATGTTAGGTACAATACATTGAGCCAAATAAGCAAAATTAAGACACCTATATCTTTTTTAAACCTTTAAAAAAAATAAAATAAGTAAATAGCTATTTTTCTTATTCTTGTCGAATGAATTTTTTTTAGCTACATTTACACCGATGAACACGCAGGAGCAATTGCTATATGTTATGTACAATACAATGAGCCAAAATAAGCAAAATTAAGACACCTTTATCATATCAAGACCTTTAAAAAAAATAAAATAAGTAAACAGCTATTTTTCTTATTCTTGTCGAATGAATTTTTTTTAGCCACATTTACAACGACGAACACGCAGGAGCAATTGCGCAATGTTAATTACAATACAATGAATCTATATAAGCCAAATTAAGACACCCGTGTCATATCAAGACCTTTAAAAAAATAAAATAAGTATATAGCTACTTTTCGTATTCTTGTCGAATGAATTTTTTGTAGCTACATTTACACCGATGAACACGCAGGAGCAAGTGGCCAATGTTAAGTATAATACTGTGAGCCTAAATAAGCAAAATTAAGACACCTATATCTTTTTAAGACCTTTAAAAAAAATAAAATAAGTAAATAGCTATTTTTCTTATTCTTGTCGAATGAATTTTTTTTAGCTACATTTACACCGATGAACACGCAGGAGCAATTGCTCAATGTTAAGTACAATACAATGAGCCAAAATAAGCAAAATTAAGACACTCATATCATATCAAGACCTTTAAATGAAAAAAATAAGTATATAGCTATTTTTCGTATTCTTGTCGAATGAATTTTTTTTAGCCACATTTACAACGATGAACACGCAGGAGCAATTGCGCAATGTTAATTACAATACAATAAATCTATATAAGCCAAATTAAGACACCCGTGTCATATCAAGACCTTTAAAAAAATAAAATAAGTATATAGCTACTTTTCGTATTCTTGTCGAATGAATTTTTTGTAGCTACATTTACACCGATGAACACGCAGGAACAATTGCTCAATGTTAAGTACAATACATTGAGCCAAAATAAGCAAAATAAAGACACCTATATCTTTTTAAAACCTTTAAAAAAAATAAAATAAGTAAATAGCTATTTTTCTTATTCTTGTCGAATGAATTTTTTGTAGCTACATTTACACCGGCGAACACGCAGGAGCAAGTGGCCAATGTTAAGTACATTATAATGAGCCTAAATAAGCAAAATTAAGACACCTATATCTTTTTTAGACCTTTAAAAAAATAAAATAAGTAAATAGCTATTTTTCTTATTCTTGTCGAATGAATTTTTTTTAGCTACATTTACACCGATGAACACGCAGGAGCAATTGCTAAATGTTAAGAACAATACAATGAGCCAAAATAAGCAAAATTAAGACACCCTCATCATATCAAGACCTTTAAAAAAAATAAAATAAGTAAATAGCTATTTTTCTTATTCTTGTCGAATGAATTTTTTTTAGCCACATTTACAACGATGAACACGCATGAGCAATTGCGCAATGTTAATTACAATACAATGAATCTATATAAGCCAAATTAAGACACCCGTGTCATATCAAGACCTTTAAAAAAATAAAATAAGTATATAGCTATTTTTCTTATTCTTGTCAAATGAATTTTTTTTAGCTACATTTACACCGATGAACACGCAGGAGCAATTGCTAAATGTTAAGAACAATACAATGAGCCAAAATAAGCAAAATTAAGACACCCTCATCATATCAAGACCTTTAAAAAAAATAAAATAAGTAAATAGCTATTTTTCTTATTCTTGTCGAATGAATTTTTTTTAGCCACATTTACAACGATGAACACGCATGAGCAATTGCGCAATGTTAATTACAATACAATGAATCTATATAAGCCAAATTAAGACACCCGTGTCATATCAAGACCTTTAAAAAAATAAAATAAGTATATAGCTATTTTTCGTATTCTTGTCGAATGAATTTTTTGTAACTACACTTACACCGATGAACACGCAGGAGCAATTGCCTAATGTTAGATACAGTACATTGAGCCAAAATAAGCAATATTAAGACACCCATATCTTTTCAAGACCTATAAAAAAAATAAAATAAGTAAATAGCTATTTTTTGTATTCTTGTCGAATGAATTTTTTGTAGCTACATTTGCACCGATGAACACGCAGGAGCAATTGTTCAATGTTTACTACAATACAATGAGCCTAAACAAGCAAAATTAAGACACCTACATCTTTTTAAGACCTTTAAAAAAAAAAATAAGTAAATAGCTATTTTTCTTATTCTTGCCGAATGAATTTTTTTTAGCTACATTTACACCGATGAACACGCAGGAACAATTGGTCAATGTTAGGTACAATACATTGAGCCAAATAAGCAAAATTAAGACACCTATATCTTTTTTAAACCTTTAAAAAAAATAAAATAAGTAAATAGCTATTTTTCTTATTCTTGTCGAATGAATTTTTTTTAGCTACATTTACACCGATGAACACGCAGGAGCAATTGCTATATGTTATGTACAATACAATGAGCCAAAATAAGCAAAATTAAGACACCTTTATCATATCAAGACCTTTAAAAAAAATAAAATAAGTAAACAGCTATTTTTCTTATTCTTGTCGAATGAATTTTTTTTAGCCACATTTACAACGACGAACACGCAGGAGCAATTGCGCAATGTTAATTACAATACAATGAATCTATATAAGCCAAATTAAGACACCCGTGTCATATCAAGACCTTTAAAAAAATAAAATAAGTATATAGCTACTTTTCGTATTCTTGTCGAATGAATTTTTTGTAGCTACATTTACACCGATGAACACGCAGGAGCAAGTGGCCAATGTTAAGTATAATACTGTGAGCCTAAATAAGCAAAATTAAGACACCTATATCTTTTTAAGACCTTTAAAAAAAATAAAATAAGTAAATAGCTATTTTTCTTATTCTTGTCGAATGAATTTTTTTTAGCTACATTTACACCGATGAACACGCAGGAGCAATTGCTCAATGTTAAGTACAATACAATGAGCCAAAATAAGCAAAATTAAGACACTCATATCATATCAAGACCTTTAAATGAAAAAAATAAGTATATAGCTATTTTTCGTATTCTTGTCGAATGAATTTTTTTTAGCCACATTTACAACGATGAACACGCAGGAGCAATTGCGCAATGTTAATTACAATACAATAAATCTATATAAGCCAAATTAAGACACCCGTGTCATATCAAGACCTTTAAAAAAATAAAATAAGTATATAGCTACTTTTCGTATTCTTGTCGAATGAATTTTTTGTAGCTACATTTACACCGATGAACACGCAGGAGCAAGTGGCCAATGTTAAGTATAATACAATGAGCCTAAATAAGCAAAATTAAGACACCTATATCTTTTTAAGACCTTTAAAGAAAATAAAATAAGTAAATAGCTATTTTTCTTATTCTTGTCGAATGAATTTTTTTTAGCAACATTTAAACCGATGAACACGCAGGAACAATTGTTCAATGTTAAGTACAATACATTGAGCCAAAATAAGCAAAATAAAGACACCTATATCTTTTTAAAACCTTTAAAAAAAAAAAGAAGTATATAGCTATTTTTCTTATTCTTGTCGAATGAATTTTTTTTAACTACATTTACACCGATGAACACGCAGGAACAATTGCTATATGTTATGTACAATACAATGAGCCAAAATAAGCAAAAGACACCTTCATCATATCAAGACCTTTAAAAAAAATAAAATAAGTAAACAGCTATTTTTCTTATTCTTGTCGAATGAATTTTTTTTAGCCACATTTACAACGATGAACACGCAGGAGCAATTGCGCAATGTTAATTACAATACAATGAATCTATATAAGCCAAATTAAGACACCCTTATCATATCAAGACCATTAAAAAAAATAAAATAAGTAAATAGCTATTTTTCTTATTCTTGTCGAATGAATTTTTTTTAGCCACATTTACAACGATGAACACGCAGGAGCTATTGCGCAATGTTAATTACATTACAATGAATCTATATAAGCCAAATTAAGACACCCGTGTCATATCAAGACCTTTAAAAAAATAAAATAAGTATATAGCTATTTTTCGTATTCTTGTCGAATGAATTTTTCGTAGCTACATTTACACCGATGAACACGCAGGAGCAATTGGTCAATGTTTACTACAATACAATGAGCCAAATAAGCAAAATTAAGACACCTACATCTTTTTAAGACCTTTAAAAAAAAAAAAAATAAGTAAATAGCTATTTTTCTTATTCTTGCCGAATGAATTTTTTTTAGCTACATTTACACCGATGAACACGCAGGAACAATTGGTCAATGTTAGGTACAATACATTGAGCCAAATAAGCAAAATTAAGACACCTATATCTTTTTTAAACCTTTAAAAAAAATAAAATAAGTAAATAGCTATTTTTCTTATTCTTGTCGAATGAATTTTTTTTAACTACATTTACACCGATGAACACGCAGGAGCAATTGCTATATGTTATGTACAATACAATGAGCCAAAATAAGCAAAATTAAGACACCTTTATCATATCAAGACCTTTAAAAAAAATAAAATAAGTAAACAGCTATTTTTCTTATTCTTGTCGAATGAATTTTTTTTAGCCACATTTACAACGATGAACACGCAGGAGCAATTGCTATATGTTATGTACAATACAATGAGCCAAAATAAGCAAAATTAAGACACCTTTATCATATCAAGACCTTTAAAAAAAATAAAATAAGTAAACAGCTATTTTTCTTATTCTTGTCGAATGAATTTTTTTTAGCCACATTTACAACGATGAACACGCAGGAGCAATTGCGCAATGTTAATTACAATACAATGAATCTATATAAGCCAAATTAAGACACCCGTGTCATATCAAGACCTTTAAAAAAATAAAATAAGTATATAGCTATTTTTCGTATTCTTGTCGAATGAATTTTTCGTAGCTACATTTACACCGATGAACACGCAGGAGCAAGTGGCCAATGTTTAGTATAATACGATGAGCCTAAATAAGCAAAATTAAGACACCTATATCTTTTTATGACCTTTAAAGAAAATAAAATAAGTAAATAGCTATTTTTCTTATTCTTGTCGAATGAATTTTTTGTAGCTACATTTACACCGATGAACACGCAGGAGCAAGTGGCCAATGTTAAGTATAATACTGTGAGCCTAAATAAGCAAAATTAAGACACCTATATCTTTTTAAGACCTTTAAAAAAAATAAAATAAGTAAATAGCTATTTTTCTTATTCTTGCCGAATGAATTTTTTTTAGCTACATTTACACCGATGAACACGCAGGAACAATTGGTCAATGTTAGGTACAATACATTGAGCCAAATAAGCAAAATTAAGACACCTATATCTTTTTTAAACCTTTAAAAAAAATAAAATAAGTAAATAGCTATTTTTCTTATTCTTGTCGAATGAATTTTTTTTAGCTACATTTACACCGATGAACACGCAGGAGCAATTGCTATATGTTATGTACAATACAATGAGCCAAAATAAGCAAAATTAAGACACCTTTATCATATCAAGACCTTTAAAAAAAATAAAATAAGTAAACAGCTATTTTTCTTATTCTTGTCGAATGAATTTTTTTTAGCCACATTTACAACGACGAACACGCAGGAGCAATTGCGCAATGTTAATTACAATACAATGAATCTATATAAGCCAAATTAAGACACCCGTGTCATATCAAGACCTTTAAAAAAATAAAATAAGTATATAGCTACTTTTCGTATTCTTGTCGAATGAATTTTTTGTAGCTACATTTACACCGATGAACACGCAGGAGCAAGTGGCCAATGTTAAGTATAATACTGTGAGCCTAAATAAGCAAAATTAAGACACCTATATCTTTTTAAGACCTTTAAAAAAAATAAAATAAGTAAATAGCTATTTTTCTTATTTTTGTCGAATGAATTTTTTTTAGCTACATTTACACCGATGAACACGCAGGAGCAATTGCTCAATGTTAAGTACAATACAATGAGCCAAAATAAGCAAAATAAAGACACTCATATCATATCAAGACCTTTAAATGAAAAAAATAAGTATATAGCTATTTTTCGTATTCTTGTCGAATGAATTTTTTTTAGCCACATTTACAACGATGAACACGCAGGAGCAATTGCGCAATGTTAATTACAATACAATAAATCTATATAAGCCAAATTAAGACACCCGTGTCATATCAAGACCTTTAAAAAAATAAAATAAGTATATAGCTACTTTTCGTATTCTTGTCGAATGAATTTTTTGTAGCTACATTTACACCGATGAACACGCAGGAGCAAGTGGCCAATGTTAAGTATAATACAATGAGCCTAAATAAGCAAAATTAAGACACCTATATCTTTTTAAGACCTTTAAAGAAAATAAAATAAGTAAATAGCTATTTTTCTTATTCTTGTCGAATGAATTTTTTTTAGCAACATTTAAACCGATGAACACGCAGGAACAATTGTTCAATGTTAAGTACAATACATTGAGCCAAAATAAGCAAAATAAAGACACCTATATCTTTTTAAAACCTTTAAAAAAAAAAAGAAGTATATAGCTATTTTTCTTATTCTTGTCGAATGAATTTTTTTTAACTACATTTACACCGATGAACACGCAGGAACAATTGCTATATGTTATGTACAATACAATGAGCCAAAATAAGCAAAAGACACCTTCATCATATCAAGACCTTTAAAAAAAATGAAATAAGTAAACAGCTATTTTTCTTATTCTTGTCGAATGAATTTTTTTTAGCCACATTTACAACGATGAACACGCAGGAGCAATTGCGCAATGTTAATTACAATACAATGAATCTATATAAGCCAAATTAAGACACCCTTATCATATCAAGACCATTAAAAAAAATAAAATAAGTAAATAGCTATTTTTCTTATTCTTGTCGAATGAATTTTTTTTAGCCACATTTACAACGATGAACACGCAGGAGCTATTGCGCAATGTTAATTACATTACAATGAATCTATATAAGCCAAATTAAGACACCCGTGTCATATTAAGACCTTTAAAAAAATAAAATAAGTATATAGCTATTTTTCGTATTCTTGTCGAATGAATTTTTCGTAGCTACATTTACACCGATGAACACGCAGGAGCAACTGGTCAATGTTTACTACAATACAATGAGCCAAATAAGCAAAATTAAGACACCTACATCTTTTTAAGACCTTTAAAAAAAAAAAAATAAGTAAATAGCTATTTTTCTTATTCTTGCCGAATGAATTTTTTTTAGCTACATTTACACCGATGAACACGCAGGAACAATTGGTCAATGTTAGGTACAATACATTGAGCCAAATAAGCAAAATTAAGACACCTATATCTTTTTTAAACCTTTAAAAAAAATAAAATAAGTAAATAGCTATTTTTCTTATTCTTGTCGAATGAATTTTTTTTAACTACATTTACACCGATGAACACGCAGGAGCAATTGCTATATGTTATGTACAATACAATGAGCCAAAATAAGCAAAATTAAGACACCTTTATCATATCAAGACCTTTAAAAAAAATAAAATAAGTAAACAGCTATTTTTCTTATTCTTGTCGAATGAATTTTTTTTAGCCACATTTACAACGATGAACACGCAGGAGCAATTGCTATATGTTATGTACAATACAATGAGCCAAAATAAGCAAAATTAAGACACCTTTATCATATCAAGACCTTTAAAAAAAATAAAATAAGTAAACAGCTATTTTTCTTATTCTTGTCGAATGAATTTTTTTTAGCCACATTTACAACGATGAACACGCAGGAGCAATTGCGCAATGTTAATTACAATACAATGAATCTATATAAGCCAAATTAAGACACCCGTGTCATATCAAGACCTTTAAAAAAATAAAATAAGTATATAGCTATTTTTCGTATTCTTGTCGAATGAATTTTTCGTAGCTACATTTACACCGATGAACACGCAGGAGCAAGTGGCCAATGTTTAGTATAATACGATGAGCCTAAATAAGCAAAATTAAGACACCTATATCTTTTTATGACCTTTAAAGAAAATAAAATAAGTAAATAGCTATTTTTCTTATTCTTGTCGAATGAATTTTTTGTAGCTACATTTACACCGATGAACACGCAGGAGCAAGTGGCCAATGTTAAGTATAATACTGTGAGCCTAAATAAGCAAAATTAAGACACCTATATCTTTTTAAGACCTTTAAAAAAAATAAAATAAGTAAATAGCTATTTTTCTTATTCTTGTCGAATGAATTTTTTTTAGCCACATTTACAACGATGAACACGCAGGAGCAATTGCTCAATGTTAAGTACAATACAATGAGCCAAAATAAGCAAAATTAAGACACCTTTATCATATCAAGACCTTTAAAAAAAATAAAATAAGTAAACAGCTATTTTTCTTATTCTTGTCGAATGAATTTTTTTTAGCTACATTTACACCGATGAACACGCAGGAGCAATTGCTCAATGTTAAGTACGATACAATGAGCCAAAATAAGCAAAATTAAGACACTCATATCATATCAAGACCTTTAAATGAGAAAAATAAGTATATAGCTATTTTTCGTATTCTTGTCGAATGAATTTTTTTTAGCCACATTTACAACGATGAACACGCAGGAGCAATTGCGCAATGTTAATTACAATACAATAAATCTATATAAGCCAAATTAAGACACCCGTGTCATATCAAGACCTTTAAAAAAATAAAATAAGTATATAGCTAATTTTCGTATTCTTGTCGAATGAATTTTTTGTAGCTACATTTACACCGATGAACACGCAGGAGCAAGTGGCCAATGTTAAGTATAATACAATGAGCCTAAATAAGCAAAATTAAGACACCTATATCTTTTTAAGACCTTTAAAGAAAATAAAATAAGTAAATAGCTATTTTTCTTATTCTTGTCGAATGAATTTTTTTTAGCAACATTTAAACCGATGAACACGCAGGAACAATTGCTCAATGTTAAGTACAATACATTGAGCCAAAATAAGCAAAATTAAGACACCTATATCTTTTTAAAACCTTTAAAAAAAAAAGAAGTATATAGCTATTTTTCTTATTCTTGTCGAATGAATTTTTTTTAGCTACATTTACACCGATGAACACGCAGGAACAATTGCTCAATGTTAAGTACAATACATTGAGCCAAAATAAGCAAAATTTAGGCACCTATATCTTTTTAAAACCTTTAAAAAAAATAAAATAAGTAAATAGCTATTTTTCTTCTTCTTGTCGAATGAATTTTTTTTAGCAACATTTAAACCGATGAACACGCAGGAGCAATTTTTAATATCAAGTACGATACAATGAGCCAAAATAAGCAAATTAAGACACCTATATCTTTTTAAAACCTTTAAAAAAATAAAATAAGTAAATAGCTATTTTTCTTATTCTTGTCGAATGAATTTTTTTTAGCTACATTTACACCGATGAACACGCAGGAGCAATTGCTCAATGTTAACTACAATACATTGAGCCAAACTAAGCCAAATTAAGACACCCGTGTCATATCAAGACCTTTAAAAAAAATAAAATAAGTATATAGCTAATTTTCTTATTCTTGTCGAATGAATTTTTTTTAGCTACATTTACACCGATGGACACGCAGGAGCAATTCCTCAATGTTAAGTACAATACAATGAGCCAAAATAAGCAAAATTTAGACACCCTTATCATATCAAGACCTTTAAAAAAAATAATATAAGTAAATAGCTATTTTTTTTATTCTTGACGAATGAATTTTTTTTAGCAACATTTAAACCGATGAACACGCAGGAGCAATTGCTCAATGTCAGGAACAATACAATGAGCCAAAATAAGCAAAATTAAGACACCTTTATCTTTTTAAAACCTTTAAAAAAATAAAATACTTAAATAGCTATTTTTCTTACTCTAGTCGAATGAATTTTTTTTAGCTACATTTACACCGATGAACACGCTGGAGCAATTGCTCAATGTTAATTACAATACAATGAGCCACAATAAGCCAAATTAAGACACCCGTGTCATATCAAGACCTTTAAAAAAAATAAAATAAGTATATAGCAATTTTTCGTATTCTTGTCGAATGAATTTTTTGTAGCTACATTTACACCGATGAACACGCAGGAGCAAGTGGTCAATGTTAAGTACAATACAGTGAGCCTAAATAAGCAAAATTAAGACACCTATATCTTTTAAAGACCTTTAAAAAAAATAAAATAAGTAAATAGCTATTTTTCTTATTCTTGTCGAATGAATTTTTTTTAGCTACATTTACACCGATGAACACGCAGGAGCAATTGCTCAATGTTAAGTACAATACAATGAGCCAAAATAAGCAAAATTAAGACACTCATATCATATCAAGACCTTTAAATGAAAAAAATAAGTATATAGCTATTTTTCGTATTCTTGTCGAATGAATTTTTTGTAGCTACATTTAAACCGATGAACACGCAGGAGCAATTGCCTAATGTTAGATACAGTACAGTGAGCCAAAATAAGCAATATTAAGACACCCATATCTTTTCAAGACCTATAAATAAAATAAAATAAGTAAATAGCTATTTTTTGTATTCTTGTCGAATGAATTTTTTGTAGCTACATTTGCACCGATGAACACGCAGGAGCAATTGGTCAATGTTTACTACAATACAATGAGCCTAAACAAGCAAAATTAAGACACCTACATCTTTTTAAAACCTTTAAAAAAAAAAATAAGTAAATAGCTATTTTTCTTATTCTTGCCGAATGAATTTTTTTTAGCTACATTTACACCGATGAACACGCAGGAACAATTGGTTAATGTTAGGTACAATACATTGAGCCAAATAAGCAAAATTAAGACACCTATATCTTTTTTAAACCTTTAAAAAAAATAAAATAAGTAAATAGCTATTTTTCTTATTCTTGTCGAATGAATTTTTTGTAGCTACATTTGCACCGATGAACACGCAGGAGCAATTGGTCAATGTTTACTACAATACAATGAGCCTAAACAAGCAAAATTAAGACACCTACATCTTTTTAAAACCTTTAAAAAAAAAAATAAGTAAATAGCTATTTTTCTTATTCTTGCCGAATGAATTTTTTTTAGCTACATTTACACCGATGAACACGCAGGAACAATTGGTTAATGTTAGGTACAATACATTGAGCCAAATAAGCAAAATTAAGACACCTATATCTTTTTTAAACCTTTAAAAAAAATAAAATAAGTAAATAGCTATTTTTCTTATTCTTGTCGAATGAATTTTTTTTAGCTACATTTACACCGATGAACACGCAGGAGCAATTGCTCAATGTTAAGTACAATACAATGAGCCAAAATAAGCAAAATTAAGACACCTTTATCATATCAAGACCTTTAAAAAAAATAAAATAAGTAAACAGCTATTTTTCTTATTCTTGTCGAATGAATTTTTTTAAGCCACATTTACAACGATGAACACGCAGGAGCAATTGCGCAATGTTAATTACAATACAATGAATCTATATAAGCCAAATTAAGACACCCTTATCATATCAAGACCTTTAAAAAAAATAAAATAAGTAAATAGCTATTTTTCTTATTCTTGTCGAATGAATTTTTTTTAGCCACATTTACAACGATGAACACGCAGGAGCTATTGCGCAATGTTAATTACATTACAATGAATCTATATAAGCCAAATTAAGACACCCGTGTCATATCAAGACCTTTAAAAAAATAAAATAAGTATATAGCTATTTTTCGTATTCTTGTCGAATGAATTTTTCGTAGCTACATTTACACCGATGAACACGCAGGAGCAAGTGGCCAATGTTTAGTATAATACGATGAGCCTAAATAAGCAAAATTAAGACACCTATATCTTTTTAAGACCTTTAAAGAAAATAAAATAAGTAAATAGCTATTTTTCTTATTCTTGTCGAATGAATTTTTTGTAGCTACATTTGCACCGATGAACACGCAGGAGCAATTGGTCAATGTTAGGTACAATACATTGAGCCAAATAAGCAAAATTAAGACACCTATATCTTTTTTAAACCTTTAAAAAAAATAAAATAAGTAAATAGCTATTTTTCTTATTCTTGTCGAATGAATTTTTTTTAACTACATTTACACCGATGAACACGCAGGAGCAATTGCTATATGTTATGTACAATACAATGAGCCAAAATAAGCAAAATTAAGACACCTTTATCATATCAAGACCTTTAAAAAAAATAAAATAAGTAAACAGCTATTTTTCTTATTCTTGTCGAATGAATTTTTTTTAGCCACATTTACAACGATGAACACGCAGGAGCAATTGCGCAATGTTACTTACAATACAATGAATCTATATAAGCCAAATTAAGACACCCTTATCATATCAAGACCTTTAAAAAAAATAAAATAAGTAAATAGCTATTTTTCTTATTCTTGTCGAATGAATTTTTTTTAGCCACATTTACAACGATGAACACGCAGGAGCTATTGCGCAATGTTAATTACATTACAATGAATCTATATAAGCCAAATTAAGACACCCGTGTCATATCAAGACCTTTAAAAAAATAAAATAAGTATATAGCTATTTTTCGTATTCTTGTCGAATGAATTTTTCGTAGCTACATTTACACCGATGAACACGCAGGAGCAAGTGGCCAATGTTTAGTATAATACGATGAGCCTAAATAAGCAAAATTAAGACACCTATATCTTTTTAAGACCTTTAAATAAAATAAAATAAGTAAATAGCTATTTTTCTTATTCTTGTCGAATGAATTTTTTTTAGCAACATTTAAACCGATGAACACGCAGGAACAATTGCTCAATGTTAAGTACAATACATTGAGCCAAAATAAGCAAAATAAAGACACCTATATCTTTTTAAAACCTTTAAAAAAAATAAAATAAGTAAATAGCTATTTTTCTTATTCTTGTCGAATGAATTTTTTGTAGCAACATTTACACCGGCGAACACGCAGGAGCAAGTGGCCAATGTTAAGTACAATACAATGAGCCTAAATAAGCAAAATTAAGACACCTATATCTTTTTAAGACCTTTAAAAAAATAAAATAAGTAAATAGCTATTTTTCTTATTCTTGTCGAATGAATTTTTTTTAGCTACATTTACACCGATGAACACGCAGGAGCAATTGCTAAATGTTAAGTACAATACAATGAGCTAAAATAAGCAAAATTAAGACACCCTTATCATATCAAGACCTTTAAAAAAAATAAAATAAGTTAATAGCTATTTTTCTTATTCTTGTCGAATGAATTTTTTTTAGCCACATTTACAACGATGAACACGCAGGAGCAATTGCGCAATGTTAATTACAATACAATGAATCTATATAAGCCAAATTAAGACACCCGTGTCATATCAAGACCTTTAAAAAAATAAAATAAGTATATAGCTATTTTTCGTATTCTTGTCGAATGAATTTTTTGTAACTACACTTACACCGATGAACACGCAGGATCAATTGCCTAATGTTAGATACAGTACAGTGAGCCAAAATAAGCAATATTAAGACACCCATATCTTTTCAAGACCTATAAAAAAAATAAAATAAGTAAATAGCTATTTTTTGTATTCTTGTCGAATGAATTTTTTGTAGCTACATTTGCACCGATGAACACGCAGGAGCAATTGGTCAATGTTTACTACAATACAATGAGCCTAAACAAGCAAAATTAAGACACCTACATCTTTTTAAGACCTTTAAAAAAAAAAAAATAAGTAAATAGCTATTTTTCTTATTCTCGCCGAATGAATTTTTTTTAGCTACATTTACACCGATGAACACGCAGGAACAATTGGTCAATGTTAGGTACAATACATTGAGCCAAATAAGCAAAATTAAGACACCTATATCTTTTTTAAACCTTTAAAAAAAATAAAATAAGTAAATAGCTATTTTTCTTATTCTTGTCGAATGAATTTTTTTTAGCTACATTTACACCGATGAACACGCAGGAGCAATTGCTATATGTTATGTACAATACAATGAGCCAAAATAAGCAAAATTAAGACACCTTTATCATATCAAGACCTTTAAAAAAAATAAAATAAAAACACATATTTTTCTTATTCTTGTCGAATGAATTTTTTTTAGCCACATTTACAACGATGAACACGCAGGAGCAATTGCGCAATGTTAATTACAATACAATGAATCTATATAAGCCAAATTAAGACACCCTTATCATATCAAGACCTTTAAAAAAAATAAAATAAGTAAATAGCTATTTTTCTTATTCTTGTCGAATGAATTTTTTTTAGCCACATTTACCACGATGAACACGCAGGAGCTATTGCGCAATGTTAATTACATTACAATGAATCTATATAAGCCAAATTAAGACACCCGTGTCATATCAAGACCTTTAAAAAAATAAAATAATTAAATAGCTATTTTTCGTATTCTTGTCGAATGAATTTTTCGTAGCTACATTTACACAGATGAACACGCAGGAGCAAGTGGCCAATGTTTAGTATAATACGATGAGCCTAAATAAGCAAAATTAAGACACCTATATCTTTTTAAGACCTTTAAAGAAAATAAAATAAGTAAATAGCTATTTTTCTTATTCTTGTCGAATGAATTTTTTTTAGCAACATTTAAACCGATGAACACGCAGGAACAATTGCTCAATGTTAAGTACAATACATTGAGCCAAAATAAGCAAAATAAAGACACCTATATCTTTTTAAAACCTTTAAAAAAAATAAAATAAGTAAATAGCTATTTTTCTTATTAATGTCGAATGAATTTTTTGTAGCTACATTTACACCGGCGAACACGCAGGAGCAATTGCTATATGTTATGTACAATACAATGAGCCAAAATAAGCAAAATTAAGACACCTTTATCATATCAAGACCTTTAAAAAAAATAAAATAAAAACACATATTTTTCTTATTCTTGTCGAATGAATTTTTTTTAGCCACATTTACAACGATGAACACGCAGGAGCAATTGCGCAATGTTAATTACAATACAATGAATCTATATAAGCCAAATTAAGACACCCTTATCATATCAAGACCTTTAAAAAAAATAAAATAAGTAAATAGCTATTTTTCTTATTCTTGTCGAATGAATTTTTTTTAGCCACATTTACCACGATGAACACGCAGGAGCTATTGCGCAATGTTAATTACATTACAATGAATCTATATAAGCCAAATTAAGACACCCGTGTCATATCAAGACCTTTAAAAAAATAAAATAATTAAATAGCTATTTTTCGTATTCTTGTCGAATGAATTTTTCGTAGCTACATTTACACAGATGAACACGCAGGAGCAAGTGGCCAATGTTTAGTATAATACGATGAGCCTAAATAAGCAAAATTAAGACACCTATATCTTTTTAAGACCTTTAAAGAAAATAAAATAAGTAAATAGCTATTTTTCTTATTCTTGTCGAATGAATTTTTTTTAGCAACATTTAAACCGATGAACACGCAGGAACAATTGCTCAATGTTAAGTACAATACATTGAGCCAAAATAAGCAAAATAAAGACACCTATATCTTTTTAAAACCTTTAAAAAAAATAAAATAAGTAAATAGCTATTTTTCTTATTAATGTCGAATGAATTTTTTGTAGCTACATTTACACCGGCGAACACGCAGGAGCAAGTGGCCAATGTTAAGTACAATACAATGAGCCTAAATAAGCAAAATTAAGACACCTATATCTTTTTAAGACCTTTAAAAAAATAAAATAAGTAAATAGCTATTTTTCTTATTCTTGTC
Source organism: Psococerastis gibbosa (assembly GCA_963971405.1). Classification (NCBI taxonomy): domain Eukaryota; kingdom Metazoa; phylum Arthropoda; class Insecta; order Psocodea; family Psocidae; genus Psococerastis; species Psococerastis gibbosa. The sequence continues at coordinate 190,355 of CAXART010000001.1, read as the reverse complement.
GAATGAATTTTTTTTAGCTACATTTACACCGATGAACACGCAGGAGCAATTGCTAAATGTTAAGTAAAATACAATGAGCTAAAATGTAGTTACAAAAAATTCATTCGACAAGAATACGAAAAATAGCTATATACTTATTTTATTTTTTTAAAGGTCTTGATATGACACGGGTGTCTTAATTTGGCTTATATAGATTCATTGTATTGTAATTAACATTGCGCAATTGCTCCTGCGTGTTCATCGTTGTAAATGTGGCTAAAAAAAATTCATTCGACAAGAATAAGAAAAATAGCTATTTACTTATTTTATTTTTTTTAAAGGTCTTGATATGATAAGGGTGTCTTAATTTTGCTTATTTTACACCGATGAACACGCAGGAGCAATTGCCTAATGTTAGATACAGTACATTGAGCCAAAATAAGCAATATTAAGACACCCATATCTTTTCAAGACCTATAAAAAAAATAAAATAAGTAAATAGCTATTTTTTGTATTCTTGTCGAATGAATTTTTTGTAGCTACATTTCCACCGATGAACACGCAGGAGCAATTGGTCAATGTTTAGTATAATACGATGAGCCTAAATAAGCAAAATTAAGGCACCTATATCTTTTTAAGACCTTTAAAGAAAATAAAATATGTAAATAGCTATTTTTCTTATTCTTGTCGAATGAATTTTTTTTAGCAACATTTAAACCGATGAACACGCAGGAACAATTGCTCAATGTTAGGTACAATACATTGAGCCAAATAAGCAAAATTAAGACACCTATATCTTTTTTAAACCTTTAAAAAAAATAAAATAAGTAAATAGCTATTTTTCTTATTCTTGTCGAATGAATTTTTTTTAGCTACATTTACACCGATGAACACGCAGGAGCAATTGCTATATGTTATGTACAATACAATGAGCCAAAATAAGCAAAATTAAGACACCTTTATCATATCAAGACCTTTAAAAAAAATAAAATAAGTAAGCAGCTATTTTTCTTATTCTTGTCGAATGAATTTTTTTTAGCAACATTTAAACCGATGAACACGCGGGAGCTATTGCGCAATGTTAATTACATTACAATGAATCTATATAAGCCAAATTAAGACACCCTTATCATATCAAGACCTTTAAAAAAAATAAAATAAGTAAATAGCTATTTTTCTTATTCTTGTCGAATGAATTTTTTTTAGCCACATTTACAACGATAAACACGCGGGAGCTATTGCGCAATGTTAATTACATTACAATGAATCTATATAAGCCAAATTAAGACACCCGTGTCATATCAAGACCTTTAAAAAAATAAAATAAGTATATAGCTATTTTTCGTATTCTTGTCGAATGAATTTTTCGTAGCTACATTTACACCGATGAACACGCAGGAGCAAGTGGCCAATGTTTAGTATAATACGATGAGCCTAAATAAGCAAAATTAAGACACCTATATCTTTTTAAGACCTTTAAAGAAAATAAAATAAGTAAATAGCTATTTTTCTTATTCTTGTCGAATGAATTTTTTTTAGCAACATTTAAACCGATGAACACGCAGGAACAATTGCTCAATGTTAAGTACAATACATTGAGCCAAAATAAGCAAAATAAAGACACCTATATCTTTTTAAAACCTTTAAAAAAAATAAAATAAGTAAATAGCTATTTTTCTTATTCTTGTCGAATGAATTTTTTGTAGCTACATTTACACCGGCGAACACGCAGGAGCAAGTGGCCAATGTTAAGTACAATACAATGAGCCTAAATAAGCAAAATTAAGACACCTATATCTTTTGAAGACCTTTAAAAAAATAAAATAAGTAAATAGCTATTTTTCTTATTCTTGTCGAATGAATTTTTTTTAGCTACATTTACACCGATGAACACGCAGGAGCAATTGCTAAATGTTAAGTACAATACAATGAGCTGAAATAAGCAAAATTAAGACACCCTTATCATATCAAGACCTTTAAAAAAAATAAAATAAGTAAATAGCTATTTTTCTTATTCTTGTCGAATGAATTTTTTTTAGCCACATTTACAACGATGAACACGCAGGAGCAATTGCGCAATGTTAATTACAATACAATGAATCTATATAAGCCAAATTAAGACACCCGTGTCATATCAAGACCTTTAAAAAAATAAAATAAGTAAATAGCTATTTTTCTTATTCTTGTCGAATGAATTTTTTTTAGCCACATTTACCACGATGAACACGCAGGAGCTATTGCGCAATGTTAACTACATTACAATGAATCTATATAAGCCAAATTAAGACACCCGTGTTATATCAAGACCTTTAAAAAAATAAAATAAGTATATAGCTATTTTTCGTATTCTTGTCGAATGAATTTTTCGTAGCTACATTTACACAGATGAACACGCAGGAGCAAGTGGCCAATGTTTAGTATAATACGATGAGCTTAAATAAGCAAAATTAAGACACCTATATCTTTTTAAGACCTTTAAAGAAAATAAAATAAGTAAATAGCTATTTTTCTTATTCTTGTCGAATGAATTTTTTTTAGCAACATTTAAACCGATGAACACGCAGGAACAATTGCTCAATGTTAAGTACAATACATTGAGCCAAAATAAGCAAAATAAAGACACCTATATCTTTTTAAAACCTTTAAAAAAAATAAAATAAGTAAATAGCTATTTTTCTTATTCATGTCGAATGAATTTTTTGTAGCTACATTTACACCGGCGAACACGCACGAGCAAGTGGCCAATGTTAAGTACAATACAATGAGCCTAAATAAGCAAAATTAAGACACCTATATCTTTTGAAGACCTTTAAAAAAATAAAATAAGTAAATAGCTATTTTTCTTATTCTTGTCGAATGAATTTTTTTTAGCTACATTTACACCGATGAACACGCAGGAGCAATTGCTAAATGTTAAGTAAAATACAATGAGCTAAAATAAGCAAAATTAAGACACCCTTATCATATCAAGACCTTTAAAAAAAATAAAATAAGTAAATAGCTATTTTTCTTATTCTTGTCGAATGAATTTTTTTTAGCCACATTTACAACGATGAACACGCAGGAGCAATTGCGCAATGTTAATTACAATACAATGAATCTATATAAGCCAAATTAAGACACCCGTGTCATATCAAGACCTTTAAAAAAATAAAATAAGTATATAGCTATTTTTCGTATTCTTGTCGAATGAATTTTTTGTAACTACACTTACACCGATGAACACGCAGGAGCAATTGCCTAATGTTAGATACAGTACATTGAGCCAAAGTAAGCAATATTGAGACACCCATATCTTTTCAAGACCTATAAAAAAAATAAAATAAGTAAATAGCTATTTTTTGTATTCTTGTCGAATGAATTTTTTGTAGCTACATTTGCACCGATGAACACGCAGGAGCAATTGGTCAATGTTTAGTATAATACGATGAGCCTAAATAAGCAAAATTAAGGCACCTATATCTTTTTAAGACCTTTAAAGAAAATAAAATATGTAAATAGCTATTTTTCTTATTCTTGTCGAATGAATTTTTTTTAGCAACATTTAAACCGATGAACACGCAGGAACAATTGCTCAATGTTAGGTACAATACATTGAGCCAAATAAGCAAAATTAAGACACCTATATCTTTTTTAAACCTTTAAAAAAAATAAAATAAGTAAATAGCTATTTTTCTTATTCTTGTCGAATGAATTTTTTTTAGCTACATTTACACCGATGAACACGCAGAAGCAATTGCTATATGTTATGTACAATACAACGAGCCAAAATAAGCAAAAGTAAGACACCTTTATCATATCAAGACCTTTAAAAAAAATAAAATAAGTAAACAGCTATTTTTCTTATTCTTGTCGAATGAATTTTTTTTAGCCACATTTACAACGATGAACACGCAGGAGCAATTGCGCAATGTTAATTACACTACAGTGAATCTATATAAGCCAAATTAAGACACCCTTATCACATCAAGACCTTTAAAAAAAATTAAATAAGTAAATAGCTATTTTTCTTATTCTTGTCGAATGAATTTTTTTTAGCAACATTTAAACCGATGAACACGCAGGAACAATTGCTCAATGTTAAGTACAATACATTGAGCCAAAATAAGCAAAATAAAGACACCTATATCTTTTTAAAACCTTTAAAAAAAATAAAATAAGTAAATAGCTATTTTTCTTATTCTTGTCGAATGAATTTTTTGTAGCAACATTTACACCGGCGAACACGCAGGAGCAAGTGGCCAATGTTAAGTACAATACAATGAGCCTAAATAAGCAAAATTAAGACACCTATATCTTTTTAAGACCTTTAAAAAAATAAAATAAGTAAATAGCTATTTTTCTTATTCTTGTCGAATGAATTTTTTTTAGCCACATTTACAACGATGAACACGCAGGAGCAATTGCGCAATGTTAATTACAATACAATGAATCTATATAAGCCAAATTAAGACACCCGTGTCATATCAAGACCTTTAAAAAAATAAAATAAGTAAATAGCTATTTTTCTTATTCTTGTCGAATGAATTTTTTTTAGCCACATTTACCACGATGAACACGCAGGAGCTATTGCGCAATGTTAACTACATTACAATGAATCTATATAAGCCAAATTAAGACACCCGTGTTATATCAAGACCTTTAAAAAAATAAAATAAGTATATAGCTATTTTTCGTATTCTTGTCGAATGAATTTTTCGTAGCTACATTTACACAGATGAACACGCAGGAGCAAGTGGCCAATGTTTAGTATAATACGATGAGCTTAAATAAGCAAAATTAAGACACCTATATCTTTTTAAGACCTTTAAAGAAAATAAAATAAGTAAATAGCTATTTTTCTTATTCTTGTCGAATGAATTTTTTTTAGCAACATTTAAACCGATGAACACGCAGGAACAATTGCTCAATGTTAAGTACAATACATTGAGCCAAAATAAGCAAAATAAAGACACCTATATCTTTTTAAAACCTTTAAAAAAAATAAAATAAGTAAATAGCTATTTTTCTTATTCATGTCGAATGAATTTTTTGTAGCTACATTTACACCGGCGAACACGCACGAGCAAGTGGCCAATGTTAAGTACAATACAATGAGCCTAAATAAGCAAAATTAAGACACCTATATCTTTTGAAGACCTTTAAAAAAATAAAATAAGTAAATAGCTATTTTTCTTATTCTTGTCGAATGAATTTTTTTTAGCTACATTTACACCGATGAACACGCAGGAGCAATTGCTAAATGTTAAGTAAAATACAATGAGCTAAAATAAGCAAAATTAAGACACCCTTATCATATCAAGACCTTTAAAAAAAATAAAATAAGTAAATAGCTATTTTTCTTATTCTTGTCGAATGAATTTTTTTTAGCCACATTTACAACGATGAACACGCAGGAGCAATTGCGCAATGTTAATTACAATACAATGAATCTATATAAGCCAAATTAAGACACCCGTGTCATATCAAGACCTTTAAAAAAATAAAATAAGTATATAGCTATTTTTCGTATTCTTGTCGAATGAATTTTTTGTAACTACACTTACACCGATGAACACGCAGGAGCAATTGCCTAATGTTAGATACAGTACATTGAGCCAAAGTAAGCAATATTGAGACACCCATATCTTTTCAAGACCTATAAAAAAAATAAAATAAGTAAATAGCTATTTTTTGTATTCTTGTCGAATGAATTTTTTGTAGCTACATTTGCACCGATGAACACGCAGGAGCAATTGGTCAATGTTTAGTATAATACGATGAGCCTAAATAAGCAAAATTAAGGCACCTATATCTTTTTAAGACCTTTAAAGAAAATAAAATATGTAAATAGCTATTTTTCTTATTCTTGTCGAATGAATTTTTTTTAGCAACATTTAAACCGATGAACACGCAGGAACAATTGCTCAATGTTAGGTACAATACATTGAGCCAAATAAGCAAAATTAAGACACCTATATCTTTTTTAAACCTTTAAAAAAAATAAAATAAGTAAATAGCTATTTTTCTTATTCTTGTCGAATGAATTTTTTTTAGCTACATTTACACCGATGAACACGCAGAAGCAATTGCTATATGTTATGTACAATACAACGAGCCAAAATAAGCAAAAGTAAGACACCTTTATCATATCAAGACCTTTAAAAAAAATAAAATAAGTAAACAGCTATTTTTCTTATTCTTGTCGAATGAATTTTTTTTAGCCACATTTACAACGATGAACACGCAGGAGCAATTGCGCAATGTTAATTACACTACAGTGAATCTATATAAGCCAAATTAAGACACCCTTATCACATCAAGACCTTTAAAAAAAATTAAATAAGTAAATAGCTATTTTTCTTATTCTTGTCGAATGAATTTTTTTTAGCAACATTTAAACCGATGAACACGCAGGAACAATTGCTCAATGTTAAGTACAATACATTGAGCCAAAATAAGCAAAATAAAGACACCTATATCTTTTTAAAACCTTTAAAAAAAATAAAATAAGTAAATAGCTATTTTTCTTATTCTTGTCGAATGAATTTTTTGTAGCAACATTTACACCGGCGAACACGCAGGAGCAAGTGGCCAATGTTAAGTACAATACAATGAGCCTAAATAAGCAAAATTAAGACACCTATATCTTTTTAAGACCTTTAAAAAAATAAAATAAGTAAATAGCTATTTTTCTTATTCTTGTCGAATGAATTTTTTTTAGCTACATTTACACCGATGAACACGCAGGAGCAATTGCTAAATGTTAAGTACAATACAATGAGCTAAAATAAGCAAAATTAAGACACCCTTATCATATCAAGACCTTTAAAAAAAATAAAATAAGTAAATAGCTATTTTTCTTATTCTTGTCGAATGAATTTTTTTTAGCCACATTTACAACGATGAACACGCAGGAGCAATTGCGCAATGTTAATTACAATACAATGAATCTATATAAGCCAAATTAAGACACCCGTGTCATATCAAGACCTTTAAAAAAATAAAATAAGTATATAGCTATTTTTCGTATTCTTGTCGAATGAATTTTTTGTAACTACACTTACACCGATGAACACGCAGGATCAATTGCCTAATGTTAGATACAGTACAGTGAGCCAAAATAAGCAATATTAAGACACCCATATCTTTTCAAGACCTATAAAAAAAATAAAATAAGTAAATAGCTATTTTTTGTATTCTTGTCGAATGAATTTTTTGTAGCTACATTTGCACCGATGAACACGCAGGAGCAATTGGTCAATGTTTACTACAATACAATGAGCCTAAACAAGCAAAATTAAGACACCTACATCTTTTTAAGACCTTTAAAAAAAAAAAATAAGTAAATAGCTATTTTTCTTATTCTCGCCGAATGAATTTTTTTTAGCTACATTTACACCGATGAACACGCAGGAACAATTGGTCAATGTTAGGTACAATACATTGAGCCAAATAAGCAAAATTAAGACACCTATATCTTTTTTAAACCTTTAAAAAAAATAAAATAAGTAAATAGCTATTTTTCTTATTCTTGTCGAATGAATTTTTTTTAGCTACATTTACACCGATGAACACGCAGGAGCAATTGCTATATGGTTATGTACAATACAATGAGCCAAAAATAAGCAAAATTAAGACACCTTTATCATATCAAGACCTTTAAAAAAAATAAAATAAAAACACATATTTTTCTTATTCTTGTCGAATGATTTTTTTTAGCCACATTTACAACGATGAACACGCAGGAGCAATTGCGCAATGTTAATTACAATACAATGAATCTATATAAGCCAAATTAAGACACCCTTATCATATCAAGACCTTTAAAAAAAATAAAATAAGTAAATAGCTATTTTTCTTATTCTTGTCGAATGAATTTTTTTTAGCCACATTTACCACGATGAACACGCAGGAGCTATTGCGCAATGTTAATTACATTACAATGAATCTATATAAGCCAAATTAAGACACCCTTATCATATCAAGACCTTTAAAAAAAATAAAATAAGTAAATAGCTATTTTTCTTATTCTTGTCGAATGAATTTTTTTTAGCCACATTTACAACGATAAACACGCGGGAGCTATTGCGCAATGTTAATTACATTACAATGAATCTATATAAGCCAAATTAAGACACCCGTGTCATATCAAGACCTTTAAAAAAATAAAATAAGTATATAGCTATTTTTCGTATTCTTGTCGAATGAATTTTTCGTAGCTACATTTACACCGATGAACACGCAGGAGCAAGTGGCCAATGTTTAGTATAATACGATGAGCCTAAATAAGCAAAATTAAGACACCTATATCTTTTTAAGACCTTTAAAGAAAATAAAATAAGTAAATAGCTATTTTTCTTATTCTTGTCGAATGAATTTTTTTTAGCAACATTTAAACCGATGAACACGCAGGAACAATTGCTCAATGTTAAGTACAATACATTGAGCCAAAATAAGCAAAATAAAGACACCTATATCTTTTTAAAACCTTTAAAAAAAATAAAATAAGTAAATAGCTATTTTTCTTATTCTTGTCGAATGAATTTTTTGTAGCTACATTTACACCGGCGAACACGCAGGAGCAAGTGGCCAATGTTAAGTACAATACAATGAGCCTAAATAAGCAAAATTAAGACACCTATATCTTTTGAAGACCTTTAAAAAAATAAAATAAGTAAATAGCTATTTTTCTTATTCTTGTCGAATGAATTTTTTTTAGCTACATTTACACCGATGAACACGCAGGAGCAATTGCTAAATGTTAAGTACAATACAATGAGCTGAAATAAGCAAAATTAAGACACCCTTATCATATCAAGACCTTTAAAAAAAATAAAATAAGTAAATAGCTATTTTTCTTATTCTTGTCGAATGAATTTTTTTTAGCCACATTTACAACGATGAACACGCAGGAGCAATTGCGCAATGTTAATTACAATACAATGAATCTATATAAGCCAAATTAAGACACCCGTGTCATATCAAGACCTTTAAAAAAATAAAATAAGTAAATAGCTATTTTTCTTATTCTTGTCGAATGAATTTTTTTTAGCCACATTTACCACGATGAACACGCAGGAGCTATTGCGCAATGTTAACTACATTACAATGAATCTATATAAGCCAAATTAAGACACCCGTGTTATATCAAGACCTTTAAAAAAATAAAATAAGTATATAGCTATTTTTCGTATTCTTGTCGAATGAATTTTTCGTAGCTACATTTACACAGATGAACACGCAGGAGCAAGTGGCCAATGTTTAGTATAATACGATGAGCTTAAATAAGCAAAATTAAGACACCTATATCTTTTTAAGACCTTTAAAGAAAATAAAATAAGTAAATAGCTATTTTTCTTATTCTTGTCGAATGAATTTTTTTTAGCAACATTTAAACCGATGAACACGCAGGAACAATTGCTCAATGTTAAGTACAATACATTGAGCCAAAATAAGCAAAATAAAGACACCTATATCTTTTTAAAACCTTTAAAAAAAATAAAATAAGTAAATAGCTATTTTTCTTATTCATGTCGAATGAATTTTTTGTAGCTACATTTACACCGGCGAACACGCACGAGCAAGTGGCCAATGTTAAGTACAATACAATGAGCCTAAATAAGCAAAATTAAGACACCTATATCTTTTGAAGACCTTTAAAAAAATAAAATAAGTAAATAGCTATTTTTCTTATTCTTGTCGAATGAATTTTTTTTAGCTACATTTACACCGATGAACACGCAGGAGCAATTGCTAAATGTTAAGTAAAATACAATGAGCTAAAATAAGCAAAATTAAGACACCCTTATCATATCAAGACCTTTAAAAAAAATAAAATAAGTAAATAGCTATTTTTCTTATTCTTGTCGAATGAATTTTTTTTAGCCACATTTACAACGATGAACACGCAGGAGCAATTGCGCAATGTTAATTACAATACAATGAATCTATATAAGCCAAATTAAGACACCCGTGTCATATCAAGACCTTTAAAAAAATAAAATAAGTATATAGCTATTTTTCGTATTCTTGTCGAATGAATTTTTTGTAACTACACTTACACCGATGAACACGCAGGAGCAATTGCCTAATGTTAGATACAGTACATTGAGCCAAAGTAAGCAATATTGAGACACCCATATCTTTTCAAGACCTATAAAAAAAATAAAATAAGTAAATAGCTATTTTTTGTATTCTTGTCGAATGAATTTTTTGTAGCTACATTTGCACCGATGAACACGCAGGAGCAATTGGTCAATGTTTAGTATAATACGATGAGCCTAAATAAGCAAAATTAAGGCACCTATATCTTTTTAAGACCTTTAAAGAAAATAAAATATGTAAATAGCTATTTTTCTTATTCTTGTCGAATGAATTTTTTTTAGCAACATTTAAACCGATGAACACGCAGGAACAATTGCTCAATGTTAGGTACAACACATTGAGCCAAATAAGCAAAATTAAGACACCTATATCTTTTTTAAACCTTTAAAAAAAATAAAATAAGTAAATAGCTATTTTTCTTATTCTTGTCGAATGAATTTTTTTTAGCTACATTTACACCGATGAACACGCAGAAGCAATTGCTATATGTTATGTACAATACAACGAGCCAAAATAAGCAAAATTAAGACACCTTTATCATATCAAGACCTTTAAAAAAAATAAAATAAGTAAACAGCTATTTTTCTTATTCTTGTCGAATGAATTTTTTTTAGCCACATTTACAACGATGAACACGCAGGAGCAATTGCGCAATGTTAATTACACTACAGTGAATCTATATAAGCCAAATTAAGACACCCTTATCACATCAAGACCTTTAAAAAAAATTAAATAAGTAAATAGCTATTTTTCTTATTCTTGTCGAATGAATTTTTTTTAGCCACATTTACAACGATGAACACGCGGGAGCTATTGCGCAATGTTAATTACATTACAATGAATCTATATAAGCCAAATTAAGACACCCGTGTCATATCAAGACCTTTAAAAAAATAAAATAAGTATATAGCTATTTTTCGTATTCTTGTCGAATGAATTTTTCGTAGCTACATTTACACCGATGAACACGCAGGAGCAGGTGGCCAATGTTTAGTATAATACGATGAGCCTAAATAAGCAAAATTAAGACACCTATATCTTTTTAAGACCTTTAAAGAAAATAAAATAAGTAAATAGCTATTTTTCTTATTCTTGTCGAATGAATTTTTTTTAGCAACATTTAAACCGATGAACACGCAGGAACAATTGCTCAATGTTAAGTACAATACATTGAGCCAAAATAAGCAAAATAAAGACACCTATATCTTTTTAAAACCTTTAAAAAAAATAAAATAAGTAAATAGCTATTTTTCTTATTCTTGTCGAATGAATTTTTTGTAGCTACATTTACACCGGCGAACACGCAGGAGCAAGTGGCCAATGTTAAGTACAATACAATGAGCCTAAATAAGCAAAATTAAGACACCTATATCTTTTGAAGACCTTTAAAAAAATAAAATAAGTAAATAGCTATTTTTCTTATTCTTGTCGAATGAATTTTTTTTAGCTACATTTACACCGATGAACACGCAGGAGCAATTGCTAAATGTTAAGTACAATACAATGAGCTAAAATAAGCAAAATTAAGACACCCTTATCATATCAAGACCTTTAAAAAAAATAAAATAAGTAAATAGCTATTTTTCTTATTCTTGTCGAATGAATTTTTTTTAGCCACATTTACAACGATGAACACGCAGGAGCAATAGCGCAATGTTAATTACAATACAATGAATCTATATAAGCCAAATTAAGACACCCGTGCCATATCAAGACCTTTAAAAAAATAAAATAAGTATATAGCTACTTTTCGTATTCTTGTCGAATGAATTTTTTGTAGCTACATTTACACCGGCGAACACGCAGGAGCAAGTGGCCAATGTTAAGTACAATACAATGAGCCTAAATAAGCAAAATTAAGACACCTATATCTTTTGAAGACCTTTAAAAAAATAAAATAAGTAAATAGCTATTTTTCTTATTCTTGTCGAATGAATTTTTTTTAGCTACATTTACACCGATGAACACGCAGGAGCAATTGCTAAATGTTAAGTACAATACAATGAGCTAAAATAAGCAAAATTAAGACACCCTTATCATATCAAGACCTTTAAAAAAAATAAAATAAGTAAATAGCTATTTTTCTTATTCTTGTCGAATGAATTTTTTTTAGCCACATTTACACCGGCGAACACGCAGGAGCAAGTGGCCAATGTTAAGTACAATACAATGAGCCTAAATAAGCAAAATTAAGACACCTATATCATTTTAAGACCTTTAAAAAAATAAAATAAGTAAATAGCTATTTTTCTTATTCTTGTCGAATGAATTTTTTTTAGCTACATTTACACCGATGAACACGCAGGAGCAATTGCTAAATGTTAAGTAAAATACAATGAGCTAAAATGTAGTTACAAAAAATTCATTCGACAAGAATACGAAAAATAGCTATATACTTATTTTATTTTTTTAAAGGTCTTGATATGACACGGGTGTCTTAATTTGGCTTATATAGATTCATTGTATTGTAATTAACATTGCGCAATTGCTCCTGCGTGTTCATCGTTGTAAATGTGGCTAAAAAAAATTCATTCGACAAGAATAAGAAAAATAGCTATTTACTTATTTTATTTTTTTTAAAGGTCTTGATATGATAAGGGTGTCTTAATTTTGCTTATTTTACACCGATGAACACGCAGGAGCAATTGCCTAATGTTAGATACAGTACATTGAGCCAAAATAAGCAATATTAAGACACCCATATCTTTTCAAGACCTATAAAAAAAATAAAATAAGTAAATAGCTATTTTTTGTATTCTTGTCGAATGAATTTTTTGTAGCTACATTTGCACCGATGAACACGCAGGAGCAATTGGTCAATGTTTAGTATAATACGATGAGCCTAAATAAGCAAAATTAAGGCACCTATATCTTTTTAAGACCTTTAAAGAAAATAAAATATGTAAATAGCTATTTTTCTTATTCTTGTCGAATGAATTTTTTTTAGCAACATTTAAACCGATGAACACGCAGGAACAATTGCTCAATGTTAGGTACAATACATTGAGCCAAATAAGCAAAATTAAGACACCTATATCTTTTTTAAACCTTTAAAAAAAATAAAATAAGTAAATAGCTATTTTTCTTATTCTTGTCGAATGAATTTTTTTTAGCTACATTTACACCGATGAACACGCAGGAGCAATTGCTATATGTTATGTACAATACAATGAGCCAAAATAAGCAAAATTAAGACACCTTTATCATATCAAGACCTTTAAAAAAAATAAAATAAGTAAGCAGCTATTTTTCTTATTCTTGTCGAATGAATTTTTTTTAGCCACATTTACAACGATGAACACGCAGGAGCAATTGCGCAATTTTAATTACAATACAGTGAATCTATATAAGCCAAATTAAGACACCCTTATCATATCAAGACCTTTAAAAAAAATAAAATAAGTAAATAGCTGTTTTTCTTATTCTTGTCGAATGAATTTTTTTTAGCCACATTTACAACGATGAACACGCGGGAGCTATTGCGCAATGTTAATTACATTACAATGAATCTATATAAGCCAAATTAAGACACCCGTGTCATATCAAGACCTTTAAAAAAATAAAATAAGTATATAGCTATTTTTCGTATTCTTGTCGAATGAATTTTTCGTAGCTACATTTACACCGATGAACACGCAGGAGCAAGTGGCCAATGTTTAGTATAATACGATGAGCCTAAATAAGCAAAATTAAGACACCTATATCTTTTTAAGACCTTTAAAGAAAATAAAATAAGTAAATAGCTATTTTTCTTATTCTTGTCGAATGAATTTTTTTTAGCAACATTTAAACCGATGAACACGCAGGAACAATTGCTCAATGTTAAGTACAATACATTGAGCCAAAATAAGCAAAATAAAGACACCTATATCTTTTTAAAACCTTTAAAAAAAATAAAATAAGTAAATAGCTATTTTTCTTATTCTTGTCGAATGAATTTTTTGTAGCTACATTTACACCGGCGAACACGCAGGAGCAAGTGGCCAATGTTAAGTACAATACAATGAGCCTAAATAAGCAAAATTAAGACACCTATATCTTTTGAAGACCTTTAAAAAAATAAAATAAGTAAATAGCTATTTTTCTTATTCTTGTCGAATGAATTTTTTTTAGCTACATTTACACCGATGAACACGCAGGAGCAATTGCTAAATGTTAAGTAAAATACAATGAGCTAAAATAAGCAAAATTAAGACACCCTTATCATATCAAGACCTTTAAAAAAAATAAAATAAGTAAATAGCTATTTTTCTTATTCTTGTCGAATGAATTTTTTTTAGCCACATTTACAACGATGAACACGCAGGAGCAATTGCGCAATGTTAATTACAATACAATGAATCTATATAAGCCAAATTAAGACACCCGTGTCATATCAAGACCTTTAAAAAAATAAAATAAGTATATAGCTATTTTTCGTATTCTTGTCGAATGAATTTTTTGTAACTACACTTACACCGATGAACACGCAGGAGCAATTGCCTAATGTTAGATACAGTACATTGAGCCAAAATAAGCAATATTAAGACACCCATATCTTTTCAAGACCTATAAAAAAAATAAAATAAGTAAATAGCTATTTTTTGTATTCTTGTCGAATGAATTTTTTGTAGCTACATTTGCACCGATGAACACGCAGGAGCAATTGGTCAATGTTTAGTATAATACGATGAGCCTAAATAAGCAAAACTAAGGCACCTATATCTTTTTAAGACCTTTAAAGAAAATAAAATATGTAAATAGCTATTTTTCTTATTCTTGTCGAATGAATTTTTTTTAGCAACATTTAAACCGATGAACACGCAGGAACAATTGCTCAATGTTAGGTACAATACATTGAGCCAAATAAGCAAAATTAAGACACCTATATCTTTTTTAAACCTTTAAAAAAAATAAAATAAGTAAATAGCTATTTTTCTTATTCTTGTCGAATGAATTTTTTTTAGCTACATTTACACCGATGAACACGCAGGAGCAATTGCTATATGTTATGTACAATACAATGAGCCAAAATAAGCAAAATTAAGACACCTTTATCATATCAAGACCTTTAAAAAAAATAAAATAAAAACACATATTTTTCTTATTCTTGTCGAATGAATTTTTTTTAGCCACATTTACAACGATGAACACGCAGGAGCAATTGCGCAATGTTAATTACAATACAATGAATCTATATAAGCCAAATTAAGACACCCTTATCATATCAAGACCTTTAAAAAAAATAAAATAAGTAAATAGCTATTTTTCTTATTCTTTTCGAATGAATTTTTTTTAGCCACATTTACCATGATGAACACGCAGGAGCTATTGCGCAATGTTAATTACATTACAATGAATCTATATAAGCCAAATTAAGACACCCGTGTCATATCAAGACCTTTAAAAAAATAAAATAATTAAATAGCTATTTTTCGTATTCTTGTCGAATGAATTTTTCGTAGCTACATTTACACAGATGAACACGCAGGAGCAAGTGGCCAATGTTTAGTATAATACGATGAGCCTAAATAAGCAAAATTAAGACACCTATATCTTTTTAAGACCTTTAAAGAAAATAAAATAAGTAAATAGCTATTTTTCTTATTCTTGTCGAATGAATTTTTTTTAGCAACATTTAAACCGATGAACACGCAGGAACAATTGCTCAATGTTAAGTACAATACATTGAGCCAAAATAAGCAAAATAAAGACACCTATATCTTTTTAAAACCTTTAAAAAAAATAAAATAAGTAAATAGCTATTTTTCTTATTAATGTCGAATGAATTTTTTGTAGCTACATTTACACCGGCGAACACGCAGGAGCAAGTGGCCAATGTTAAGTACAATACAATGAGCCTAAATAAGCAAAATTAAGACACCTATATCTTTTTAAGACCTTTAAAAAAATAAAATAAGTAAATAGCTATTTTTCTTATTCTTGTCGAATGAATTTTTTTTAGCTACATTTACACCGATGAACACGCAGGAGCAATTGCTAAATGTTAAGTAAAATACAATGAGCTAAAATGTAGTTACAAAAAATTCATTCGACAAGAATACGAAAAATAGCTATATACTTATTTTATTTTTTTAAAGGTCTTGATATGACACGGGTGTCTTAATTTGGCTTATATAGATTCATTGTATTGTAATTAACATTGCGCAATTGCTCCTGCGTGTTCATCGTTGTAAATGTGGCTAAAAAAAATTCATTCGACAAGAATAAGAAAAATAGCTATTTACTTATTTTATTTTTTTTAAAGGTCTTGATATGATAAGGGTGTCTTAATTTTGCTTATTTTACACCGATGAACACGCAGGAGCAATTGCCTAATGTTAGATACAGTACATTGAGCCAAAATAAGCAATATTAAGACACCCATATCTTTTCAAGACCTATAAAAAAAATAAAATAAGTAAATAGCTATTTTTTGTATTCTTGTCGAATGAATTTTTTGTAGCTACATTTCCACCGATGAACACGCAGGAGCAATTGGTCAATGTTTAGTATAATACGATGAGCCTAAATAAGCAAAATTAAGGCACCTATATCTTTTTAAGACCTTTAAAGAAAATAAAATATGTAAATAGTTATTTTTCTTATTCTTGTCGAATGAATTTTTTTTAGCAACATTTAAACCGATGAACACGCAGGAACAATTGCTCAATGTTAGGTACAATACATTGAGCCAAATAAGCAAAATTAAGACACCTATATCTTTTTTAAACCTTTAAAAAAAATAAAATAAGTAAATAGCTATTTTTCTTATTCTTGTCGAATGAATTTTTTTTAGCTACATTTACACCGATGAACACGCAGGAGCAATTGCTATATGTTATGTACAATACAATGAGCCAAAATAAGCAAAATTAAGACACCTTTATCATATCAAGACCTTTAAAAAAAATAAAATAAGTAAGCAGCTATTTTACTTATTCTTGTCGAATGAATTTTTTTTAGCAACATTTAAACCGATGAACACGCGGGAGCTATTGCGCAATGTTAATTACATTACAATGAATCTATATAAGCCAAATTAAGACACCCTTATCATATCAAGACCTTTAAAAAAAATAAAATAAGTAAATAGCTATTTTTCTTATTCTTGTCGAATGAATTTTTTTTAGCCACATTTACAACGATAAACACGCGGGAGCTATTGCGCAATGTTAATTACATTACAATGAATCTATATAAGCCAAATTAAGACACCCGTGTCATATCAAGACCTTTAAAAAAATAAAATAAGTATATAGCTATTTTTCGTATTCTTGTCGAATGAATTTTTCGTAGCTACATTTACACCGATGAACACGCAGGAGCAAGTGGCCAATGTTTAGTATAATACGATGAGCCTAAATAAGCAAAATTAAGACACCTATATCTTTTTAAGACCTTTAAAGAAAATAAAATAAGTAAATAGCTATTTTTCTTATTCTTGTCGAATGAATTTTTTTTAGCAACATTTAAACCGATGAACACGCAGGAACAATTGCTCAATGTTAAGTACAATACATTGAGCCAAAATAAGCAAAATAAAGACACCTATATCTTTTTAAAACCTTTAAAAAAAATAAAATAAGTAAATAGCTATTTTTCTTATTCTTGTCGAATGAATTTTTTGTAGCTACATTTACACCGGAGAACACGCAGGAGCAAGTGGCCAATGTTAAGTACAATACAATGAGCCTAAATAAGCAAAATTAAGACACCTATATCTTTTGAAGACCTTTAAAAAAATAAAATAAGTAAATAGCTATTTTTCTTATTCTTGTCGAATGAATTTTTTTTAGCTACATTTACACCGATGAACACGCAGGAGCAATTGCTAAATGTTAAGTACAATACAATGAGCTGAAATAAGCAAAATTAAGACACCCTTATCATATCAAGACCTTTAAAAAAAATAAAATAAGTAAATAGCTATTTTTCTTATTCTTGTCGAATGAATTTTTTTTAGCCACATTTACAACGATGAACACGCAGGAGCAATTGCGCAATGTTAATTACAATACAATGAATCTATATAAGCCAAATTAAGACACCCGTGTCATATCAAGACCTTTAAAAAAATAAAATAAGTAAATAGCTATTTTTCTTATTCTTGTCGAATGAATTTTTTTTAGCCACATTTACCACGATGAACACGCAGGAGCTATTGCGCAATGTTAACTACATTACAATGAATCTATATAAGCCAAATTAAGACACCCGTGTTATATCAAGACCTTTAAAAAAATAAAATAAGTATATAGCTATTTTTCGTATTCTTGTCGAATGAATTTTTCGTAGCTACATTTACACAGATGAACACGCAGGAGCAAGTGGCCAATGTTTAGTATAATACGATGAGCTTAAATAAGCAAAATTAAGACACCTATATCTTTTTAAGACCTTTAAAGAAAATAAAATAAGTAAATAGCTATTTTTCTTATTCTTGTCGAATGAATTTTTTTTAGCAACATTTAAACCGATGAACACGCAGGAACAATTGCTCAATGTTAAGTACAATACATTGAGCCAAAATAAGCAAAATAAAGACACCTATATCTTTTTAAAACCTTTAAAAAAAATAAAATAAGTAAATAGCTATTTTTCTTATTCATGTCGAATGAATTTTTTGTAGCTACATTTACACCGGCGAACACGCACGAGCAAGTGGCCAATGTTAAGTACAATACAATGAGCCTAAATAAGCAAAATTAAGACACCTATATCTTTTGAAGACCTTTAAAAAAATAAAATAAGTAAATAGCTATTTTTCTTATTCTTGTCGAATGAATTTTTTTTAGCTACATTTACACCGATGAACACGCAGGAGCAATTGCTAAATGTTAAGTAAAATACAATGAGCTAAAATAAGCAAAATTAAGACACCCTTATCATATCAAGACCTTTAAAAAAAATAAAATAAGTAAATAGCTATTTTTCTTATTCTTGTCGAATGAATTTTTTTTAGCCACATTTACAACGATGAACACGCAGGAGCAATTGCGCAATGTTAATTACAATACAATGAATCTATATAAGCCAAATTAAGACACCCGTGTCATATCAAGACCTTTAAAAAAATAAAATAAGTATATAGCTATTTTTCGTATTCTTGTCGAATGAATTTTTTGTAACTACACTTACACCGATGAACACGCAGGAGCAATTGCCTAATGTTAGATACAGTACATTGAGCCAAAGTAAGCAATATTGAGACACCCATATCTTTTCAAGACCTATAAAAAAAATAAAATAAGTAAATAGCTATTTTTTGTATTCTTGTCGAATGAATTTTTTGTAGCTACATTTGCACCGATGAACACGCAGGAGCAATTGGTCAATGTTTACTATAATACGATGAGCCTAAATAAGCAAAATTAAGGCACCTATATCTTTTTAAGACCTTTAAAGAAAATAAAATATGTAAATAGCTATTTTTCTTATTCTTGTCGAATGAATTTTTTTTAGCAACATTTAAACCGATGAACACGCAGGAACAATTGCTCAATGTTAGGTACAATACATTGAGCCAAATAAGCAAAATTAAGACACCTATATCTTTTTTAAACCTTTAAAAAAAATAAAATAAGTAAATAGCTATTTTTCTTATTCTTGTCGAATGAATTTTTTTAGCTACATTTACACCGATGAACACGCAGAAGCAATTGCTATATGTTATGTACAATACAACGAGCCAAAATAAGCAAAATTAAGACACCTTTATCATATCAAGACCTTTAAAAAAAATAAAATAAGTAAACAGCTATTTTTCTTATTCTTGTCGAATGAATTTTTTTTAGCCACATTTACAACGATGAACACGCAGGAGCAATTGCGCAATGTTAATTACACTACAGTGAATCTATATAAGCCAAATTAAGACACCCTTATCACATCAAGACCTTTAAAAAAAATTAAATAAGTAAATAGCTATTTTTCTTATTCTTGTCGAATGAATTTTTTTTAGCCACATTTACAACGATGAACACGCGGGAGCTATTGCGCAATGTTAATTACATTACAATGAATCTATATAAGCCAAATTAAGACACCCGTGTCATATCAAGACCTTTCAAAAAATAAAATAAGTATATAGCTATTTTTCGTATTCTTGTCGAATGAATTTTTCGTAGCTACATTTACACCGATGAACACGCAGGAGCAGGTGGCCAATGTTTAGTATAATACGATGAGCCTAAATAAGCAAAATTAAGACACCTATATCTTTTTAAGACCTTTAAAGAAAATAAAATAAGTAAATAGCTATTTTTCTTATTCTTGTCGAATGAATTTTTTTTAGCAACATTTAAACCGATGAACACGCAGGAACAATTGCTCAATGTTAAGTACAATACATTGAGCCAAAATAAGCAAAATAAAGACACCTATATCTTTTTAAAACCTTTAAAAAAAATAAAATAAGTAAATAGCTATTTTTCTTATTCTTGTCGAATGAATTTTTTGTAGCTACATTTACACCGGCGAACACGCAGGAGCAAGTGGCCAATGTTAAGTACAATACAATGAGCCTAAATAAGCAAAATTAAGACACCTATATCTTTTGAAGACCTTTAAAAAAATAAAATAAGTAAATAGCTATTTTTCTTATTCTTGTCGAATGAATTTTTTTTAGCTACATTTACACCGATGAACACGCAGGAGCAATTGCTAAATGTTAAGTACAATACAATGAGCTAAAATAAGCAAAATTAAGACACCCTTATCATATCAAGACCTTTAAAAAAAATAAAATAAGTAAATAGCTATTTTTCTTATTCTTGTCGAATGAATTTTTTTTAGCCACATTTACAACGATGAACACGCAGGAGCAATAGCGCAATGTTAATTACAATACAATGAATCTATATAAGCCAAATTAAGACACCCGTGCCATATCAAGACCTTTAAAAAAATAAAATAAGTATATAGCTACTTTTCGTATTCTTGTCGAATGAATTTTTTGTAGCTACATTTACACCGGCGAACACGCAGGAGCAAGTGGCCAATGTTAAGTACAATACAATGAGCCTAAATAAGCAAAATTAAGACACCTATATCTTTTGAAGACCTTTAAAAAAATAAAATAAGTAAATAGCTATTTTTCTTATTCTTGTCGAATGAATTTTTTTTAGCTACATTTACACCGATGAACACGCAGGAGCAATTGCTAAATGTTAAGTACAATACAATGAGCTAAAATAAGCAAAATTAAGACACCCTTATCATATCAAGACCTTTAAAAAAAATAAAATAAGTAAATAGCTATTTTTCTTATTCTTGTCGAATGAATTTTTTTTAGCCACATTTACAACGATGAACACGCAGGAGCAATTGCGCAATGTTAATTACAATACAATGAATCTATATAAGCCAAATTAAGACACCCGTGTCATATCAAGACCTTTAAAAAAATAAAATAAGTATATAGCTATTTTTCGTATTCTTGTCGAATGAATTTTTTGTAACTACACTTACACCGATGAACACGCAGGAGCAATTGCCTAATGTTAGATACAGTACATTGAGCCAAAATAAGCAATATTAAGACACCCATATCTTTTCAAGACCTATAAAAAAAATAAAATAAGTAAATAGCTATTTTTTGTATTCTTGTCGAATGAATTTTTTGTAGCTACATTTGCACCGATGAACACGCAGGAGCAATTGGTCAATGTTTAGTATAATACGATGAGCCTAAATAAGCAAAATTAAGGCACCTATATCTTTTTAAGACCTTTAAAGAAAATAAAATATGTAAATAGCTATTTTTCTTATTCTTGTCGAATGAATTTTTTTTAGCAACATTTAAACCGATGAACACGCAGGAACAATTGCTCAATGTTAGGTACAATACATTGAGCCAAATAAGCAAAATTAAGACACCTATATCTTTTTTAAACCTTTAAAAAAAATAAAATAAGTAAATAGCTATTTTTCTTATTCTTGTCGAATGAATTTTTTTTAGCTACATTTACACCGATGAACACGCAGGAGCAATTGCTATATGTTATGTACAATACAACGAGCCAAAATAAGCAAAATTAAGACACCTTTATCATATCAAGACCTTTAAAAAAAATAAAATAAGTAAACAGCTATTTTTCTTATTCTTGTCGAATGAATTTTTTTTAGCCACATTTACAACGATGAACACGCAGGAGCAATTGCGCAATGTTAATTACACTACAGTGAATCTACATAAGCCAAATTAAGACACCCTTATCACATCAAGACCTTTAAAAAAAATTAAATAAGTAAATAGCTATTTTTCTTATTCTTGTCGAATGAATTTTTTTTAGCCACATTTACAACGATGAACACGCGGGAGCTATTGCGCAATGTTAATTACATTACAGTGAATCTATATAAGCCAAATTAAGACACCCGTGTCATATCAAGACCTTTAAAAAAATAAAATAAGTATATAGCTATTTTTCGTATTCTTGTCGAATGAATTTTTCGTAGCTACATTTACACCGATGAACACGCAGGAGCAGGTGGCCAATGTTTAGTATAATACGATGAGCCTAAATAAGCAAAATTAAGACACCTATATCTTTTTAAGACCTTTAAAGAAAATAAAATAAGTAAATAGCTATTTTTCTTATTCTTGTCGAATGAATTTTTTTTAGCAACATTTAAACCGATGAACACGCAGGAACAATTGCTCAATGTTAAGTACAATACATTGAGCCAAAATAAGCAAAATAAAGACACCTATATCTTTTTAAAACCTTTAAAAAAAATAAAATAAGTAAATAGCTATTTTTCTTATTCTTGTCGAATGAATTTTTTGTAGCTACATTTACACCGGCGAACACGCAGGAGCAAGTGTCCAATGTTAAGTACAATACAATGAGCCTAAATAAGCAAAATTAAGACACCTATATCTTTTGAAGACCTTTAAAAAAATAAAATAAGTAAATAGCTATTTTTCTTATTCTTGTCGAATGAATTTTTTTTAGCTACATTTACACCGATGAACACGCAGGAGCAATTGCTAAATGTTAAGTACAATACAATGAGCTAAAATAAGCAAAATTAAGACACCCTTATCATATCAAGACCTTTAAAAAAAATAAAATAAGTAAATAGCTATTTTTCTTATTCTTGTCGAATGAATTTTTTTTAGCAACATTTAAACCGATGAACACGCAGGAACAATTGCTCAATGTTAAGTACAATACATTGAGCCAAAATAAGCAAAATAAAGACACCTATATCTTTTTAAAACCTTTAAAAAAAATAAAATAAGTAAATAGCTATTTTTCTTATTCATGTCGAATGAATTTTTTGTAGCTACATTTACACCGACGAACACGCACGAGCAAGTGGCCAATGTTAAGTACAATACAATGAGCCTAAATAAGCAAAATTAAGACACCTATATCTTTTTTAAACCTTTAAAAAAAATAAAATAAGTAAATAGCTATTTTTCTTATTCTTGTCGAATGAATTTTTTTTAGCTACATTTACACCGATGAACACGCAGGAGCAATTGCTATATGTTATGTACAATACAACGAGCCAAAATAAGCAAAATTAAGACACCTTTATCATATCAAGACCTTTAAAAAAAATAAAATAAGTAAACAGCTATTTTTCTTATTCTTGTCGAATGAATTTTTTTTAGCCACATTTACAACGATGAACACGCAGGAGCAATTGCGCAATGTTAATTACACTACAGTGAATCTATATAAGCCAAATTAAGACACCCTTATCACATCAAGACCTTTAAAAAAAATTAAATAAGTAAATAGCTATTTTTCTTATTCTTGTCGAATGAATTTTTTTTAGCCACATTTACAACGATGAACACGCGGGAGCTATTGCGCAATGTTAATTACATTACAGTGAATCTATATAAGCCAAATTAAGACACCCGTGTCATATCAAGACCTTTAAAAAAATAAAATAAGTATATAGCTATTTTTCGTATTCTTGTCGAATGAATTTTTCGTAGCTACATTTACACCGATGAACACGCAGGAGCAGGTGGCCAATGTTTAGTATAATACGATGAGCCTAAATAAGCAAAATTAAGACACCTATATCTTTTTAAGACCTTTAAAGAAAATAAAATAAGTAAATAGCTATTTTTCTTATTCTTGTCGAATGAATTTTTTTTAGCAACATTTAAACCGATGAACACGCAGGAACAATTGCTCAATGTTAAGTACAATACAATGAGCCTAAATAAGCAAAATTAAGACACCTATATCTTTTGAAGACCTTTAAAAAAATAAAATAAGTAAATAGCTATTTTTCTTATTCTTGTCGAATGAATTTTTTTTAGCTACATTTACACCGATGAACACGCAGGAGCAATTGCTAAATGTTAAGTACAATACAATGAGCTAAAATAAGCAAAATTAAGACACCCTTATTATATCAAGACCTTTAAAAAAAATAAAATAAGTAAATAGCTATTTTTCTTATTCTTGTCGAATGAATTTTTTTTAGCCACATTTACAACGATGAACACGCAGGAGCAACTGCGCAATGTTAATTACAATACAATGAATCTATATAAGCCAAATTAAGACACCCGTGTCATATCAAGACCTTTAAAAAAATAAAATAAGTGTATAGCTATTTTTCGTATTCTTGTCGAATGAATTTTTTGTAACTACACTTACACCGATGAACACGCAGGAGCAATTGCCTAATGGTAGATACAGTACATTGAGCCCAAATAAGCAATACTAAGACACCCATATCTTTTCAAGACCTATAAAAAAAATAAAATAAGTAAATAGCTATTTTTTGTATTCTTGTCGAATGAATTTTTTGTAGCTACATTTGCACCGATGAACACGCAGGAGCAATTGGTCAATGTTTACTACAATACAATGAGCCTAAACAAGCAAAATTAAGACACCTACATCTTTTTAAGACCTTTAAAAAAAAAAATAAGTAAATAGCTATTTTTCTTATTCTTGCCGAATGAATTTTTTTTAGCTACATTTACACCGATGAACACGCAGGAACAATTGGTCAACGTTAGGTACAATACATTGAGCCAAATAAGCAAAATTAAGACACCTATATATTTTTTAAACCTTTAAAAAAAATAAAATAAGTAAATAGCTATTTTTCTTATTCTTGTCGAATGAATTTTTTTTAGCTACATTTACACCGATGAACACGCAGGAGCAATTGCTGTATGTTATGTACAATACATTGAGCCAAAATAAGCAAAATTAAGACACCTTTATCATATCAAGACCTTAAAAAAAAATAAAATAAGTAAACAGCTATTTTTCTTATTCTTGTCGAATGAATTTTTTTTAGCCACATTTACAACGATGAACACGCAGGAGCAATTGCGCAATGTTAATTACAATACAATGAATCTATATAAGCCAAATTAAGACACCCTTGTCATATCAAGACCTTTAAAAAAATAAAATAAGAATATAGCTACTTTTCGTATTCTTGTCGAATGAATTTTTTGTAGCTACATTTACACCGATGAACACGCAGGAGCAAGTGGTTAATGTTAAGTATAATACTGTGAGCCTAAATAAGCAAAATTAAGACACCTATATCTTTTTAAGACCTTTAAAAAAAATAAAATAAGTAAATAGCTATTTTTCTTATTCTTGTCGAATGAATTTTTTTTAGCTACATTTACACCGATGAACACGCAGGAGCAATTGCTAAATGTTAAGTACAATACAATGAGCTAAAATAAGCAAAATTAAGACACCCTTATCATATCAAGACCTTTAAAAAAAATAAAATAAGTAAATAGCTATTTTTCTTATTCTTGTCGAATGAATTTTTTTTAGCCACATTTACAACGATGAACACGCAGGAGCAATTGCGCAATGTTCATTACAATACAATGAATCTATATAAGCCAAATTAAGACACCCGTGTCATATCAAGACCTTTAAAAAAATAAAATAAGTATATAGCTATTTTTCGTATTCTTGTCGAATGAATTTTTTGTAACTACACTTACACCGATGAACACGCAGGAGCAATTGCCTAATGGTAGATACAGTACATTCAGCCCAAATAAGCAATATTAAGACACCCATATCTTTTCAAGACCTATAAAAAAAATAAAATAAGTAAATAGCTATTTTTTGTATTCTTGTCGAATGAATTTTTTGTAGCTACATTTGCACCGATGAACACGCAGGAGCAATTGGTCAATGTTTACTACAATACAATGAGCCTAAACAAGCAAAATTAAGACACCTACATCTTTTTAAGACCTTTAAAAAAAAAAAATAAGTAAATAGCTATTTTTCTTATTCTTGCCGAATGAATTTTTTTTAGCTACATTTACACCGATGAACACGCAGGAACAACTGGTCAACGTTAGGTACAATACATTGAGCCAAATAAGCAAAATTAAGACACCTATATCTTTTTAAAACCTTTAAAAAAAATAAAATAAGTAAATAGCTATTTTTCTTATTCTTGTCGAATGAATTTTTTTTAGCTACATTTACACCGATGAACACGCAGGAGCAATTGCTATATGTTATGTACAATACAATGAGCCAAAATAAGCAAAATTAAGACACCTTTATCATATCAAGACCTTAAAAAAAAATAAAATAAGTAAACAGCTATTTTTCTTATTCTTGTCGAATGAATTTTTTTTAGCCACATTTACAACGATGAACACGCAGGAGCAATTGCGCAATGTTAATTACAATACAGTGAATCTATATAAGCCAAATTAAGACACCCGTGTCATATCAAGACCTTTAAAAAAATAAAATAAGAATATAGCTACTTTTCGTATTCTTGTCGAATGAATTTTTTGTAGCTACATTTACACCGATGAACACGCAGGAGCAAGTGGCCAATGTTAAGTATAATACTGTGAGCCTAAATAAGCAAAATTAAGACACCTATATCTTTTTAAGACCTTTAAAAAAAATAAAATAAGTAAATAGCTATTTTTCTTATTCTTGTCGAATGAATTTTTTTTAGCTACATTTACACCGATGAACACGCAGGAGCAATTGCTCAATGTTAAGTACAATACAATGAGCCAAAATAAGCAAAATTAGACACTCATATCATATCAAGACCTTTAAATGAAAAAAATAAGTATATAGCTATTTTTCGTATTCTTGTCGAATGAATTTTTTGTAGCTACATTTAAACCGATGAACACGCAGGAGCAATTGCCTAATGTTAGATACAGTACAGTGAGCCTAAATAAGCAAAATTAAGACACCTATATCTTTTGAAGACCATTAAAAAAATAAAATAAGTAAATAGCTATTTTTCTTATTCTTGTCGAATGAATTTTTTTTAGCTACATTTACACCGATGAACACGCAGGAGCAATTGCTAAATGTTAAGTACAATACAATGAGCTAAAATAAGCAAAATTAAGACACCCTTATCATATCAAGACCTTTAAAAAAAATAAAATAAGTAAATAGCTATTTTTCTTATTCTTGTCGAATGAATTTTTTTTAGCCACATTTACAACGATGAACACGCAGGAGCAATTGCGCAATGTTAATTACAATACAATGAATCCATATAAGCCAAATTAAGACACCCGTGTCATATCAAGACCTTTAAAAAAATAAAATAAGTGTATAGCTATTTTTCGTATTCTTGTCGAATGAATTTTTTGTAACTACACTTACACCGATGAACACGCAGGAGCAATTGCTAATGGTAGATACAGTACATTGAGCCCAAATAAGCAATATTAAGACACCCATATCTTTTCAAGACCTATAAAAAAAATAAAATAAGTAAATAGCTATTTTTTGTATTCTTGTCGAATGAATTTTTTGTAGCTACATTTGCACCGATGAACACGCTGGAGCAATTGGTCAATGTTTACTACAATACAATGAGCCTAAACAAGCAAAATTAAGACACCTACATCTTTTTAAGACCTTTAAAAAAAAAAAATAAGTAAATAGCTATTTTTCTTATTCTTGCCGAATGAATTTTTTTTAGCTACATTTACACCGATGAACACGCAGGAACAATTGGTCAACGTTAGGTACAATACATTGAGCCAAATAAGCAAAATTAAGACACCTATATCTTTTTTAAACCTTTAAAAAAAATAAAATAAGTAAATAGCTATTTTTCTTATTCTTGTCGAATGAATTTTTTTTAGCTACATTTACACCGATGAACACGCAGGAGCAATTGCTATATGTTATGTACAATACAATGAGCCAAAATAAGCAAAATTAAGACACCTTTATCATATCAAGACCTTAAAAAAAAATAAAATAAGTAAACAGCTATTTTTCTTATTCTTGTCGAATGAATTTTTTTTAGCCACATTTACAACGATGAACACGCGGGAGCTATTGCGCAATGTTAATTACATTACAGTGAATCTATATAAGCCAAATTAAGACACCCGTGTCATATCAAGACCTTTAAAAAAATAAAATAAGTATATAGCTATTTTTCGTATTCTTGTCGAATGAATTTTTCGTAGCTACATTTACACCGATGAACACGCAGGAGCAGGTGGCCAATGTTTAGTATAATACGATGAGCCTAAATAAGCAAAATTAAGACACCTATATCTTTTTAAGACCTTTAAAGAAAATAAAATAAGTAAATAGCTATTTTTCTTATTCTTGTCGAATGAATTTTTTTTAGCAACATTTAAACCGATGAACACGCAGGAACAATTGCTCAATGTTAAGTACAATACATTGAGCCAAAATAAGCAAAATAAAGACACCTATATCTTTTTAAAACCTTTAAAAAAAATAAAATAAGTAAATAGCTATTTTTCTTATTCTTGTCGAATGAATTTTTTGTAGCTACATTTACACCGGCGAACACGCAGGAGCAAGTGGCCAATGTTAAGTACAATACAATGAGCCTAAATAAGCAAAATTAAGACACCTATATCTTTTGAAGACCTTTAAAAAAATAAAATAAGTAAATAGCTATTTTTCTTATTCTTGTCGAATGAATTTTTTTTAGCTACATTTACACCGATGAACACGCAGGAGCAATTGCTAAATGTTAAGTACAATACAATGAGCTAAAATAAGCAAAATTAAGACACCCTTATCATATCAAGACCTTTAAAAAAAATAAAATAAGTAAATAGCTATTTTTCTTATTCTTGTCGAATGAATTTTTGTTAGCCACATTTACAACGATGAACACGCAGGAGCAATTGCGCAATGTTAATTACAATACAATGAATCTATATAAGCCAAATTAAGACACCCGTGCCATATCAAGACCTTTAAAAAAATAAAATAAGTATATAGCTACTTTTCGTATTCTTGTCGAATGAATTTTTTGTAGCTACATTTACACCGGCGAACACGCAGGAGCAAGTGGCCAATGTTAAGTACAATACAATGAGCCTAAATAAGCAAAATTAAGACACCTATATCTTTTGAAGACCTTTAAAAAAATAAAATAAGTAAATAGCTATTTTTCTTATTCTTGTCGAATGAATTTTTTTTAGCTACATTTACACCGATGAACACGCAGGAGCAATTGCTAAATGTTAAGTACAATACAATGAGCTAAAATAAGCAAAATTAAGACACCCTTATCATATCAAGACCTTTAAAAAAAATAAAATAAGTAAATAGCTATTTTTCTTATTCTTGTCGAATGAATTTTTTTTAGCCACATTTACAACGATGAACACGCAGGAGCAATTGCGCAATGTTAACTACAATACAATGAATCTATATAAGCCAAATTAAGACACCCGTGTCATATCAAGACCTTTAAAAAAATAAAATAAGTGTATAGCTATTTTTCGTATTCTTGTCGAATGAATTTTTTGTAACTACACTTACACCGATGAACACGCAGGAGCAATTGCCTAATGGTAGATACAGTACATTGAGCCCAAAT
Organism: Psococerastis gibbosa; assembly: GCA_963971405.1. Classification (NCBI taxonomy): domain Eukaryota; kingdom Metazoa; phylum Arthropoda; class Insecta; order Psocodea; family Psocidae; genus Psococerastis; species Psococerastis gibbosa. The sequence continues at coordinate 160,457 of CAXART010000001.1, read as the reverse complement.
AAGCAATATTAAGACACCCATATCTTTTCAAGACCTATAAAAAAAATAAAATAAGTAAATAGCTATTTTTTGTATTCTTGTCGAATGAATTTTTTGTAGCTACATTTGCACCGATGAACACGCAGGAGCAATTGGTCAATGTTTACTACAATACAATGAGCCTAAACAAGCAAAATTAAGACACCTACATCTTTTTAAGACCTTTAAAAAAAAAAAATAAGTAAATAGCTATTTTTCTTATTCTTGCCGAATGAATTTTTTTTAGCTACATTTACACCGATGAACACGCAGGAACAATTGGTCAACGTTAGGTACAATACATTGAGCCAAATAAGCAAAATTAAGACACCTATATATTTTTTAAACCTTTAAAAAAAATAAAATAAGTAAATAGCTATTTTTCTTATTCTTGTCGAATGAATTTTTTTTAGCTACATTTACACCGATGAACACGCAGGAGCAATTGCTGTATGTTATGTACAATACAATGAGCCAAAATAAGCAAAATTAAGACACCTTTATCATATCAAGACCTTAAAAAAAATAAAATAAGTAAACAGCTATTTTTCTTATTCTTGTCGAATGAATTTTTTTTAGCCACATTTACAACGATGAACACGCAGGAGCAATTGCGCAATGTTAATTACAATACAATGAATCTATATAAGCCAAATTAAGACACCCGTGTCATATCAAGACCTTTAAAAAAATAAAATAAGAATATAGCTACTTTTCGTATTCTTGTCGAATGAATTTTTTGTAGCTACATTTACACCGATGAACACGCAGGAGCAAGTGGTTAATGTTAAGTATAATACTGTGAGCCTAAATAAGCAAAATTAAGACACCTATATCTTTTTAAGACCTTTAAAAAAAATAAAATAAGTAAATAGCTATTTTTCTTATTCTTGTCGAATGAATTTTTTTTAGCTACATTTACACCGATGAACACGCAGGAGCAATTGCGCAATGTTAATTACAATACAATGAATCTATATAAGCCAAATTAAGACACCCGTGTCATATCAAGACCTTTAAAAAAATAAAATAAGAATATAGCTACTTTTCGTATTCTTGTCGAATGAATTTTTTGTAGCTACATTTACACCGATGAACACGCAGGAGCAAGTGGCCAATGTTAAGTATAATACTGTGAGCCTAAATAAGCAAAATTAAGACACCTATATCTTTTTAAGACCTTTAAAAAAAATAAAATAAGTAAATAGCTATTTTTCTTATTCTTGTCGAATGAATTTTTTTTAGCTACATTTACACCGATGAACACGCAGGAGCAATTGCTCAATGTTAAGTACAATACAATGAGCCAAAATAAGCAAAATTAGACACTCATATCATATCAAGACCTTTAAATGAAAAAAATAAGTATATAGCTATTTTTCGTATTCTTGTCGAATGAATTTTTTGTAGCTACATTTAAACCGATGAACACGCAGGAGCAATTGCCTAATGTTAGATACAGTACAGTGAGCCTAAATAAGCAAAATTAAGACACCTATATCTTTTGAAGACCATTAAAAAAATAAAATAAGTAAATAGCTATTTTTCTTATTCTTGTCGAATGAATTTTTTTTAGCTACATTTACACCGATGAACACGCAGGAGCAATTGCTAAATGTTAAGTACAATACAATGAGCTAAAATAAGCAAAATTAAGACACCCTTATCATATCAAGACCTTTAAAAAAAATAAAATAAGTAAATAGCTATTTTTCTTATTCTTGTCGAATGAATTTTTTTTAGCCACATTTACAACGATGAACACGCAGGAGCAATTGCGCAATGTTAATTACAATACAATGAATCTATATAAGCCAAATTAAGACACCCGTGTCATATCAAGACCTTTAAAAAAATAAAATAAGTGTATAGCTATTTTTCGTATTCTTGTCGAATGAATTTTTTGTAACTACACTTACACCGATGAACACGCAGGAGCAATTGCCTAATGGTAGATACAGTACATTGAGCCCAAATAAGCAATATTAAGACACCCATATCTTTTCAAGACCTATAAAAAAAATAAAATAAGTAAATAGCTATTTTTTGTATTCTTGTCGAATGAATTTTTTGTAGCTACATTTGCACCGATGAACACGCAGGAGCAATTGGTCAATGTTTACTACAATACAATGAGCCTAAACAAGCAAAATTAAGACACCTACATCTTTTTAAGACCTTTAAAAAAAAAAAATAAGTAAATAGCTATTTTTCTTATTCTTGCCGAATGAATTTTTTTTAGCTACATTTACACCGATGAACACGCAGGAACAATTGGTCAACGTTAGGTACAATACATTGAGCCAAATAAGCAAAATTAAGACACCTATATCTTTTTTAAACCTTTAAAAAAAATAAAATAAGTAAATAGCTATTTTTCTTATTCTTGTCGAATGAATTTTTTTTAGCTACATTTACACCGACGAACACGCAGGAGCAATTGCTATATGTTATGTACAATACAATGAGCCAAAATAAGCAAAATTAAGACACCTTTATCATATCAAGACCTTAAAAAAAAATAAAATAAGTAAACAGCTATTTTTCTTATTCTTGTCGAATGAATTTTTTTTAGCCACATTTACAACGATGAACACGCAGGAGCAATTGCGCAATGTTAATTACAATACAATGAATCTATATAAGCCAAATTAAGACACCCGTGTCATATCAAGACCTTTAAAAAAATAAAATAAGAATATAGCTACTTTTCGTATTCTTGTCGAATGAATTTTTTGTAGCTACATTTACACCGATGAACACGCAGGAGCAAGTGGCCAATGTTAAGTATAATACTGTGAGCCTAAATAAGCAAAATTAAGACACCTATATCTTTTTAAGACCTTTAAAAAAAATAAAATAAGTAAATAGCTATTTTTCTTATTCTTGTCGAATGAATTTTTTTTAGCTACATTTACACCGATGAACACGCAGGAGCAATTGCTTAATGTTAAGTACAATACATTGAGCTAAAATAAGCAAAATTAAGACACCCTTATCATATCAAGACCTTTAAAAAAAATAAAATAAGTAAATAGCTATTTTTCTTATTCTTGTCGAATGAATTTTTTTTAGCCACATTTACAACGATGAACACGCAGGAGCAATTGCGCAATGTTAATTACAATACAATGAATCTATATAAGCCAAATTAAGACACCCGTGTCATATCAAGACCTTTAAAAAAATAAAATAAGTATATAGCTATTTTTCGTATTCTTGTCGAATGAATTTTTTGTAACTACACTTACACCGATGAACACGCAGGAGCAATTGCCTAATGGTAGATACAGTACATTGAGCCCAAATAAGCAATATTAAGACACCCATATCTTTTCAAGACCTATAAAAAAAATAAAATAAGTAAATAGCTATTTTTTGTATTCTTGTCGAATGAATTTTTTGTAGCTACATTTGCACCGATGAACACGCAGGAGCAATTGGTCAATGTTTACTACAATACAATGAGCCTAAACAAGCAAAATTAAGACACCTACATCTTTTTAAGACCTTTAAAAAAAAAAAAATAAGTAAATAGCTATTTTTCTTATTCTTGCCGAATGAATTTTTTTTAGCTACATTTACACCGATGAACACGCAGGAACAATTGGTCAACGTTAGGTACAATACATTGAGCCAAATAAGCAAAATTAAGACACCTATATCTTTTTAAAACCTTTAAAAAAAATAAAATAAGTAAATAGCTATTTTTCTTATTCTTGTCGAATGAATTTTTTTTAGCTACATTTACACCGATGAACACGCAGGAGCAATTGCTATATGTTATGTACAATACAATGAGCCAAAATAAGCAAAATTAAGACACCTTTATCATATCAAGACCTTAAAAAAAAATAAAATAAGTAAACAGCTATTTTTCTTATTCTTGTCGAATGAATTTTTTTTAGCCACATTTACAACGATGAACACGCAGGAGCAATTGCGCAATGTTAATTACAATACAATGAATCTATTTAAGCCAAATTAAGACACCCGTGTCATATCAAGACCTTTAAAAAAATAAAATAAGAATATAGCTACTTTTCGTATTCTTGTCGAATGAATTTTTTGTAGCTACATTTACACCGATGAACACGCAGGAGCAAGTGGCCAATGTTAAGTATAATACTGTGAGCCTAAATAAGCAAAATTAAGACACCTATATCTTTTTAAGACCTTTAAAAAAAATAAAATAAGTAAATAGCTATTTTTCTTATTCTTGTCGAATGAATTTTTTTTAGCTACATTTACACCGATGAACACGCAGGAGCAATTGCTCAATGTTAAGTACAATACAATGAGCCAAAATAAGCAAAATTAGACACTCATATCATATCAAGACCTTTAAATGAAAAAAATAAGTATATAGCTATTTTTCGTATTCTTGTCGAATGAATTTTTTGTAGCTACATTTAAACCGATGAACACGCAGGAGCAATTGCCTAATGTTAGATACAGTACAGTGAGCCTAAATAAGCAAAATTAAGACACCTATATCTTTTGAAGACCTTTAAAAAAATAAAATAAGTAAATAGCTATTTTTCTTATTCTTGTCGAATGAATTTTTTTTAGCTACATTTACACCGATGAACACGCAGGAGCAATTGCTAAATGTTAAGTACAATACAATGAGCTAAAATAAGCAAAATTAAGACACCCTTATCATATCAAGACCTTTAAAAAAAATAAAATAAGTAAATAGCTATTTTTCTTATTCTTGTCGAATGAATTTTTTTTAGCCACATTTACAACGATGAACACGCAGGAGCAATTGCGCAATGTTAATTACAATACAATGAATCTATATAAGCCAAATTAAGACACCCGTGCCATATCAAGACCTTTAAAAAAATAAAATAAGTATATAGCTACTTTTCGTATTCTTGTCGAATGAATTTTTTGTAGCTACATTTACACCGGCGAACACGCAGGAGCAAGTGGCCAATGTTAAGTACAATACAATGAGCCTAAATAAGCAAAATTAAGACACCTATATCTTTTGAAGACCTTTAAAAAAATAAAATAAGTAAATAGCTATTTTTCTTATTCTTGTCGAATGAATTTTTTTTAGCTACATTTACACCGATGAACACGCAGGAGCAATTGCTAAATGTTAACTACAATACAATGAGCTAAAATAAGCAAAATTAAGACACCCTTATCATATCAAGACCTTTAAAAAAAATAAAATAAGTAAATAGCTATTTTTCTTATTCTTGTCGAATGAATTTTTTTTAGCCACATTTACAACGATGAACACGCAGGAGCAATTGCGCAATGTTAATTACAATACAATGAATCTATATAAGCCAAATTAAGACACCCGTGTCATATCAAGACCTTTAAAAAAATAAAATAAGTATATAGCTATTTTTCGTATTCTTGTCGAATGAATTTTTTGTAACTACACTTACACCGATGAACACGCAGGAGCAATTGCCTAATGGTAGATACAGTACATTGAGCCCAAATAAGCAATATTAAGACACCCATATCTTTTCAAGACCTATAAAAAAAATAAAATAAGTAAATAGCTATTTTTTGTATTCTTGTCGAATGAATTTTTTGTAGCTACATTTGCACCGATGAACACGCAGGAGCAATTGGCCAATGTTTACTACAATACAGTGAGCCTAATCAAGCAAAATTAAGACACCTACATCTTTTTAAGACCTTTAAAAAAAAAAATAAGTAAATAGCTATTTTTCTTATTCTTGCCGAATGAATTTTTTTTAGCTACATTTACACCGATGAACACGCAGGAACAATTGGTCAACGTTAGGTACAATACATTGAGCCAAATAAGCAAAATTAAGACACCTATATCTTTTTTAAACCTTTAAAAAAAATAAAATAAGTAAATAGCTATTTTTCTTATTCTTGTCGAATGAATTTTTTTTAGCTACATTTACACCGATGAACACGCAGGAGCAATTGGTCAATGTTAACTACAATACAATGAGCCTAAACAAGCAAAATTAAGACACCTACATCTTTTTAAGACCTTTAAAAAAAAAAAATAAGTAAATAGCTATTTTTCTTATTCTTGCCAAATGAATTTTTTTTAGCTACATTTACACCGATGAACACGCAGGAACAATTGGTCAACGTTAGGTACAATACATTGAGCCAAATAAGCAAAATTAAGACACCTATATCTTTTTTAAACCTTTAAAAAAAATAAAATAAGTAAATAGCTATTTTTCTTATTCTTGTCGAATGAATTTTTTTTAGCTACATTTACACCGATGAACACGCAGGAGCAATTGCTATATGTTATGTACAATACAATGAGCCAAAATAAGCAAAATTAAGACACCTTTATCATATCAAGACCTTAAAAAAAATAAAATAAGTAAACAGCTATTTTTCTTATTCTTGTCGAATGAATTTTTTTTAGCCACATTTACAACGATGAACACGCAGGAGCAATTGCCTAATGGTAGATACAGTACATTGAGCCCCCATGAGACACCCATATCTTTTCAAGACCTATAAAAAAAATAAAATAAGTAAATAGCTATTTTTTGTATTCTTGTCGAATGAATTTTTTGTAGCTACATTTGCACCGATGAACACGCAGGAGCAATTGGTCAATGTTTACTACAATACAATGAGCCTAAACAAGCAAAATTAAGACACCTACATCTTTTTAAGACCTTTAAAAAAAAAAAAATAAGTAAATAGCTATTTTTCTTATTCTTGCCGAATGAATTTTTTTTAGCTACATTTACACCGATGAACACGCAGGAACAATTGGTCAACGTTAGGTACAATACATTGAGCCAAATAAGCAAAATTAAGACACCTATATCTTTTTAAAACCTTTAAAAAAAATAAAATAAGTAAATAGCTATTTTTCTTATTCTTGTCGAATGAATTTTTTTTAGCTACATTTACACCGATGAACACGCAGGAGCAATTGCTATATGTTATGTACAATACAATGAGCCAAAATAAGCAAAATTAAGACACCTTTATCATATCAAGACCTTAAAAAAAAATAAAATAAGTAAACAGCTATTTTTCTTATTCTTGTCGAATGAATTTTTTTTAGCCACATTTACAACGATGAACACGCAGGAGCAATTGCGCAATGTTAATTACAATACAATGAATCTATTTAAGCCAAATTAAGACACCCGTGTCATATCAAGACCTTTAAAAAAATAAAATAAGAATATAGCTACTTTTCGTATTCTTGTCGAATGAATTTTTTGTAGCTACATTTACACCGATGAACACGCAGGAGCAAGTGGCCAATGTTAAGTATAATACTGTGAGCCTAAATAAGCAAAATTAAGACACCTATATCTTTTTAAGACCTTTAAAAAAAATAAAATAAGTAAATAGCTATTTTTCTTATTCTTGTCGAATGAATTTTTTTTAGCTACATTTACACCGATGAACACGCAGGAGCAATTGCTCAATGTTAAGTACAATACAATGAGCCAAAATAAGCAAAATTAGACACTCATATCATATCAAGACCTTTAAATGAAAAAAATAAGTATATAGCTATTTTTCGTATTCTTGTCGAATGAATTTTTTGTAGCTACATTTAAACCGATGAACACGCAGGAGCAATTGCCTAATGTTAGATACAGTACAGTGAGCCTAAATAAGCAAAATTAAGACACCTATATCTTTTGAAGACCTTTAAAAAAATAAAATAAGTAAATAGCTATTTTTCTTATTCTTGTCGAATGAATTTTTTTTAGCTACATTTACACCGATGAACACGCAGGAGCAATTGCTAAATGTTAAGTACAATACAATGAGCTAAAATAAGCAAAATTAAGACACCCTTATCATATCAAGACCTTTAAAAAAAATAAAATAAGTAAATAGCTATTTTTCTTATTCTTGTCGAATGAATTTTTTTTAGCCACATTTACAACGATGAACACGCAGGAGCAATTGCGCAATGTTAATTACAATACAATGAATCTATATAAGCCAAATTAAGACACCCGTGCCATATCAAGACCTTTAAAAAAATAAAATAAGTATATAGCTACTTTTCGTATTCTTGTCGAATGAATTTTTTGTAGCTACATTTACACCGGCGAACACGCAGGAGCAAGTGGCCAATGTTAAGTACAATACAATGAGCCTAAATAAGCAAAATTAAGACACCTATATCTTTTGAAGACCTTTAAAAAAATAAAATAAGTAAATAGCTATTTTTCTTATTCTTGTCGAATGAATTTTTTTTAGCTACATTTACACCGATGAACACGCAGGAGCAATTGCTAAATGTTAACTACAATACAATGAGCTAAAATAAGCAAAATTAAGACACCCTTATCATATCAAGACCTTTAAAAAAAATAAAATAAGTAAATAGCTATTTTTCTTATTCTTGTCGAATGAATTTTTTTTAGCCACATTTACAACGATGAACACGCAGGAGCAATTGCGCAATGTTAATTACAATACAATGAATCTATATAAGCCAAATTAAGACACCCGTGTCATATCAAGACCTTTAAAAAAATAAAATAAGTATATAGCTATTTTTCGTATTCTTGTCGAATGAATTTTTTGTAACTACACTTACACCGATGAACACGCAGGAGCAATTGCCTAATGGTAGATACAGTACATTGAGCCCAAATAAGCAATATTAAGACACCCATATCTTTTCAAGACCTATAAAAAAAATAAAATAAGTAAATAGCTATTTTTTGTATTCTTGTCGAATGAATTTTTTGTAGCTACATTTGCACCGATGAACACGCAGGAGCAATTGGTCAATGTTTACTACAATACAGTGAGCCTAATCAAGCAAAATTAAGACACCTACATCTTTTTAAGACCTTTAAAAAAAAAAATAAGTAAATAGCTATTTTTCTTATTCTTGCCGAATGAATTTTTTTTAGCTACATTTACACCGATGAACACGCAGGAACAATTGGTCAACGTTAGGTACAATACATTGAGCCAAATAAGCAAAATTAAGACACCTATATCTTTTTTAAACCTTTAAAAAAAATAAAATAAGTAAATAGCTATTTTTCTTATTCTTGTCGAATGAATTTTTTTTAGCTACATTTACACCGATGAACACGCAGGAGCAATTGGTCAATGTTAACTACAATACAATGAGCCTAAACAAGCAAAATTAAGACACCTACATCTTTTTAAGACCTTTAAAAAAAAAAAATAAGTAAATAGCTATTTTTCTTATTCTTGCCAAATGAATTTTTTTTAGCTACATTTACACCGATGAACACGCAGGAACAATTGGTCAACGTTAGGTACAATACATTGAGCCAAATAAGCAAAATTAAGACACCTATATCTTTTTTAAACCTTTAAAAAAAATAAAATAAGTAAATAGCTATTTTTCTTATTCTTGTCGAATGAATTTTTTTTAGCTACATTTACACCGATGAACACGCAGGAGCAATTGCTATATGTTATGTACAATACAATGAGCCAAAATAAGCAAAATTAAGACACCTTTATCATATCAAGACCTTAAAAAAAATAAAATAAGTAAACAGCTATTTTTCTTATTCTTGTCGAATGAATTTTTTTTAGCCACATTTACAACGATGAACACGCAGGAGCAATTGCGCAATGTTAATTACAATACAATGAATCTATATAAGCCAAATTAAGACACCCTTGTCATATCAAGACCTTTAAAAAAATAAAATAAGAATATAGCTACTTTTCGAATTCTTGTCGAATGAATTTTTTGTAGCTACATTTACACCGATGAACACGCAGGAGCAATTGGTCAATGTTTACTACAATACAATGAGCCTAAACAAGCAAAATTAAGACACCTACATCTTTTTAAGACCTTTAAAAAAAAAAAAATAAGTAAATAGCTATTTTTCTTATTCTTGCCGAATGAATTTTTTTTAGCTACATTTACACCGATGAACACGCAGGAACAATTGGTCAACGTTAGGTACAATACATTGAGCCAAATAAGCAAAATTAAGACACCTATATCTTTTTAAAACCTTTAAAAAAAATAAAATAAGTAAATAGCTATTTTTCTTATTCTTGTCGAATGAATTTTTTTTAGCTACATTTACACCGATGAACACGCAGGAGCAATTGCTATATGTTATGTACAATACAATGAGCCAAAATAAGCAAAATTAAGACACCTTTATCATATCAAGACCTTAAAAAAAAATAAAATAAGTAAACAGCTATTTTTCTTATTCTTGTCGAATGAATTTTTTTTAGCCACATTTACAACGATGAACACGCAGGAGCAATTGCGCAATGTTAATTACAATACAATGAATCTATTTAAGCCAAATTAAGACACCCGTGTCATATCAAGACCTTTAAAAAAATAAAATAAGAATATAGCTACTTTTCGTATTCTTGTCGAATGAATTTTTTGTAGCTACATTTACACCGATGAACACGCAGGAGCAAGTGGCCAATGTTAAGTATAATACTGTGAGCCTAAATAAGCAAAATTAAGACACCTATATCTTTTTAAGACCTTTAAAAAAAATAAAATAAGTAAATAGCTATTTTTCTTATTCTTGTCGAATGAATTTTTTTTAGCTACATTTACACCGATGAACACGCAGGAGCAATTGCTCAATGTTAAGTACAATACAATGAGCCAAAATAAGCAAAATTAGACACTCATATCATATCAAGACCTTTAAATGAAAAAAATAAGTATATAGCTATTTTTCGTATTCTTGTCGAATGAATTTTTTGTAGCTACATTTAAACCGATGAACACGCAGGAGCAATTGCCTAATGTTAGATACAGTACAGTGAGCCTAAATAAGCAAAATTAAGACACCTATATCTTTTGAAGACCTTTAAAAAAATAAAATAAGTAAATAGCTATTTTTCTTATTCTTGTCGAATGAATTTTTTTTAGCTACATTTACACCGATGAACACGCAGGAGCAATTGCTAAATGTTAAGTACAATACAATGAGCTAAAATAAGCAAAATTAAGACACCCTTATCATATCAAGACCTTTAAAAAAAATAAAATAAGTAAATAGCTATTTTTCTTATTCTTGTCGAATGAATTTTTTTTAGCCACATTTACAACGATGAACACGCAGGAGCAATTGCGCAATGTTAATTACAATACAATGAATCTATATAAGCCAAATTAAGACACCCGTGCCATATCAAGACCTTTAAAAAAATAAAATAAGTATATAGCTACTTTTCGTATTCTTGTCGAATGAATTTTTTGTAGCTACATTTACACCGGCGAACACGCAGGAGCAAGTGGCCAATGTTAAGTACAATACAATGAGCCTAAATAAGCAAAATTAAGACACCTATATCTTTTGAAGACCTTTAAAAAAATAAAATAAGTAAATAGCTATTTTTCTTATTCTTGTCGAATGAATTTTTTTTAGCTACATTTACACCGATGAACACGCAGGAGCAATTGCTAAATGTTAACTACAATACAATGAGCTAAAATAAGCAAAATTAAGACACCCTTATCATATCAAGACCTTTAAAAAAAATAAAATAAGTAAATAGCTATTTTTCTTATTCTTGTCGAATGAATTTTTTTTAGCCACATTTACAACGATGAACACGCAGGAGCAATTGCGCAATGTTAATTACAATACAATGAATCTATATAAGCCAAATTAAGACACCCGTGTCATATCAAGACCTTTAAAAAAATAAAATAAGTATATAGCTATTTTTCGTATTCTTGTCGAATGAATTTTTTGTAACTACACTTACACCGATGAACACGCAGGAGCAATTGCCTAATGGTAGATACAGTACATTGAGCCCAAATAAGCAATATTAAGACACCCATATCTTTTCAAGACCTATAAAAAAAATAAAATAAGTAAATAGCTATTTTTTGTATTCTTGTCGAATGAATTTTTTGTAGCTACATTTGCACCGATGAACACGCAGGAGCAATTGGTCAATGTTTACTACAATACAATGAGCCTAATCAAGCAAAATTAAGACACCTACATCTTTTTAAGACCTTTAAAAAAAAAAATAAGTAAATAGCTATTTTTCTTATTCTTGCCGAATGAATTTTTTTTAGCTACATTTACACCGATGAACACGCAGGAACAATTGGTCAACGTTAGGTACAATACATTGAGCCAAATAAGCAAAATTAAGACACCTATATCTTTTTTAAACCTTTAAAAAAAATAAAATAAGTAAATAGCTATTTTTCTTATTCTTGTCGAATGAATTTTTTTTAGCTACATTTACACCGATGAACACGCAGGAGCAATTGGTCAATGTTAACTACAATACAATGAGCCTAAACAAGCAAAATTAAGACACCTACATCTTTTTAAGACCTTTAAAAAAAAAAAATAAGTAAATAGCTATTTTTCTTATTCTTGCCAAATGAATTTTTTTTAGCTACATTTACACCGATGAACACGCAGGAACAATTGGTCAACGTTAGGTACAATACATTGAGCCAAATAAGCAAAATTAAGACACCTATATCTTTTTTAAACCTTAAAAAAAAATAAAATAAGTAAATAGCTATTTTTCTTATTCTTGTCGAATGAATTTTTTTTAGCTACATTTACACCGATGAACACGCAGGAGCAATTGCTATATGTTATGTACAATACAATGAGCCAAAATAAGCAAAATTAAGACACCTTTATCATATCAAGACCTTAAAAAAAATAAAATAAGTAAACAGCTATTTTTCTTATTCTTGTCGAATGAATTTTTTTTAGCCACATTTACAACGATGAACACGCAGGAGCAATTGCGCAATGTTAATTACAACACAATGAATCTATATAAGCCAAATTAAGACACCCTTGTCATATCAAGACCTTTAAAAAAATAAAATAAGAATATAGCTACTTTTCGAATTCTTGTCGAATGAATTTTTTGTAGCTACATTTACACCGATGAACACGCAGGAGCAAGTGGCCAATGTTAAGTATAATACTGTGAGCCTAAATAAGCAAAATTAAGACACCTATATCTTTTTAAGACCTTTAAAAAAAATAAAATAAGTAAATAGCTATTTTTCTTATTCTTGTCGAATGAATTTTTTTTAGCTACATTTACACCGATGAACACGCAGGAGCAATTGGTCAATGTTAAGTACAATACAATGAGCCAAAATAAGCAAAATTAGACACTCATATCATATCAAGACCTTTAAATGAAAAAAATAAGTATATAGCTATTTTTCGTATTCTTGTCGAATGAATTTTTTGTAGCTACATTTAAACCGATGAACACGCAGGAGCAATTGCCTAATGTTAGATACAGTACAGTGAGCCAAAATAAGCAATATCAAGACACCCATATCTTTTCCAGACCTATAAAAAAAATAAAATAAGTAAATAGCTATTTTTTGTATTCTTGTCGAATGAATTTTTTGTAGCTACATTTACACCGATGAACACGCTGGAGCAATTGCCTAACGTTAGATACACTACAGGGAGCCAAAATATGCAAAACTAAGACTCCTATATCTTTTTAAAACCTTTAAAAAAATAAAATAAGTATATAGCTATTTTTCGTATTCTTGCCTTATGAATTTTTTTAAGCTACATTTACACCGATGAACACGCAGGAGCAATTGCTCAATATTTAATACAATACATTGAGCCAAAATAATCAAAATTAAGACACCCTTATCATATCAAGACCTTTTAAAAAAATAAAATAAGTAAATAGCTATTTTTCTTATTCTTGTCGAATGAATTTTTTTTAGCTACATTTACACCGATGAACACGCAGGAGTAATTGCGCAATGTTAATTACATTACAATGAATCTATATAAGCCAAATTAAGACACCCGTGTCATATCAAGACCTTTAAAAAAATAAAATAAGTATATAGCTATTTTTCGTATTCTTGTCGAATGAATTTTTTTTAGCCACATTTACAACGATGAACACGCGGGAGCTATTGCGCAATGTTAATTACATTACAATGAATCTATGTAAGCCAAATTAAGACACCCGTGTCATATCAAGACCTTTAAAAAAATAAAATAAGTATATAGCTATTTTTCGTATTCTTGTCGAATGAATTTTTCGTAGCTACATTTACACCGATGAACACGCTGGAGCAAGTGGCCAATGTTTAGTATAATACGATGAGCCTAAATAAGCAAAATTAAGACACCTATATCTTTTTAAGACCTTTAAAGAAAATAAAATAAGTAAATAGCTATTTTTCTTATTCTTGTCGAATGAATTTTTTTTAGCAACATTTAAACCGATGAACACGCAGGAACAATTGCTCAATGTTAAGTACAATACATTGAGCCAAAATAAGCAAAATAGAGACACCTATATCTTTTTAAAACCTTTAAAAAAAATAATATAAGTAAATAGCTATTTTTTGTATTCTTGTCGAATGAATTTTTTGTAGCTACATTTGCACCGATGAACACGCAGGAGCAATTGGTCAATGTTTACTACAATACAATGAGCCTAAACAAGCAAAATTAAGACACCTACATCTTTTTAAGACCTTTAAAAAAAAAAATAAGTAAATAGCTATTTTTCTTATTCTTGCCGAATGAATTTTTTTTAGCTACATTTACACCGATGAACACGCAGGAACAATTGGTCAATGTTAGGTACAATACATTGAGCCAAATAAGCAAAATTAAGACACCTATATCTTTTTTAAACCTTTAAAAAAAATAAAATAAGTAAATAGCTATTTTTCTTATTCTTGTCGAATGAATTTTTTTTAGCTACATTTACACCGATGAACACGCAGGAGTAATTGCGCAATGTTAATTACATTACAATGAATCTATATAAGCCAAATTAAGACACCCGTGTCATATCAAGACCTTTAAAAAAATAAAATAAGTATATAGCTATTTTTCCTATTCTTGTCGAATGAATTTTTTTTAGCCACATTTACAACGATGAACACGCGGGAGCTATTGCGCAATGTTAATTACATTACAATGAATCTATATAAGCCAAATTAAGACACCCGTGTCATATCAAGACCTTTAAAAAAATAAAATAAGTATATAGCTATTTTTCGTATTCTTGTCGAATGAATTTTTCGTAGCTACATTTACACCGATGAACACGCTGGAGCAAGTGGCCAATGTTTAGTATAATACGATGAGCCTAAATAAGCAAAATTAAGACACCTATATCTTTTTAAGACCTTTAAAGAAAATAAAATAAGTAAATAGCTATTTTTCTTATTCTTGTCGAATGAATTTTTTTTAGCAACATTTAAACCGATGAACACGCAGGAACAATTGCTCAATGTTAAGTACAATACATTGAGCCAAAATAAGCAAAATAAAGACACCTATATCTTTTTAAAACCTTTAAAAAAAATAAAATAAGTAAATAGCTATTTTTCTTATTCTTGTCGAATGAATTTTTTGTAGCTACATTTACACCGGCGAACACGCAGGAGCAAGTGGCCAATGTTAAGTACATTACAATGAGCCTAAATAAGCAAAATTAAGACACCTATATCTTTTGAAGACCTTTAAAAAAATAAAATAAGTAAATAGCTATTTTTCTTATTCTTGTCGAATGAATTTTTTTTAGCTACATTTACACCGATGAACACGCAGGAGCAATTGCTAAATGTTAAGTACAATACAATGAGCTAAAATAAGCAAAATTAAGACACCCTTATCATATCAAGACCTTTAAAAAAAATAAAATAAGTAAATAGCTATTTTTCTTATTCTTGTCGAATGAATTTTTTTTAGCCACATTTACAACGATGAACACGCAGGAGCAATTGCGCAATGTTAATTACAATACAATCAATCTATATAAGCCAAATTAAGACACCCGTGTCATATCAAGACCTTTAAAAAAATAAAATAAGTATATAGCTATTTTTCGTATTCTTGTCGAATGAATTTTTTGTAACTACACTTACACCGATGAACACGCAGGAGCAATTGCCTAATGGTAGATAAGGTACATTGAGCCCAAATAAGCAATGTTAAGACACCCATATCTTTTCAAGACCTATAAAAAAAATAAAATAAGTAAATAGCTATTTTTTGTATTCTTGTCGAATGAATTTTTTGTAGCTACATTTGCACCGATGAACACGCAGGAGCAATTGGTCAATGTTTACTACAATACAATGAGCCTAAACAAGCAAAATTAAGACACCTACATCTTTTTAAGACCTTTAAAAAAAAAAAATAAGTAAATAGCTATTTTTCTTATTCTTGCCGAATGAATTTTTTTTAGCTACATTTACACCGATGAACACGCAGGAACAATTGGTCAACGTTTACTACAATACATTGAGCCAAATAAGCAAAATTAAGACACCTATATCTTTTTTAAACCTTTAAAAAAAATAAAATAAGTAAATAGCTATTTTTCTTATTCTTGTCGAATGAATTTTTTTTAGCTACATTTACACCGATGAACACGCAGGAGCAATTGCTCAATGTTAAGTACAATACAATGAGCCAAAATAAGCAAAATTAAGACACTCATATCATATCAAGACCTTTAAATGAAAAAAATAAGTATATAGCTATTTTTCGTATTCTTGTCGAATGAATTTTTTTTAGCCACATTTACAACGATGAACACGCAAGAGCAATTGCGCAATGTTAATTACAATACAATGAATCTATATAAGCCAAATTAAGACACCCGTGTCATATCAAGACCTTTAAAAAAATAAAATAAGAATATAGCTACTTTTCGTATTCTTGTCGAATGAATTTTTTGTAGCTACATTTACACCGATGAACACGCAGGAGCAAGTGGCCAATGTTAAGTATAATATAAGCAAAATTAAGACACCTTTATCATATCAAGACCTTAAAAAAAAATAAAATAAGTAAACAGCTATTTTTCTTATTCTTGTCGAATGAATTTTTTTTAGCCACATTTACAACGATGAACACGCAAGAGCAATTGCGCAATGTTAATTACAATACAATGAATCTATATAAGCCAAATTAAGACACCCGTGTCATATCAAGACCTTTAAAAAAATAAAATAAGAATATAGCTACTTTTCGTATTCTTGTCGAATGAATTTTTTGTAGCTACATTTACACCGATGAACACGCAGGAGCAAGTGGCCAATGTTAAGTATAATATAAGCAAAATTAAGACACCTATATCTTTTTAAGACCTTTAAAAAAAATAAAATAAGTAAATAGCTATTTTTCTTATTCTTGTCGAATGAATTTTTTTTAGCTACATTTACACCGATGAACACGCAGGAGCAATTGCTCAATGTTAAGTACAATACAATGAGCCAAAATAAGCAAAATTAGACACTCATATCATATCAAGACCTTTAAATGAAAAAAATAAGTATATAGCTATTTTTCGTATTCTTGTCGAATGAATTTTTTGTAGCTACATTTAAACCGATGAACACGCAGGAGCAATTGCCTAATGTTAGATACAGTACAGTGAGCCAAAATAAGCAATATTAAGACACCCATATCTTTTCCAGACCTATAAAAAAAATAAAATAAGTAAATAGCTATTTTTTGTATTCTTGTCGAATGAATTTTTTGTAGCTACATTTGCACCGATGAACACGCAGGAGCAATTGGTCAATGTTTACTACAATACAATGAGCCTAAACAAGCAAAATTAAGACACCTACATCTTTTTTAGACCTTTAAAAAAAAAAATAAGTAAATAGCTATTTTTCTTATTCTTGCCGAATGAATTTTTTTTAGCTACATTTACACCGATGAACACGCAGAAACAATTGGTCAATGTTAGGTACAATACATTGAGCCAAATAAGCAAAATTAAGACACCTATATCTTTTTTAAACCTTTAAAAAAAATAAAATAAGTAAATAGCTATTTTTCTTATTCTTGTCGAATGAATTTTTTTTAGCTACATTTACACCGATGAACACGCAGGAGTAATTGCTATATGTTATGTACAATACAATGAGCCAAAATAAGCAAAATTAAGACACCTTTATCATATCAAGACCTTTAAAAAAAATAAAATAAGTAAACAGCTATTTTTCTTATTCTTGTCGAATGAATTTTTTTTAGCCACATTTACAACGATGAACACGCAGGAGCAATTGCGCAATGTTAATTACAATACAATGAATCTATATAAGCCAAATTAAGACACCCGTGTCATATCAAGACCTTTAAAAAAATAAAATAAGTATATAGCTACTTTTCGTATTCTTGTCGAATGAATTTTTTGTAGCTACATTTACACCGGCGAACACGCAGGAGCAAGTGGCCAATGTTAAGTACAATACAATGAGCCTAAATAAGCAAAATTAAGACACCTATATCTTTTGAAGACCTTTAAAAAAATAAAATAAGTAAATAGCTATTTTTCTTATTCTTGTCGAATGAATTTTTTTTAGCCACATTTACAACGATGAACACGCAGGAGCAATTGCGCAATGTTAATTACAATACAATCAATCTATATAAGCCAAATTAAGACACCCGTGTCATATCAAGACCTTTAAAAAAATAAAATAAGTATATAGCTATTTTTCGTATTCTTGTCGAATGAATTTTTTGTAACTACACTTACACCGATGAACACGCAGGAGCAATTGCCTAATGGTAGATAAGGTACATTGAGCCCAAATAAGCAATGTTAAGACACCCATATCTTTTCAAGACCTATAAAAAAAATAAAATAAGTAAATAGCTATTTTTTGTATTCTTGTCGAATGAATTTTTTGTAGCTACATTTGCACCGATGAACACGCAGGAGCAATTGGTCAATGTTTACTACAATACAATGAGCCTAAACAAGCAAAATTAAGACACCTACATCTTTTTAAGACCTTTAAAAAAAAAAATAAGTAAATAGCTATTTTTCTTATTCTTGCCGAATGAATTTTTTTTAGCTACATTTACACCGATGAACACGCAGGAACAATTGGTCAACGTTTACTACAATACATTGAGCCAAATAAGCAAAATTAAGACACCTATATCTTTTTTAAACCTTTAAAAAAAATAAAATAAGTAAATAGCTATTTTTCTTATTCTTGTCGAATGAATTTTTTTTAGCTACATTTACACCGATGAACACGCAGGAGCAATTGCTATATGTTATGTACAATACAATGAGCCAAAATAAGCAAAATTAAGACACCTTTATCATATCAAGACCTTAAAAAAAAATAAAATAAGTAAACAGCTATTTTTCTTATTCTTGTCGAATGAATTTTTTTTAGCCACATTTACAACGATGAACACGCAGGAACAATTGGTCAATGTTAGGTACAATACATTGAGCCAAATAAGCAAAATTAAGACACCTATATCTTTTTTAAACCTTTAAAAAAAATAAAATAAGTAAATAGCTATTTTTCTTATTCTTGTCGAATGAATTTTTTTTAGCTACATTTACACCGATGAACACGCAGGAGTAATTGCGCAATGTTAATTACATTACAATGAATCTATATAAGCCAAATTAAGACACCCGTGTCATATCAAGACCTTTAAAAAAATAAAATAAGTATATAGCTATTTTTCCTATTCTTGTCGAATGAATTTTTTTTAGCCACATTTACAACGATGAACACGCGGGAGCTATTGCGCAATGTTAATTACATTACAATGAATCTATATAAGCCAAATTAAGACACCCGTGTCATATCAAGACCTTTAAAAAAATAAAATAAGTATATAGCTATTTTTCGTATTCTTGTCGAATGAATTTTTCGTAGCTACATTTACACCGATGAACACGCTGGAGCAAGTGGCCAATGTTTAGTATAATACGATGAGCCTAAATAAGCAAAATTAAGACACCTATATCTTTTTAAGACCTTTAAAGAAAATAAAATAAGTAAATAGCTATTTTTCTTATTCTTGTCGAATGAATTTTTTTTAGCAACATTTAAACCGATGAACACGCAGGAACAATTGCTCAATGTTAAGTACAATACATTGAGCCAAAATAAGCAAAATAAAGACACCTATATCTTTTTAAAACCTTTAAAAAAAATAAAATAAGTAAATAGCTATTTTTCTTATTCTTGTCGAATGAATTTTTTGTAGCTACATTTACACCGGCGAACACGCAGGAGCAAGTGGCCAATGTTAAGTACATTACAATGAGCCTAAATAAGCAAAATTAAGACACCTATATCTTTTGAAGACCTTTAAAAAAATAAAATAAGTAAATAGCTATTTTTCTTATTCTTGTCGAATGAATTTTTTTTAGCTACATTTACACCGATGAACACGCAGGAGCAATTGCTAAATGTTAAGTACAATACAATGAGCTAAAATAAGCAAAATTAAGACACCCTTATCATATCAAGACCTTTAAAAAAAATAAAATAAGTAAATAGCTATTTTTCTTATTCTTGTCGAATGAATTTTTTTTAGCCACATTTACAACGATGAACACGCAGGAGCAATTGCGCAATGTTAATTACAATACAATCAATCTATATAAGCCAAATTAAGACACCCGTGTCATATCAAGACCTTTAAAAAAATAAAATAAGTATATAGCTATTTTTCGTATTCTTGTCGAATGAATTTTTTGTAACTACACTTACACCGATGAACACGCAGGAGCAATTGCCTAATGGTAGATAAGGTACATTGAGCCCAAATAAGCAATGTTAAGACACCCATATCTTTTCAAGACCTATAAAAAAAATAAAATAAGTAAATAGCTATTTTTTGTATTCTTGTCGAATGAATTTTTTGTAGCTACATTTGCACCGATGAACACGCAGGAGCAATTGGTCAATGTTTACTACAATACAATGAGCCTAAACAAGCAAAATTAAGACACCTACATCTTTTTAAGACCTTTAAAAAAAAAAAATAAGTAAATAGCTATTTTTCTTATTCTTGCCGAATGAATTTTTTTTAGCTACATTTACACCGATGAACACGCAGGAACAATTGGTCAACGTTTACTACAATACATTGAGCCAAATAAGCAAAATTAAGACACCTATATCTTTTTTAAACCTTTAAAAAAAATAAAATAAGTAAATAGCTATTTTTCTTATTCTTGTCGAATGAATTTTTTTTAGCTACATTTACACCGATGAACACGCAGGAGCAATTGCTCAATGTTAAGTACAATACAATGAGCCAAAATAATCAAAATTAAGACACTCATATCATATCAAGACCTTTAAATGAAAAAAATAAGTATATAGCTATTTTTCGTATTCTTGTCGAATGAATTTTTTTTAGCCACATTTACAACGATGAACACGCAAGAGCAATTGCGCAATGTTAATTACAATACAATGAATCTATATAAGCCAAATTAAGACACCCGTGTCATATCAAGACCTTTAAAAAAATAAAATAAGAATATAGCTACTTTTCGTATTCTTGTCGAATGAATTTTTTGTAGCTACATTTACACCGATGAACACGCAGGAGCAAGTGGCCAATGTTATGTATAATATAAGCAAAATTAAGACACCTTTATCATATCAAGACCTTAAAAAAAAATAAAATAAGTAAACAGCTATTTTTCTTATTCTTGTCGAATGAATTTTTTTTAGCCACATTTACAACGATGAACACGCAAGAGCAATTGCGCAATGTTAATTACAATACAATGAATCTATATAAGCCAAATTAAGACACCCGTGTCATATCAAGACCTTTAAAAAAATAAAATAAGAATATAGCTACTTTTCGTATTCTTGTCGAATGAATTTTTTGTAGCTACATTTACACCGATGAACACGCAGGAGCAAGTGGCCAATGTTAAGTATAATATAAGCAAAATTAAGACACCTATATCTTTTTAAGACCTTTAAAAAAAATAAAATAAGTAAATAGCTATTTTTCTTATTCTTGTCGAATGAATTTTTTTTAGCTACATTTACACCGATGAACACGCAGGAGCAATTGCTCAATGTTAAGTACAATACAATGAGCCAAAATAAGCAAAATTAGACACTCATATCATATCAAGACCTTTAAATGAAAAAAATAAGTATATAGCTATTTTTCGTATTCTTGTCGAATGAATTTTTTGTAGCTACATTTAAACCGATGAACACGCAGGAGCAATTGCCTAATGTTAGATACAGTACAGTGAGCCAAAATAAGCAATATTAAGACACCCATATCTTTTCCAGACCTATAAAAAAAATAAAATAAGTAAATAGCTATTTTTTGTATTCTTGTCGAATGAATTTTTTGTAGCTACATTTGCACCGATGAACACGCAGGAGCAATTGGTCAATGTTTACTACAATACAATGAGCCTAAACAAGCAAAATTAAGACACCTACATCTTTTTTAGACCTTTAAAAAAAAAAATAAGTAAATAGCTATTTTTCTTATTCTTGCCGAATGAATTTTTTTTAGCTACATTTACACCGATGAACACGCAGAAACAATTGGTCAATGTTAGGTACAATACATTGAGCCAAATAAGCAAAATTAAGACACCTATATCTTTTTTAAACCTTTAAAAAAAATAAAATAAGTAAATAGCTATTTTTCTTA
The DNA here is from genome assembly GCA_963971405.1 of Psococerastis gibbosa. NCBI lineage: Eukaryota > Metazoa > Arthropoda > Insecta > Psocodea > Psocidae > Psococerastis > Psococerastis gibbosa. The sequence continues at coordinate 138,000 of CAXART010000001.1, read as the reverse complement.
TTCTTGTCGAATGAATTTTTTTTAGCTACATTTACACCGATGAACACGCAGGAGTAATTGCTATATGTTATGTACAATACAATGAGCCAAAATAAGCAAAATTAAGACACCTTTATCATATCAAGACCTTTAAAAAAAATAAAATAAGTAAACAGCTATTTTTCTTATTCTTGTCGAATGAATTTTTTTTAGCCACATTTACAACGATGAACACGCAGGAGCAATTGCGCAATGTTAATTACAATACAATGAATCTATATAAGCCAAATTAAGACACCCGTGTCATATCAAGACCTTTAAAAAAATAAAATAAGTATATAGCTACTTTTCGTATTCTTGTCGAATGAATTTTTTGTAGCTACATTTACACCGGCGAACACGCAGGAGCAAGTGGCCAATGTTAAGTACAATACAATGAGCCTAAATAAGCAAAATTAAGACACCTATATCTTTTGAAGACCTTTAAAAAAATAAAATAAGTAAATAGCTATTTTTCTTATTCTTGTCGAATGAATTTTTTTTAGCCACATTTACAACGATGAACACGCAGGAGCAATTGCGCAATGTTAATTACAATACAATCAATCTATATAAGCCAAATTAAGACACCCGTGTCATATCAAGACCTTTAAAAAAATAAAATAAGTATATAGCTATTTTTCGTATTCTTGTCGAATGAATTTTTTGTAACTACACTTACACCGATGAACACGCAGGAGCAATTGCCTAATGGTAGATAAGGTACATTGAGCCCAAATAAGCAATGTTAAGACACCCATATCTTTTCAAGACCTATAAAAAAAATAAAATAAGTAAATAGCTATTTTTTGTATTCTTGTCGAATGAATTTTTTGTAGCTACATTTGCACCGATGAACACGCAGGAGCAATTGGTCAATGTTTACTACAATACAATGAGCCTAAACAAGCAAAATTAAGACACCTACATCTTTTTAAGACCTTTAAAAAAAAAAATAAGTAAATAGCTATTTTTCTTATTCTTGCCGAATGAATTTTTTTTAGCTACATTTACACCGATGAACACGCAGGAACAATTGGTCAACGTTTACTACAATACATTGAGCCAAATAAGCAAAATTAAGACACCTATATCTTTTTTAAACCTTTAAAAAAAATAAAATAAGTAAATAGCTATTTTTCTTATTCTTGTCGAATGAATTTTTTTTAGCTACATTTACACCGATGAACACGCAGGAGCAATTGCTATATGTTATGTACAATACAATGAGCCAAAATAAGCAAAATTAAGACACCTTTATCATATCAAGACCTTAAAAAAAAATAAAATAAGTAAACAGCTATTTTTCTTATTCTTGTCGAATGAATTTTTTTTAGCCACATTTACAACGATGAACACGCACGAGCAATTGCGCAATGTTAATTACAATACAATGAATCTATATAAGCCAAATTAAGACACCCGTGTCATATCAAGACCTTAAAAAAAATAAAATAAGAATATAGCTACTTTTCGTATTCTTGTCGAATGAATTTTTTGTAGCTACATTTACACCGATGAACACGCAGGAGCAAGTGGCCAATGTTAAGTATAATATAAGCAAAATTAAGACACCTATATCTTTTTAAGACCTTTAAAAAAAATAAAATAAGTAAATAGCTATTTTTCTTATTCTTGTCGAATGAATTTTTTTTAGCTACATTTACACCGATGAACACGCAGGAGCAATTGCTCAATGTTAAGTACAATACAATGAGCCAAAATAAGCAAAATTAGACACTCATATCATATCAAGACCTTTAAATGAAAAAAATAAGTATATAGCTATTTTTCGTATTCTTGTCGAATGAATTTTTTGTAGCTACATTTAAACCGATGAACACGCAGGAGCAATTGCCTAATGTTAGATACAGTACAGTGAGCCAAAATAAGCAATATTAAGACACCCATATCTTTTCCAGACCTATAAAAAAAATAAAATAAGTAAATAGCTATTTTTTGTATTCTTGTCGAATGAATTTTTTGTAGCTACATTTGCACCGATGAACACGCAGGAGCAATTGGTCAATGTTTACTACAATACAATGAGCCTAAACAAGCAAAATTAAGACACCTACATCTTTTTTAGACCTTTAAAAAAAAAAATAAGTAAATAGCTATTTTTCTTATTCTTGCCGAATGAATTTTTTTTAGCTACATTTACACCGATGAACACGCAGAAACAATTGGTCAATGTTAGGTACAATACATTGAGCCAAATAAGCAAAATTAAGACACCTATATCTTTTTTAAACCTTTAAAAAAAATAAAATAAGTAAATAGCTATTTTTCTTATTCTTGTCGAATGAATTTTTTTTAGCTACATTTACACCGATGAACACGCAGGAGTAATTGCTATATGTTATGTACAATACAATGAGCCAAAATAATTAAAATTAAGACACCTTTATCATATCAAGACCTTTAAAAAAAATAAAATAAGTAAACAGCTATTTTTCTTATTCTTGTCGAATGAATTTTTTTTAGCCACATTTACAACGATGAACACGCAGGAGCAATTGCGCAATGTTAATTACAATACAATGAATCTATATAAGCCAAATTAAGACACCCGTGTCATATCAAGACCTTTAAAAAAATAAAATAAGTATATAGCTACTTTTCGTATTCTTGTCGAATGAATTTTTTGTAGCTACATTTACACCGGCGAACACGCAGGAGCAAGTGGCCAATGTTAAGTACAATACAATGAGCCTAAATAAGCAAAATTAAGACACCTATATCTTTTGAAGACCTTTAAAAAAATAAAATAAGTAAATAGCTATTTTTCTTATTCTTGTCGAATGAATTTTTTTTAGCCACATTTACAACGATGAACACGCAGGAGCAATTGCGCAATGTAATTACAATACAATCAATCTATATAAGCCAAATTAAGACACCCGTGTCATATCAAGACCTTTAAAAAAATAAAATAAGTATATAGCTATTTTTCGTATTCTTGTCGAATGAATTTTTTGTAACTACACTTACACCGATGAACACGCAGGAGCAATTGCCTAATGGTAGATAAGGTACATTGAGCCCAAATAAGCAATGTTAAGACACCCATATCTTTTCAAGACCTATAAAAAAAATAAAATAAGTAAATAGCTATTTTTTGTATTCTTGTCGAATGAATTTTTTGTAGCTACATTTGCACCGATGAACACGCAGGAGCAATTGGTCAATGTTTACTACAATACAATGAGCCTAAACAAGCAAAATTAAGACACCTACATCTTTTTAAGACCTTTAAAAAAAAAAATAAGTAAATAGCTATTTTTCTTATTCTTGCCGAATGAATTTTTTTTAGCTACATTTACACCGATGAACACGCAGGAACAATTGGTCAACGTTTACTACAATACATTGAGCCAAATAAGCAAAATTAAGACACCTATATCTTTTTTAAACCTTTAAAAAAAATAAAATAAGTAAATAGCTATTTTTCTTATTCTTGTCGAATGAATTTTTTTTAGCTACATTTACACCGATGAACACGCAGGAGCAATTGCTATATGTTATGTACAATACAATGAGCCAAAATAAGCAAAATTAAGACACCTTTATCATATCAAGACCTTAAAAAAAAATAAAATAAGTAAACAGCTATTTTTCTTATTCTTGTCGAATGAATTTTTTTGGCCACATTTACAACGATGAACACGCGGGAGCTATTGCGCAATGTTAATTACATTACAATGAATCTATGTAAGCCAAATTAAGACACCCGTGTCATATCAAGACCTTTAAAAAAATAAAATAAGTATATAGCTATTTTTCGTATTCTTGTCGAATGAATTTTTCGTAGCTACATTTACACCGATGAACACGCTGGAGCAAGTGGCCAATGTTTAGTATAATACGATGAGCCTAAATAAGCAAAATTAAGACACCTATATCTTTTTAAGACCTTTAAAGAAAATAAAATAAGTAAATAGCTATTTTTCTTATTCTTGTCGAATGAATTTTTTTTAGCAACATTTAAACCGATGAACACGCAGGAACAATTGCTCAATGTTAAGTACAATACATTGAGCCAAAATAAGCAAAATAGAGTCACCTATATCTTTTTAAAACCTTTAAAAAAAATAATATAAGTAAATAGCTATTTTTTGTATTCTTGTCGAATGAATTTTTTGTAGCTACATTTGCACCGATGAACACGCAGGAGCAATTGCTATATGTTAAGTACAATACAATGAGCCAAAATAAGCAAAATTAAGACACCTTTATCATATCAAGACCTTAAAAAAAAATAAAATAAGTAAATAGCTATTTTTCTTATTCTTGCCGAATGAATTTTTTTTAGCTACATTTACACCGATGAACACGCAGGAACAATTGGTCAATGTTAGGTACAATACATTGAGCCAAATAAGCAAAATTAAGACACCTATATCTTTTTTAAACCTTTAAAAAAAATAAAATAAGTAAATAGCTATTTTTCTTATTCTTGTCGAATGAATTTTTTTTAGCTACATTTACACCGATGAACACGCAGGAGTAATTGCTATATGTTATGTACAATACAATGAGCCAAAATAAGCAAAATTAAGACACCTTTATCATATCAAGACCTTTAAAAAAAATAAAATAAGTAAACAGCTATTTTTCTTATTCTTGTCGAATGAATTTTTTTTAGCCACATTTACAACGATGAACACGCAGGAGCAATTGCGCAATGTTAATTACAATACAATGAATCTATATAAGCCAAACTAAGACACCCGTGTCATATCAAGACCTTTAAAAAAATAAAATAAGTATATAGCTACTTTTCGTATTCTTGTCGAATGAATTTTTTGTAGCTACATTTACACCGGCGAACACGCAGGAGCAAGTGGCCAATGTTAAGTACAATACAATGAGCCTAAATAAGCAAAATTAAGACACCTATATCTTTTTAAGACCTTTAAAAAAAATAATATAAGTAAATAGCTATTTTTTTTATTCTTGACGAATGAATTTTTTTTAGCAACATTTAAACCGATGAACACGCAGGAGCAATTGCTCAATGTCAGGTACAATACAATGAGCCAAAATAAGCAAAATTAAGACACCTATATCTTTTTAAAACCTTTAAACAAATAAAATACTTAAATAGCTATTTTTCTTACTCTTGTCGAATGAATTTTTTTTAGCTACATTTACACCGATGAACACGCTGGAGCAATTGCTCAATGTTAATTACAATACAATGAGCCACAATAAGCCAAATTAAGACACCCGTGTCATATCAAGACCTTTAAAAAAAATAAAATAAGTATATAGCAATTTTTCGTATTCTTGTCGAATGAATTTTTTGCAGCTACATTTACACCGATGAACACGCAGGAGCAAGTGGTCAATGTTAAGTACAATACTGTGAGCCTAAATAAGCAAAATCAAGACACCTATATCTTTTTAAGACCTTTAAAAAAAATAAAATAAGTAAATAGCTATTTTTCTTATTCTTGTCGAATGAATTTTTTTTAGCTACATTTACACCGATGAACACGCAGGAGCAATTGCTCAATGTTAAGTACAATACAATGAGCCAAAATAAGCAAAATTAGACACTCATATCATATCAAGACCTTTAAATGAAAAAAATAAGTATATAGCTATTTTTCGTATTCTTGTCGAATGAATTTTTTGTAGCTACATTTAAACCGATGAACACGCAGGAGCAATTGCCTAATGTTAGATACAGTACAGTGAGCCTAAATAAGCAAAATTAAGACACCTATATCTTTTGAAGACCTTTAAAAAAATAAAATAAGTAAATAGCTATTTTTCTTATTCTTGTCGAATGAATTTTTTTTAGCTACATTTACACCGATGAACACGCAGGAGCAATTGCTAAATGTTAAGTACAATACAGTGAGCTAAAATAAGCAAAATTAAGACACCCTTATCATATCAAGACCTTTAAAAAAAATAAAATAAGTAAATAGCTATTTTTCTTATTCTTGTCGAATGAATTTTTTTTAGCCACATTTACAACGATGAACACGCAGGAGCAATTGCGCAATGTTAATTACAATACAATGAATCTATATAAGCCAAATTAAGACACCCGTGCCATATCAAGACCTTTAAAAAAATAAAATAATTATATAGCTACTTTTCGTATTCTTGTCGAATGAATTTTTTGTAGCTACATTTACACCGGCGAACACGCAGGAGCAAGTGGCCAATGTTAAGTACAATACAATGAGCCTAAATAAGCAAAATTAAGACACCTATATCTTTTGAAGACCTTTAAAAAAATAAAATAAGTAAATAGCTATTTTTCTTATTCTTGTCGAATGAATTTTTTTTAGCTACATTTACACCGATGAACACGCAGGAGCAATTGCTAAATGTTAACTACAATACAATGAGCTAAAATAAGCAAAATTAAGACACCCTTATCATATCAAGACCTTTAAAAAAAATAAAATAAGTAAATAGCTATTTTTCTTATTCTTGTCGAATGAATTTTTTTTAGCCACATTTACAACGATGAACACGCAGGAGCAATTGCGCAATGTTAATTACAATACAATGAATCTATATAAGCCAAATTAAGACACCCGTGTCACCTTTAAAAAAATAAAATAAGTATATAGCTATTTTTCGTATTCTTGTCGAATGAATTTTTTGTAACTACACTTACACCGATGAACACGCAGGAGCAATTGCCTAATGGTAGATACAGTACATTGAGCCAAAATAAGCAATATTAAGACACCCATATCTTTTCAAGACCTATAAAAAAAATAAAATAAGTAAACAGCTATTTTTCTTATTCTTGTCGAATGAATTTTTTTTAGCCACATTTACAACGATGAACACGCAGGAGCAATTGCGCAATGTTAATTACAATACAATGAATCTATATAAGCCAAACTAAGACACCCGTGTCATATCAAGACCTTTAAAAAAATAAAATAAGTATATAGCTACTTTTCGTATTCTTGTCGAATGAATTTTTTGTAGCTACATTTACACCGGCGAACACGCAGGAGCAAGTGGCCAATGTTAAGTACAATACAATGAGCCTAAATAAGCAAAATTAAGACACCTATATCTTTTTAAGACCTTTAAAAAAAATAATATAAGTAAATAGCTATTTTTTTTATTCTTGACGAATGAATTTTTTTTAGCAACATTTAAACCGATGAACACGCAGGAGCAATTGCTCAATGTCAGGTACAATACAATGAGCCAAAATAAGCAAAATTAAGACACCTATATCTTTTTAAAACCTTTAAACAAATAAAATACTTAAATAGCTATTTTTCTTACTCTTGTCGAATGAATTTTTTTTAGCTACATTTACACCGATGAACACGCTGGAGCAATTGCTCAATGTTAATTACAATACAATGAGCCACAATAAGCCAAATTAAGACACCCGTGTCATATCAAGACCTTTAAAAAAAATAAAATAAGTATATAGCAATTTTTCGTATTCTTGTCGAATGAATTTTTTGCAGCTACATTTACACCGATGAACACGCAGGAGCAAGTGGTCAATGTTAAGTACAATACTGTGAGCCTAAATAAGCAAAATCAAGACACCTATATCTTTTTAAGACCTTTAAAAAAAATAAAATAAGTAAATAGCTATTTTTCTTATTCTTGTCGAATGAATTTTTTTTAGCTACATTTACACCGATGAACACGCAGGAGCAATTGCTCAATGTTAAGTACAATACAATGAGCCAAAATAAGCAAAATTAGACACTCATATCATATCAAGACCTTTAAATGAAAAAAATAAGTATATAGCTATTTTTCGTATTCTTGTCGAATGAATTTTTTGTAGCTACATTTAAACCGATGAACACGCAGGAGCAATTGCCTAATGTTAGATACAGTACAGTGAGCCTAAATAAGCAAAATTAAGACACCTATATCTTTTGAAGACCTTTAAAAAAATAAAATAAGTAAATAGCTATTTTTCTTATTCTTGTCGAATGAATTTTTTTTAGCTACATTTACACCGATGAACACGCAGGAGCAATTGCTAAATGTTAAGTACAATACAGTGAGCTAAAATAAGCAAAATTAAGACACCCTTATCATATCAAGACCTTTAAAAAAAATAAAATAAGTAAATAGCTATTTTTCTTATTCTTGTCGAATGAATTTTTTTTAGCCACATTTACAACGATGAACACGCAGGAGCAATTGCGCAATGTTAATTACAATACAATGAATCTATATAAGCCAAATTAAGACACCCGTGCCATATCAAGACCTTTAAAAAAATAAAATAATTATATAGCTACTTTTCGTATTCTTGTCGAATGAATTTTTTGTAGCTACATTTACACCGGCGAACACGCAGGAGCAAGTGGCCAATGTTAAGTACAATACAATGAGCCTAAATAAGCAAAATTAAGACACCTATATCTTTTGAAGACCTTTAAAAAAATAAAATAAGTAAATAGCTATTTTTCTTATTCTTGTCGAATGAATTTTTTTTAGCTACATTTACACCGATGAACACGCAGGAGCAATTGCTAAATGTTAACTACAATACAATGAGCTAAAATAAGCAAAATTAAGACACCCTTATCATATCAAGACCTTTAAAAAAAATAAAATAAGTAAATAGCTATTTTTCTTATTCTTGTCGAATGAATTTTTTTTAGCCACATTTACAACGATGAACACGCAGGAGCAATTGCGCAATGTTAATTACAATACAATGAATCTATATAAGCCAAATTAAGACACCCGTGTCACCTTTAAAAAAATAAAATAAGTATATAGCTATTTTTCGTATTCTTGTCGAATGAATTTTTTGTAACTACACTTACACCGATGAACACGCAGGAGCAATTGCCTAATGGTAGATACAGTACATTGAGCCAAAATAAGCAATATTAAGACACCCATATCTTTTCAAGACCTATAAAAAAAATAAAATAAGTAAATAGCTATTTTTTGTATTCTTGTCGAATGAATTTTTTGTAGCTACATTTGCACCGATGAACACGCAGGAGCAATTGGTCAATGTTTACTACAATACAATGAGCCTAAACAAGCAAAATTAAGACACCTACATCTTTTTAAGACCTTTAAAAAAAAAAAATAAGTAAATAGCTATTTTTCTTATTCTTGCCGAATGAATTTTTTTTAGCTACATTTACACCGATGAACACGCAGGAACAATTGGTCAACGTTAGGTACAATACATTGAGCCAAATAAGCAAAATTAAGACACCTATATCTTTTTTAAACCTTTAAAAAAAATAAAATAAGTAAATAGCTATTTTTCTTATTCTTGTCGAATGAATTTTTTTTAGCTACATTTACACCGATGAACACGCAAGAGCAATTGCTATATGTTATGTACAATACAATGAGCCAAAATAAGCAAAATTAAGACACCTTTATCATATCAAGACCTTAAAAAAAAATAAAATAAGTTAACAGCTATTTTTCTTATTCTTGTCGAATGAATTTTTTTTAGCCACATTTACAACGATGAACACGCAGGAGCAATTGCGCAATGTTAATTACAATACAATGAATCTATATAAGCCAAATTAAGACACCCGTGTCATATCAAGACCTTTAAAAAAATAAAATAAGAATATAGCTACTTTTCGTATTCTTGTCGAATGAATTTTTTGTAGCTACATTTACACCGATGAACACGCAGGAGCAAGTGGCCAATGTTAAGTATAATACTGTGAGCCTAAATAAGCAAAATTAAGACACCTATATCTTTTTAAGACCTTTAAAAAAAATAAAATAAGTAAATAGCTATTTTTCTTATTCTTGTCGAATGAATTTTTTTTAGCTACATTTACACCGATGAACACGCAGGAGCAATTGCTCAATGTTAAGTACAATACAATGAGCCAAAATAAGCAAAATTAGACACTCATATCATATCAAGACCTTTAAATGAAAAAAATAAGTATATAGCTATTTTTCGTATTCTTGTCGAATGAATTTTTTGTAGCTACATTTAAACCGATGAACACGCAGGAGCAATTGCCTAATGTTAGATACAGTACAGTGAGCCAAAATAAGCAATATCAAGACACCCATATCTTTTCCAGACCTATAAAAAAAATAAAATAAGTAAATAGCTATTTTTTGTATTCTTGTCGAATGAATTTTTTGTAGCTACATTTGCACCGATGAACACGCAGGAGCAATTGGTCAATGTTTACTACAATACAATGAGCCTAAACAAGCAAAATTAAGACACCTACATCTTTTTAAGACCTTTAAAAAAAAAAATAAGTAAATAGCTATTTTTCTTATTCTTGCCGAATGAATTTTTTTTAGCTACATTTACACCGATGAACACGCAGGAACAATTGGTCAATGTTAGGTACAATACATTGAGCCAAATAAGCAAAATTAAGACACCTATATCTTTTTTAAGCCTTTAAAAAAAATAAAATAAGTAAATAGCTATTTTTCTTATTCTTGTCGAATGAATTTTTTTTAGCTACATTTACACCGATGAACACGCAGGAGTAATTGCGCAATGTTAATTACATTACAATGAATCTATATAAGCCAAATTAAGACACCCGTGTCATATCAAGACCTTTAAAAAAATAAAATAAGTATATAGCTATTTTTCGTATTCTTGTCGAATGAATTTTTTTTAGCCACATTTACAACGATGAACACGCGGGAGCTATTGCGCAATGTTAATTACATTACAATAAATCTATATAAGCCAAATTAAGACACCCGTGTCATATCAAGACCTTTAAATAAATAAAATAAGTAAATAGCTATTTTTCTTATTCTTGTCGAAAGAATTTTTTTTAGCTACATTTACACCGATGAACACGCAGGAGTAATTGCTATATGTTATGTACAATACAATGAGCCAAAATAAGCAAAATTAAGACACCTTTATCATATCAAGACCTTTAAAAAAAATAAAATAAGTAAACAGCTATTTTTCTTATTCTTGTCGAATGAATTTTTTTTAGCCACATTTACAACGATGAACACGCAGGAGCAATTGCGCAATGTTAATTACAATACAATGAATCTATATAAGCCAAATTAAGACACCCGTGTCATATCAAGACCTTTAAAAAAATAAAATAAGTATATAGCTACTTTTCGTATTCTTGTCGAATGAATTTTTTGTAGCTACATTTACACCGGCGAACACGCAGGAGCAAGTGGCCAATGTTAAGTACAATACAATGAGCCTAAATAAGCAAAATTAAGACACCTATATCTTTTTAAGACCTTTAAAAAAAATAATATAAGTAAATAGCTATTTTTTTTATTCTTGACGAATGAATTTTTTTTAGCAACATTTAAACCGATGAACACGCAGGAGCAATTGCTCAATGTCAGGTACAATACAATGAGCCAAAATAAGCAAAATTAAGACACCTATATCTTTTTAAAACCTTTAAACAAATAAAATACTTAAATAGCTATTTTTCTTACTCTTGTCGAATGAATTTTTTTTAGCTACATTTACACCGATGAACACGCTGGAGCAATTGCTCAATGTTAATTACAATACAATGAGCCACAATAAGCCAAATTAAGACACCCGTGTCATATCAAGACCTTTAAAAAAAATAAAATAAGTATATAGCAATTTTTCGTATTCTTGTCGAATGAATTTTTTGTAGCTACATTTACACCGATGAACACGCAGGAGCAAGTGGTCAATGTTAAGTACAATACTGTGAGCCTAAATAAGCAAAATCAAGACACCTATATCTTTTTAAGACCTTTAAAAAAAATAAAATAAGTAAATAGCTATTTTTCTTATTCTTGTCGAATGAATTTTTTTTAGCTACATTTACACCGATGAACACGCAGGAGCAATTGCTCAATGTTAAGTACAATACAATGAGCCAAAATAAGCAAAATTAGACACTCATATCATATCAAGACCTTTAAATGAAAAAAATAAGTATATAGCTATTTTTCGTATTCTTGTCGAATGAATTTTTTGTAGCTACATTTAAACCGATGAACACGCAGGAGCAATTGCCTAATGTTAGATACAGTACAGTGAGCCTAAATAAGCAAAATTAAGACACCTATATCTTTTGAAGACCTTTAAAAAAATAAAATAAGTAAATAGCTATTTTTCTTATTCTTGTCGAATGAATTTTTTTTAGCTACATTTACACCGATGAACACGCAGGAGCAATTGCTAAATGTTAAGTACAATACAGTGAGCTAAAATAAGCAAAACTAAGACACCCTTATCATATCAAGACCTTTAAAAAAAATAAAATAAGTAAATAGCTATTTTTCTTATTCTTGTCGAATGAATTTTTTTTAGCCACATTTACAACGATGAACACGCAGGAGCAATTGCGCAATGTTAATTACAATACAATGAATCTATATAAGCCAAATTAAGACACCCGTGCCATATCAAGACCTTTAAAAAAATAAAATAATTATATAGCTACTTTTCGTATTCTTGTCGAATGAATTTTTTGTAGCTACATTTACACCGGCGAACACGCAGGAGCAAGTGGCCAATGTTAAGTACAATACAATGAGCCTAAATAAGCAAAATTAAGACACCTATATCTTTTGAAGACCTTTAAAAAAATAAAATAAGTAAATAGCTATTTTTCTTATTCTTGTCGAATGAATTTTTTTTAGCTACATTTACACCGATGAACACGCAGGAGCAATTGCTAAATGTTAACTACAATACAATGAGCTAAAATAAGCAAAATTAAGACACCCTTATCATATCAAGACCTTTAAAAAAAATAAAATAAGTAAATAGCTATTTTTCTTATTCTTGTCGAATGAATTTTTTTTAGCCACATTTACAACGATGAACACGCAGGAGCAATTGCGCAATGTTAATTACAATACAATGAATCTATATAAGCCAAATTAAGACACCCGTGTCACCTTTAAAAAAATAAAATAAGTATATAGCTATTTTTCGTATTCTTGTCGAATGAATTTTTTGTAACTACACTTACACCGATGAACACGCAGGAGCAATTGCCTAATGGTAGATACAGTACATTGAGCCAAAATAAGCAATATTAAGACACCCATATCTTTTCAAGACCTATAAAAAAAATAAAATAAGTAAATAGCTATTTTTTGTATTCTTGTCGAATGAATTTTTTGTAGCTACATTTGCACCGATGAACACGCAGGAGCAATTGGTCAATGTTTACTACAATACAATGAGCCTAAACAAGCAAAATTAAGACACCTACATCTTTTTAAGACCTTTAAAAAAAAAAAAAAGTAAATAGCTATTTTTCTTATTCTTGCCGAATGAATTTTTTTTAGCTACATTTACACCGATGAACACGCAGGAACAATTGGTCAACGTTAGGTACAATACATTGAGCCAAATAAGCAAAATTAAGACACCTATATCTTTTTTAAACCTTTAAAAAAAATAAAATAAGTAAATAGCTATTTTTCTTATTCTTGTCGAATGAATTTTTTTTAGCTACATTTACACCGATGAACACGCAAGAGCAATTGCTATATGTTATGTACAATACAATGAGCCAAAATAAGCAAAATTAAGACACCTTTATCATATCAAGACCTTAAAAAAAAATAAAATAAGTTAACAGCTATTTTTCTTATTCTTGTCGAATGAATTTTTTTTAGCCACATTTACAACGATGAACACGCAGGAGCAATTGCGCAATGTTAATTACAATACAATGAATCTATATAAGCCAAATTAAGACACCCGTGTCATATCAAGACCTTTAAAAAAATAAAATAAGAATATAGCTACTTTTCGTATTCTTGTCGAATGAATTTTTTGTAGCTACATTTACACCGATGAACACGCAGGAGCAAGTGGCCAATGTTAAGTATAATACTGTGAGCCTAAATAAGCAAAATTAAGACACCTATATCTTTTTAAGACCTTTAAAAAAAATAAAATAAGTAAATAGCTATTTTTCTTATTCTTGTCGAATGAATTTTTTTTAGCTACATTTACACCGATGAACACGCAGGAGCAATTGCTCAATGTTAAGTACAATACAATGAGCCAAAATAAGCAAAATTAGACACTCATATCATATCAAGACCTTTAAATGAAAAAAATAAGTATATAGCTATTTTTCGTATTCTTGTCGAATGAATTTTTTGTAGCTACATTTAAACCGATGAACACGCAGGAGCAATTGCCTAATGTTAGATACAGTACAGTGAGCCAAAATAAGCAATATCAAGACACCCATATCTTTTCCAGACCTATAAAAAAAATAAAATAAGTAAATAGCTATTTTTTGTATTCTTGTCGAATGAATTTTTTGTAGCTACATTTGCACCGATGAACACGCAGGAGCAATTGGTCAATGTTTACTACAATACAATGAGCCTAAACAAGCAAAATTAAGACACCTACATCTTTTTAAGACCTTTAAAAAAAAAAATAAGTAAATAGCTATTTTTCTTATTCTTGCCGAATGAATTTTTTTTAGCTACATTTACACCGATGAACACGCAGGAACAATTGGTCAATGTTAGGTACAATACATTGAGCCAAATAAGCAAAATTAAGACACCTATATCTTTTTTAAGCCTTTAAAAAAAATAAAATAAGTAAATAGCTATTTTTCTTATTCTTGTCGAATGAATTTTTTTTAGCTACATTTACACCGATGAACACGCAGGAGTAATTGCGCAATGTTAATTACATTACAATGAATCTATATAAGCCAAATTAAGACACCCGTGTCATATCAAGACCTTTAAAAAAATAAAATAAGTATATAGCTATTTTTCGTATTCTTGTCGAATGAATTTTTTTTAGCCACATTTACAACGATGAACACGCGGGAGCTATTGCGCAATGTTAATTACATTACAATAAATCTATATAAGCCAAATTAAGACACCCGTGTCATATCAAGACCTTTAAAAAAATAAAATAAGTATATAGCTATTTTTCGTATTCTTGTCGAATGAATTTTTCGTAGCTACATTTACACCGATGAACACGCTGGAGCAAGTGGCCAATGTTTAGTATAATACGATGAGCCTAAATAAGCAAAATTAAGACACCTATATCTTTTTAAGACCTTTAAAGAAAATAAAATAAGTAAATAGCTATTTTTCTTATTCTTGTCGAATGAATTTTTTTTAGCAACATTTAAACCGATGAACACGCAGGAACAATTGCTCAATGTTAAGTACAATACATTGAGCCAAAATAAGCAAAATAAAGACACCTATATCTTTTTAAAACCTTTAAAAAAAATAAAATAAGTAAATAGCTATTTTTCTTATTCTTGTCGAATGAATTTTTTGTAGCTACATTTACACCGGCGAACACGCAGGAGCAAGTGGCCAATGTTAAGTACATTACAATGAGCCTAAATAAGCAAAATTAAGACACCTATATCTTTTGAAGACCTTTAAAAAAATAAAATAAGTAAATAGCTATTTTTCTTATTCTTGTCGAATGAATTTTTTTTAGCTACATTTACACCGATGAACACGCAGGAGCAATTGCTAAATGTTAAGTACAATACAATGAGCTAAAATAAGCAAAATTAAGACACCCTTATCATATCAAGACCTTTAAAAAAAATAAAATAAGTAAATAGCTATTTTTCTTATTCTTGTCGAATGAATTTTTTTTTAGCCACATTTACAACGATGAACACGCAGGAGCAATTGCGCAATGTTAATTACAATACAATGAATCTATATAAGCCAAATTAAGACACCCGTGTCATATCAAGACCTTTAAAAAAATAAAATAAGTATATAGCTATTTTTCGTATTCTTGTCGAATGAATTTTTTGTAACTACACTTACACCGATGAACACGCAGGAGCAATTGCCTAATGGTAGATAAGGTACATTGAGCCCAAATAAGCAATGTTAAGACACCCATATCTTTTCAAGACCTATAAAAAAAATAAAATAAGTAAATAGCTATTTTTTGTATTCTTGTCGAATGAATTTTTTGTAGCTACATTTGCACCGATGAACACGCAGGAGCAATTGGTTAATGTTTACTACAATACAATGAGCCTAAACAAGCAAAATTAAGACACCTACATCTTTTTAAGACCTTTAAAAAAAAAAAAATAAGTAAATAGCTATTTTTCTTATTCTTGCCGAATGAATTTGTTTTAGCTACATTTACACCGATGAACACGCAGGAACAATTGGTCAACGTTTACTACAATACATTGAGCCAAATAAGCAAAATTAAGACACCTATATCTTTTTTAAACCTTTAAAAAAAATAAAATAAGTAAATAGCTATTTTTCTTATTCTTGTCGAATGAATTTTTTGTAACTACACTTACACCGATGAACACGCAGGAGCAATTGCCTAATGGTAAATAAGGTACATTGAGCCCAAATAAGCAATGTTAAGACACCTTTATCATATCAAGACCTTAAAAAAAAATAAAATAAGTAAACAGCTATTTTTCTTATTCTTGTCGAATGAATTTTTTTTAGCCACATTTACAACGATGAACACGCAGGAGCAATTGCGCAATGTTAATTACAATACAATGAATCTATATAAGCCAAATTAAGACACCCGTGTCATATCAAGACCTTTAAAAAAATAAAATAAGAATATAGCTACTTTTCGTATTCTTGTCGAATGAATTTTTTGTAGCTACATTTACACCGATGAACACGCAGGAGCAAGTGGCCAATGTTAAGTATAATACTGTGAGCCTAAATAAGCAAAATTAAGACACCTATATCTTTTTAAGACCTTTAAAAAAAATAAAATAAGTAAATAGCTATTTTTCTTATTCTTGTCGAATGAATTTTTTTTAGCTACATTTACACCGATGAACACGCAGGAGCAATTGCTCAATGTTAAGTACAATACAATGAGCCAAAATAAGCAAAATTAGACACTCATATCATATCAAGACCTTTAAATGAAAAAAATAAGTATATAGCTATTTTTCGTATTCTTGTCGAATGAATTTTTTGTAGCTACATTTAAACCGATGAACACGCAGGAGCAATTGCCTAATGTTAGATACAGTACAGTGAGCCAAAATAAGCAATATCAAGACACCCATATCTTTTCCAGACCTATAAAAAAAATAAAATAAGTAAATAGCTATTTTTTGTATTCTTGTCGAATGAATTTTTTGTAGCTACATTTGCACCGATGAACACGCAGGAGCAATTGGTCAATGTTTACTACAATACAATGAGCCTAAACAAGCAAAATTAAGACACCTACATCTTTTTAAGACCTTTAAAAAAAAAAATAAGTAAATAGCTATTTTTCTTATTCTTGCCGAATGAATTTTTTTTAGCTACATTTACACCGATGAACACGCAGGAACAATTGGTCAATGTTAGGTACAATACATTGAGCCAAATAAGCAAAATTAAGACACCTATATCTTTTTTAAGCCTTTAAAAAAAATAAAATAAGTAAATAGCTATTTTTCTTATTCTTGTCGAATGAATTTTTTTTAGCTACATTTACACCGATGAACACGCAGGAGTAATTGCGCAATGTTAATTACATTACAATGAATCTATATAAGCCAAATTAAGACACCCGTGTCATATCAAGACCTTTAAAAAAATAAAATAAGTATATAGCTATTTTTCGTATTCTTGTCGAATGAATTTTTCGTAGCTACATTTACACCGATGAACACGCTGGAGCAAGTGGCCAATGTTTAGTATAATACGATGAGCCTAAATAAGCAAAATTAAGACACCTATATCTTTTTAAGACCTTTAAAGAAAATAAAATAAGTAAATAGCTATTTTTCTTATTCTTGTCGAATGAATTTTTTTTAGCAACATTTAAACCGATGAACACGCAGGAACAATTGCTCAATGTTAAGTACAATACATTGAGCCAAAATAAGCAAAATAAAGACACCTATATCTTTTTAAAACCTTTAAAAAAAATAAAATAAGTAAATAGCTATTTTTCTTATTCTTGTCGAATGAATTTTTTGTAGCTACATTTACACCGGCGAACACGCAGGAGCAAGTGGCCAATGTTAAGTACATTACAATGAGCCTAAATAAGCAAAATTAAGACACCTATATCTTTTGAAGACCTTTAAAAAAATAAAATAAGTAAATAGCTATTTTTCTTATTCTTGTCGAATGAATTTTTTTTAGCTACATTTACACCGATGAACACGCAGGAGCAATTGCTAAATGTTAAGTACAATACAATGAGCTAAAATAAGCAAAATTAAGACACCCTTATCATATCAAGACCTTTAAAAAAAATAAAATAAGTAAATAGCTATTTTTCTTATTCTTGTCGAATGAATTTTTTTTTAGCCACATTTACAACGATGAACACGCAGGAGCAATTGCGCAATGTTAATTACAATACAATGAATCTATATAAGCCAAATTAAGACACCCGTGTCATATCAAGACCTTTAAAAAAATAAAATAAGTATATAGCTATTTTTCGTATTCTTGTCGAATGAATTTTTTGTAACTACACTTACACCGATGAACACGCAGGAGCAATTGCCTAATGGTAGATAAGGTACATTGAGCCCAAATAAGCAATGTTAAGACACCCATATCTTTTCAAGACCTATAAAAAAAATAAAATAAGTAAATAGCTATTTTTTGTATTCTTGTCGAATGAATTTTTTGTAGCTACATTTGCACCGATGAACACGCAGGAGCAATTGGTTAATGTTTACTACAATACAATGAGCCTAAACAAGCAAAATTAAGACACCTACATCTTTTTAAGACCTTTAAAAAAAAAAAAATAAGTAAATAGCTATTTTTCTTATTCTTGCCGAATGAATTTGTTTTAGCTACATTTACACCGATGAACACGCAGGAACAATTGGTCAACGTTTACTACAATACATTGAGCCAAATAAGCAAAATTAAGACACCTATATCTTTTTTAAACCTTTAAAAAAAATAAAATAAGTAAATAGCTATTTTTCTTATTCTTGTCGAATGAATTTTTTGTAACTACACTTACACCGATGAACACGCAGGAGCAATTGCCTAATGGTAAATAAGGTACATTGAGCCCAAATAAGCAATGTTAAGACACCTTTATCATATCAAGACCTTAAAAAAAAATAAAATAAGTAAACAGCTATTTTTCTTATTCTTGTCGAATGAATTTTTTTTAGCCACATTTACAACGATGAACACGCAGGAGCAATTGCGCAATGTTAATTACAATACAATGAATCTATATAAGCCAAATTAAGACACCCGTGTCATATCAAGACCTTTAAAAAAATAAAATAAGAATATAGCTACTTTTCGTATTCTTGTCGAATGAATTTTTTGTAGCTACATTTACACCGATGAACACGCAGGAGCAAGTGGCCAATGTTAAGTATAATACTGTGAGCCTAAATAAGCAAAATTAAGACACCTATATCTTTTTAAGACCTTTAAAAAAAATAAAATAAGTAAATAGCTATTTTTCTTATTCTTGTCGAATGAATTTTTTTTAGCTACATTTACACCGATGAACACGCAGGAGCAATTGCTCAATGTTAAGTACAATACAATGAGCCAAAATAAGCAAAATTAGACACTCATATCATATCAAGACCTTTAAATGAAAAAAATAAGTATATAGCTATTTTTCGTATTCTTGTCGAATGAATTTTTTGTAGCTACATTTAAACCGATGAACACGCAGGAGCAATTGCCTAATGTTAGATACAGTACAGTGAGCCAAAATAAGCAATATTAAGACACCCATATCTTTTCCAGACCTATAAAAAAAATAAAATAAGTAAATAGCTATTTTTTGTATTCTTGTCGAATGAATTTTTTGTAGCTACATTTGCACCGATGAACACGCAGGAGCAATTGGTCAATGTTTACTACAATACAATGAGCCTAAACAAGCAAAATTAAGACACCTACATCTTTTTTAGACCTTTAAAAAAAAAAAATAAGTAAATAGCTATTTTTCTTATTCTTGCCGAATTTTTTTTTTTAGCTACATTTACACCGATGAACACGCAGGAACAATTGGTCAATGTTAGGTACAATACATTGAGCCAAATAAGCAAAATTAAGACACCTATATCTTTTTTAAACCTTTAAAAAAATAAAATAAGTAAATAGCTATTTTTCTTATTCTTGTCGAATGAATTTTTTTTAGCTACATTTACACCGATGAACACGCAGGAGTAATTGCTATATGTTATGTACAATACAATGAGCCAAAATAAGCAAAATTAAGACACCTTTATCATATCAAGACCTTTAAAAAAAATAAAATAAGTAAACAGCTATTTTTCTTATTCTTGTCGAATGAATTTTTTTTAGCCACATTTACAACGATGAACACGCAGGAGCAATTGCGCAATGTTAATTACAATACAATGAATCTATATAAGCCAAATTAAGACACCCGTGTCATATCAAGACCTTTAAAAAAATAAAATAAGTATATAGCTACTTTTCGTATTCTTGTCGAATGAATTTTTTGTAGCTACATTTACACCGGCGAACACGCAGGAGCAAGTGGCCAATGTTATGTACAATACAATGAGCCTAAATAAGCAAAATTAAGACACCTATATCTTTTTAAGACCTTTAAAAAAAATAATATAAGTAAATAGCTATTTTTTTTATTCTTGACGAATGAATTTTTTTTAGCAACATTTAAACCGATGAACACGCAGGAGCAATTGCTCAATGTCAGGTACAATACAATGAGCCAAAATAAGCAAAATTAAGACACCTATATCTTTTTAAAACCTTTAAAAAAATAAAATACTTAAATAGCTATTTTTCTTACTCTTGTCGAATGAATTTTTTTTAGCTACATTTACACCGATGAACACGCTGGAGCAATTGCTCAATGTTAATTACAATACAATGAGCCACAATAAGCCAAATTAAGACACCCGTGTCATATCAAGACCTTTAAAAAAAATAAAATAAGTATATAGCAATTTTTCGTATTCTTGTCGAATGAATTTTTTGTAGCTACATTTACACCGATGAACACGCAGGAGCAAGTGGTCAATGTTAAGTACAATACAGTGAGCCTAAATAAGCAAAATCAAGACACCTATATCTTTTTAAGACCTTTAAAAAAAATAAAATAAGTATATAGCTATTTTTATTATTCTTGTCGAATGAATTTTTTTTAGCTACATTTGCACCGATGAACACGCAGGAGCAATTGCGCAATGTTTATTGCAATACAATGAATCTACATAAACCAAATTAAGACACCCGTGTCATATCAAGACCTTTAAAAAAATAAAATAAGTATATAGCTATTTTTCGTATTCTTGTCGAATGAATTTTTTGTAGCTACATTTACACCGATGAACACGCAGGAGCAAGTGGCCAATGTTTAGTATAATACAATGAGCCTAAATAAGCAAAATTAAGACACCTATATCTTTTTAAGACCTTTAAAGAAAATAAAATAAGTAAATAGCTATTTTTCTTATTCTTGTCGAATGAATTTTTTTTAGCTACATTTACACCGATGAACACGCAGGAACAATTGGTCAATGTTAGGTACAATACATTGAGCCAAATAAGCAAAATTAAGACACCTATATCTTTTTTAAGCCTTTAAAAAAAATAAAATAAGTAAATAGCTATTTTTCTTATTCTTGTCGAATGAATTTTTTTTAGCTACATTTACACCGATGAACACGCAGGAGTAATTGCGCAATGTTAATTACATTACAATGAATCTATATAAGCCAAATTAAGACACCCGTGTCATATCAAGACCTTTAAAAAAATAAAATAAGTATATAGCTATTTTTCGTATTCTTGTCGAATGAATTTTTTTTAGCCACATTTACAACGATGAACACGCGGGAGCTATTGCGCAATGTTAATTACATTACAATAAATCTATATAAGCCAAATTAAGACACCCGTGTCATATCAAGACCTTTAAAAAAATAAAATAAGTATATAGCTATTTTTCGTATTCTTGTCGAATGAATTTTTCGTAGCTACATTTACACCGATGAACACGCTGGAGCAAGTGGCCAATGTTTAGTATAATACGATGAGCCTAAATAAGCAAAATTAAGACACCTATATCTTTTTAAGACCTTTAAAGAAAATAAAATAAGTAAATAGCTATTTTTCTTATTCTTGTCGAATGAATTTTTTTTAGCAACATTTAAACCGATGAACACGCAGGAACAATTGCTCAATGTTAAGTACAATACATTGAGCCAAAATAAGCAAAATAAAGACACCTATATCTTTTTAAAACCTTTAAAAAAAATAAAATAAGTAAATAGCTATTTTTCTTATTCTTGTCGAATGAATTTTTTGTAGCTACATTTACACCGGCGAACACGCAGGAGCAAGTGGCCAATGTTAAGTACATTACAATGAGCCTAAATAAGCAAAATTAAGACACCTATATCTTTTGAAGACCTTTAAAAAAATAAAATAAGTAAATAGCTATTTTTCTTATTCTTGTCGAATGAATTTTTTTTAGCTACATTTACACCGATGAACACGCAGGAGCAATTGCTAAATGTTAAGTACAATACAATGAGCTAAAATAAGCAAAATTAAGACACCCTTATCATATCAAGACCTTTAAAAAAAATAAAATAAGTAAATAGCTATTTTTCTTATTCTTGTCGAATGAATTTTTTTTTAGCCACATTTACAACGATGAACACGCAGGAGCAATTGCGCAATGTTAATTACAATACAATGAATCTATATAAGCCAAATTAAGACACCCGTGCCATATCAAGACCTTTAAAAAAATAAAATAAGTATATAGCTATTTTTCGTATTCTTGTCGAATGAATTTTTTGTAACTACACTTACACCGATGAACACGCAGGAGCAATTGCCTAATGGTAGATAAGGTACATTGAGCCCAAATAAGCAATGTTAAGACACCCATATCTTTTCAAGACCTATAAAAAAAATAAAATAAGTAAATAGCTATTTTTTGTATTCTTGTCGAATGAATTTTTTGTAGCTACATTTGCACCGATGAACACGCAGGAGCAATTGGTTAATGTTTACTACAATACAATGAGCCTAAACAAGCAAAATTAAGACACCTACATCTTTTTAAGACCTTTAAAAAAAAAAAAATAAGTAAATAGCTATTTTTCTTATTCTTGCCGAATGAATTTTTTTTAGCTACATTTACACCGATGAACACGCAGGAACAATTGGTCAACGTTAACTACAATACATTGAGCCAAATAAGCAAAATTAAGACACCTATATCTTTTTTAAACCTTTAAAAAAAATAAAATAAGTAAATAGCTATTTTTCTTATTCTTGTCGAATGAATTTTTTTTAGCTACATTTACACCGATGAACACGCAGGAGCAATTGCTATATGTTATGTACAATACAATGAGCCAAAATAAGCAAAATTATGACACCTTTATCATATCAAGACCTTAAAAAAAAATAAAATAAGTAAACAGCTATTTTTCTTATTCTTGTCGAATGAATTTTTTTTAGCCACATTTACAACGATGAACACGCAGGAGCAATTGCGCAATGTTAATTACAATACAATGAATCTATATAAGCCAAATTAAGACACCCGTGTCATATCAAGACCTTTAAAAAAATAAAATAAGAATATAGCTACTTTTCGTATTCTTGTCGAATGAATTTTTTGTAGCTACATTTACACCGATGAACACGCAGGAGCAAGTGGCCAATGTTAAGTATAATACTGTGAGCCTAAATAAGCAAAATTAAGACACCTATATCTTTTTAAGACCTTTAAAAAAAATAAAATAAGTAAATAGCTATTTTTCTTATTCTTGTCGAATGAATTTTTTTTAGCTACATTTACACCGATGAACACGCAGGAGCAATTGCTCAATGTTAAGTACAATACAATGAGCCAAAATAAGCAAAATTAGACACTCATATCATATCAAGACCTTTAAATGAAAAAAATAAGTATATAGCTATTTTTCGTATTCTTGTCGAATGAATTTTTTGTAGCTACATTTAAACCGATGAACACGCAGGAGCAATTGCCTAATGTTAGATACAGTACAGTGAGCCAAAATAAGCAATATTAAGACACCCATATCTTTTCCAGACCTATAAAAAAAATAAAATAAGTAAATAGCTATTTTTTGTATTCTTGTCGAATGAATTTTTTGTAGCTACATTTGCACCGATGAACACGCAGGAGCAATTGGTCAATGTTTACTACAATACAATGAGCCTAAACAAGCAAAATTAAGACACCTACATCTTTTTTAGACCTTTAAAAAAAAAAATAAGTAAATAGCTATTTTTCTTATTCTTGCCGAATTTTTTTTTTTAGCTACATTTACACCGATGAACACGCAGGAACAATTGGTCAATGTTAGGTACAATACATTGAGCCAAATAAGCAAAATTAAGACACCTATATCTTTTTTAAACCTTTAAAAAAAATAAAATAAGTAAATAGCTATTTTTCTTATTCTTGTCGAATGAATTTTTTTTAGCTACATTTACACCGATGAACACGCAGGAGTAATTGCTATATGTTATGTACAATACAATGAGCCAAAATAAGCAAAATTAAGACACCTTTATCATATCAAGACCTTTAAAAAAAATAAAATAAGTAAACAGCTATTTTTCTTATTCTTGTCGAATGAATTTTTTTTAGCCACATTTACAACGATGAACACGCAGGAGCAATTGCGCAATGTTAATTACAATACAATGAATCTATATAAGCCAAATTAAGACACCCGTTTCATATCAAGACCTTTAAAAAAATAAAATAAGTATATAGCTACTTTTCGTATTCTTGTCGAATGAATTTTTTGTAGCTACATTTACACCGGCGAACACGCAGGAGCAAGTGGCCAATGTTATGTACAATACAATGAGCCTAAATAAGCAAAATTAAGACACCTATATCTTTTTAAGACCTTTAAAAAAAATAATATAAGTAAATAGCTATTTTTTTTATTCTTGACGAATGAATTTTTTTTAGCAACATTTAAACCGATGAACACGCAGGAGCAATTGCTCAATGTCAGGTACAATACAATGAGCCAAAATAAGCAAAATTAAGACACCTATATCTTTTTAAAACCTTTAAAAAAATAAAATACTTAAATAGCTATTTTTCTTACTCTTGTCGAATGAATTTTTTTTAGCTACATTTACACCGATGAACACGCTGGAGCAATTGCTCAATGTTAATTACAATACAATGAGCCACAATAAGCCAAATTAAGACACCCGTGTCATATCAAGACCTTTAAAAAAAATAAAATAAGTATATAGCAATTTTTCGTATTCTTGTCGAATGAATTTTTTGTAGCTACATTTACACCGATGAACACGCAGGAGCAAGTGGTCAATGTTAAGTACAATACAGTGAGCCTAAATAAGCAAAATCAAGACACCTATATCTTTTTAAGACCTTTAAAAAAAATAAAATAAGTATATAGCTATTTTTATTATTCTTGTCGAATGAATTTTTTTTAGCTACATTTGCACCGATGAACACGCAGGAGCAATTGCGCAATGTTTATTGCAATACAATGAATCTACATAAACCAAATTAAGACACCCGTGTCATATCAAGACCTTTAAAAAAATAAAATAAGTATATAGCTATTTTTCGTATTCTTGTCGAATGAATTTTTTGTAGCTACATTTACACCGATGAACACGCAGGAGCAAGTGGCCAATGTTTAGTATAATACAATGAGCCTAAATAAGCAAAATTAAGACACCTATATCTTTTTAAGACCTTTAAAGAAAATAAAATAAGTAAATAGCTATTTTTCTTATTCTTGTCGAATGAATTTTTTTTAGCTACATTTACACCGATGAACACGCAGGAACAATTGGTCAATGTTAGGTACAATACATTGAGCCAAATAAGCAAAATTAAGACACCTATATCTTTTTTAAGCCTTTAAAAAAAATAAAATAAGTAAATAGCTATTTTTCTTATTCTTGTCGAATGAATTTTTTTTAGCTACATTTACACCGATGAACACGCAGGAGTAATTGCGCAATGTTAATTACATTACAATGAATCTATATAAGCCAAATTAAGACACCCGTGTCATATCAAGACCTTTAAAAAAATAAAATAAGTATATAGCTATTTTTCGTATTCTTGTCGAATGAATTTTTTTTAGCCACATTTACAACGATGAACACGCGGGAGCTATTGCGCAATGTTAATTACATTACAATAAATCTATATAAGCCAAATTAAGACACCCGTGTCATATCAAGACCTTTAAAAAAATAAAATAAGTATATAGCTATTTTTCGTATTCTTGTCGAATGAATTTTTCGTAGCTACATTTACACCGATGAACACGCTGGAGCAAGTGGCCAATGTTTAGTATAATACGATGAGCCTAAATAAGCAAAATTAAGACACCTATATCTTTTTAAGACCTTTAAAGAAAATAAAATAAGTAAATAGCTATTTTTCTTATTCTTGTCGAATGAATTTTTTTTAGCAACATTTAAACCGATGAACACGCAGGAACAATTGCTCAATGTTAAGTACAATACATTGAGCCAAAATAAGCAAAATAAAGACACCTATATCTTTTTAAAACCTTTAAAAAAAATAAAATAAGTAAATAGCTATTTTTCTTATTCTTGTCGAATGAATTTTTTGTAGCTACATTTACACCGGCGAACACGCAGGAGCAAGTGGCCAATGTTAAGTACATTACAATGAGCCTAAATAAGCAAAATTAAGACACCTATATCTTTTGAAGACCTTTAAAAAAATAAAATAAGTAAATAGCTATTTTTCTTATTCTTGTCGAATGAATTTTTTTTAGCTACATTTACACCGATGAACACGCAGGAGCAATTGCTAAATGTTAAGTACAATACAATGAGCTAAAATAAGCAAAATTAAGACACCCTTATCATATCAAGACCTTTAAAAAAAATAAAATAAGTAAATAGCTATTTTTCTTATTCTTGTCGAATGAATTTTTTTTTAGCCACATCTACAACGATGAACACGCAGGAGCAATTGCGCAATGTTAATTACAATACAATGAATCTATATAAGCCAAATTAAGACACCCGTGTCATATCAAGACCTTTAAAAAAATAAAATAAGTATATAGCTATTTTTCGTATTCTTGTCGAATGAATTTTTTGTAACTACACTTACACCGATGAACACGCAGGAGCAATTGCCTAATGGTAGATAAGGTACATTGAGCCCAAATAAGCAATGTTAAGACACCCATATCTTTTCAAGACCTATAAAAAAAATAAAATAAGTAAATAGCTATTTTTTGTATTCTTGTCGAATGAATTTTTTGTAGCTACATTTGCACCGATGAACACGCAGGAGCAATTGCTATATGTTATGTACAATACAATGAGCCAAAATAAGCAAAATTAAGACACCTTTATCATATCAAGACCTTAAAAAAAAATAAAATAAGTAAACAGCTATTTTTCTTATTCTTGTCGAATGAATTTTTTTTAGCCACATTTACAACGATGAACACGCAGGAGCAATTGCGCAATGTTAATTACAATACAATGAATCTATATAAGCCAAATTAAGACACCCGTGTCATATCAAGACCTTTAAAAAAATAAAATAAGAATATAGCTACTTTTCGTATTCTTGTCGAATGAATTTTTTGTAGCTACATTTACACCGATGAACACGCAGGAGCAAGTGGCCAATGTTAAGTATAATACTGTGAGCCTAAATAAGCAAAATTAAGACACCTATATCTTTTTAAGACCTTTAAAAAAAATAAAATAAGTAAATAGCTATTTTTCTTATTCTTGTCGAATGAATTTTTTTTAGCTACATTTACACCGATGAACACGCAGGAGCAATTGCTCAATGTTAAGTACAATACAATGAGCCAAAATAAGCAAAATTAGACACTCATATCATATCAAGACCTTTAAATGAAAAAAATAAGTATATAGCTATTTTTCGTATTCTTGTCGAATGAATTTTTTGTAGCTACATTTAAACCGATGAACACGCAGGAGCAATTGCCTAATGTTAGATACAGTACAGTGAGCCAAAATAAGCAATATTAAGACACCCATATCTTTTCCAGACCTATAAAAAAAATAAAATAAGTAAATAGCTATTTTTTGTATTCTTGTCGAATGAATTTTTTGTAGCTACATTTGCACCGATGAACACGCAGGAGCAATTGGTCAATGTTTACTACAATACAATGAGCCTAAACAAGCAAAATTAAGACACCTACATCTTTTTTAGACCTTTAAAAAAAAAAATAAGTAAATAGCTATTTTTCTTATTCTTGCCGAATTTTTTTTTTTAGCTACATTTACACCGATGAACACGCAGGAACAATTGGTCAATGTTAGGTACAATACATTGAGCCAAATAAGCAAAATTAAGACACCTATATCTTTTTTAAACCTTTAAAAAAAATAAAATAAGTAAATAGCTATTTTTCTTATTCTTGTCGAATGAATTTTTTTTAGCTACATTTACACCGATGAACACGCAGGAGTAATTGCTATATGTTATGTACAATACAATGAGCCAAAATAAGCAAAATTAAGACACCTTTATCATATCAAGACCTTTAAAAAAAATAAAATAAGTAAACAGCTATTTTTCTTATTCTTGTCGAATGAATTTTTTTTAGCCACATTTACAACGATGAACACGCAGGAGCAATTGCGCAATGTTAATTACAATACAATGAATCTATATAAGCCAAATTAAGACACCCGTTTCATATCAAGACCTTTAAAAAAATAAAATAAGTATATAGCTACTTTTCGTATTCTTGTCGAATGAATTTTTTGTAGCTACATTTACACCGGCGAACACGCAGGAGCAAGTGGCCAATGTTATGTACAATACAATGAGCCTAAATAAGCAAAATTAAGACACCTATATCTTTTTAAGACCTTTAAAAAAAATAATATAAGTAAATAGCTATTTTTTTTATTCTTGACGAATGAATTTTTTTTAGCAACATTTAAACCGATGAACACGCAGGAGCAATTGCTCAATGTCAGGTACAATACAATGAGCCAAAATAAGCAAAATTAAGACACCTATATCTTTTTAAAACCTTTAAAAAAATAAAATACTTAAATAGCTATTTTTCTTACTCTTGTCGAATGAATTTTTTTTAGCTACATTTACACCGATGAACACGCTGGAGCAATTGCTCAATGTTAATTACAA
Source organism: Psococerastis gibbosa (assembly GCA_963971405.1). Taxonomy (NCBI): domain Eukaryota; kingdom Metazoa; phylum Arthropoda; class Insecta; order Psocodea; family Psocidae; genus Psococerastis; species Psococerastis gibbosa. The sequence goes on along the minus strand of CAXART010000001.1, from coordinate 108,851 downwards.
TACAATGAGCCACAATAAGCCAAATTAAGACACCCGTGTCATATCAAGACCTTTAAAAAAAATAAAATAAGTATATAGCAATTTTTCGTATTCTTGTCGAATGAATTTTTTGTAGCTACATTTACACCGATGAACACGCAGGAGCAAGTGGTCAATGTTAAGTACAATACAGTGAGCCTAAATAAGCAAAATCAAGACACCTATATCTTTTTAAGACCTTTAAAAAAAATAAAATAAGTATATAGCTATTTTTATTATTCTTGTCGAATGAATTTTTTTTAGCTACATTTGCACCGATGAACACGCAGGAGCAATTGCGCAATGTTTATTGCAATACAATGAATCTACATAAACCAAATTAAGACACCCGTGTCATATCAAGACCTTTAAAAAAATAAAATAAGTATATAGCTATTTTTCGTATTCTTGTCGAATGAATTTTTTGTAGCTACATTTACACCGATGAACACGCAGGAGCAAGTGGCCAATGTTTAGTATAATACAATGAGCCTAAATAAGCAAAATTAAGACACCTATATCTTTTTAAGACCTTTAAAGAAAATAAAATAAGTAAATAGCTATTTTTCTTATTCTTGTCGAATGAATTTTTTTTAGCTACATTTACACCGATGAACACGCAGGAACAATTGGTCAATGTTAGGTACAATACATTGAGCCAAATAAGCAAAATTAAGACACCTATATCTTTTTTAAGCCTTTAAAAAAAATAAAATAAGTAAATAGCTATTTTTCTTATTCTTGTCGAATGAATTTTTTTTAGCTACATTTACACCGATGAACACGCAGGAGTAATTGCGCAATGTTAATTACATTACAATGAATCTATATAAGCCAAATTAAGACACCCGTGTCATATCAAGACCTTTAAAAAAATAAAATAAGTATATAGCTATTTTTCGTATTCTTGTCGAATGAATTTTTTTTAGCCACATTTACAACGATGAACACGCGGGAGCTATTGCGCAATGTTAATTACATTACAATAAATCTATATAAGCCAAATTAAGACACCCGTGTCATATCAAGACCTTTAAAAAAATAAAATAAGTATATAGCTATTTTTCGTATTCTTGTCGAATGAATTTTTCGTAGCTACATTTACACCGATGAACACGCTGGAGCAAGTGGCCAATGTTTAGTATAATACGATGAGCCTAAATAAGCAAAATTAAGACACCTATATCTTTTTAAGACCTTTAAAGAAAATAAAATAAGTAAATAGCTATTTTTCTTATTCTTGTCGAATGAATTTTTTTTAGCAACATTTAAACCGATGAACACGCAGGAACAATTGCTCAATGTTAAGTACAATACATTGAGCCAAAATAAGCAAAATAAAGACACCTATATCTTTTTAAAACCTTTAAAAAAAATAAAATAAGTAAATAGCTATTTTTCTTATTCTTGTCGAATGAATTTTTTGTAGCTACATTTACACCGGCGAACACGCAGGAGCAAGTGGCCAATGTTAAGTACATTACAATGAGCCTAAATAAGCAAAATTAAGACACCTATATCTTTTGAAGACCTTTAAAAAAATAAAATAAGTAAATAGCTATTTTTCTTATTCTTGTCGAATGAATTTTTTTTAGCTACATTTACACCGATGAACACGCAGGAGCAATTGCTAAATGTTAAGTACAATACAATGAGCTAAAATAAGCAAAATTAAGACACCCTTATCATATCAAGACCTTTAAAAAAAATAAAATAAGTAAATAGCTATTTTTCTTATTCTTGTCGAATGAATTTTTTTTTAGCCACATCTACAACGATGAACACGCAGGAGCAATTGCGCAATGTTAATTACAATACAATGAATCTATATAAGCCAAATTAAGACACCCGTGTCATATCAAGACCTTTAAAAAAATAAAATAAGTATATAGCTATTTTTCGTATTCTTGTCGAATGAATTTTTTGTAACTACACTTACACCGATGAACACGCAGGAGCAATTGCCTAATGGTAGATAAGGTACATTGAGCCCAAATAAGCAATGTTAAGACACCCATATCTTTTCAAGACCTATAAAAAAAATAAAATAAGTAAATAGCTATTTTTTGTATTCTTGTCGAATGAATTTTTTGTAGCTACATTTGCACCGATGAACACGCAGGAGCAATTGGTTAATGTTTACTACAATACAATGAGCCTAAACAAGCAAAATTAAGACACCTACATCTTTTTAAGACCTTTAAAAAAAAAAAAATAAGTAAATAGCTATTTTTCTTATTCTTGCCGAATGAATTTTTTTTAGCTACATTTACACCGATGAACACGCAGGAACAATTGGTCAACGTTTACTACAATACATTGAGCCAAATAAGCAAAATTAAGACACCTATATCTTTTTTAAACCTTTAAAAAAAATAAAATAAGTAAATAGCTATTTTTCTTATTCTTGTCGAATGAATTTTTTTTAGCTACATTTACACCGATGAACACGCAGGAGCAATTGCTATATGTTATGTACAATACAATGAGCCAAAATAAGCAAAATTAAGACACCTTTATCATATCAAGACCTTAAAAAAAAATAAAATAAGTAAACAGCTATTTTTCTTATTCTTGTCGAATGAATTTTTTTTAGCCACATTTACAACGATGAACACGCAGGAGCAATTGCGCAATGTTAATTACAATACAATGAATCTATATAAGCCAAATTAAGACACCCGTGTCATATCAAGACCTTTAAAAAAATAAAATAAGAATATAGCTACTTTTCGTATTCTTGTCGAATGAATTTTTTGTAGCTACATTTACACCGATGAACACGCAGGAGCAAGTGGCCAATGTTAAGTATAATACTGTGAGCCTAAATAAGCAAAATTAAGACACCTATATCTTTTTAAGACCTTTAAAAAAAATAAAATAAGTAAATAGCTATTTTTCTTATTCTTGTCGAATGAATTTTTTTTAGCTACATTTACACCGATGAACACGCAGGAGCAATTGCTCAATGTTAAGTACAATACAATGAGCCAAAATAAGCAAAATTAGACACTCATATCATATCAAGACCTTTAAATGAAAAAAATAAGTATATAGCTATTTTTCGTATTCTTGTCGAATGAATTTTTTGTAGCTACATTTAAACCGATGAACACGCAGGAGCAATTGCCTAATGTTAGATACAGTACAGTGAGCCAAAATAAGCAATATTAAGACACCCATATCTTTTCCAGACCTATAAAAAAAATAAAATAAGTAAATAGCTATTTTTTGTATTCTTGTCGAATGAATTTTTTGTAGCTACATTTGCACCGATGAACACGCAGGAGCAATTGGTCAATGTTTACTACAATACAATGAGCCTAAACAAGCAAAATTAAGACACCTACATCTTTTTTAGACCTTTAAAAAAAAAAATAAGTAAATAGCTATTTTTCTTATTCTTGCCGAATTTTTTTTTTTAGCTACATTTACACCGATGAACACGCAGGAACAATTGGTCAATGTTAGGTACAATACATTGAGCCAAATAAGCAAAATTAAGACACCTATATCTTTTTTAAACCTTTAAAAAAAATAAAATAAGTAAATAGCTATTTTTCTTATTCTTGTCGAATGAATTTTTTTTAGCTACATTTACACCGATGAACACGCAGGAGTAATTGCTATATGTTATGTACAGTACAATGAGCCAAAATAAGCAAAATTAAGACACCTTTATCATATCAAGACCTTTAAAAAAAATAAAATAAGTAAACAGCTATTTTTCTTATTCTTGTCGAATGAATTTTTTTTAGCCACATTTACAACGATGAACACGCAGGAGCAATTGCGCAATGTTAATTACAATACAATGAATCTATATAAGCCAAATTAAGACACCCGTTTCATATCAAGACCTTTAAAAAAATAAAATAAGTATATAGCTACTTTTCGTATTCTTGTCGAATGAATTTTTTGTAGCTACATTTACACCGGCGAACACGCAGGAGCAAGTGGCCAATGTTATGTACAATACAATGAGCCTAAATAAGCAAAATTAAGACACCTATATCTTTTTAAGACCTTTAAAAAAAATAATATAAGTAAATAGCTATTTTTTTTATTCTTGACGAATGAATTTTTTTTAGCAACATTTAAACCGATGAACACGCAGGAGCAATTGCTCAATGTCAGGTACAATACAATGAGCCAAAATAAGCAAAATTAAGACACCTATATCTTTTTAAAACCTTTAAAAAAATAAAATACTTAAATAGCTATTTTTCTTACTCTTGTCGAATGAATTTTTTTTAGCTACATTTACACCGATGAACACGCTGGAGCAATTGCTCAATGTTAATTACAATACAATGAGCCACAATAAGCCAAATTAAGACACCCGTGTCATATCAAGACCTTTAAAAAAAATAAAATAAGTATATAGCAATTTTTCGTATTCTTGTCGAATGAATTTTTTGTAGCTACATTTACACCGATGAACACGCAGGAGCAAGTGGTCAATGTTAAGTACAATACAGTGAGCCTAAATAAGCAAAATCAAGACACCTATATCTTTTTAAGACCTTTAAAAAAAATAAAATAACTAAATAGCTATTTTTCTTATTCTTGTCGAATGAATTTTTTTTAGCTACATTTACACCGATGAACACGCAGGAGCAATTGCTCAATGTTAAGTACAATACAATGAGCCAAAATAAGCAAAATTAAGACACTCATATCATATCAAGACCTTTAAATGAAAAAAATAAGTATATAGCTATTTTTCGTATTCTTGTCGAATGAATTTTTTGTAGCTACATTTAAACCGATGAACACGCAGGAGCAATTGCCTAATGTTAGATACAGTACAGTGAGCCAAAATAAGCAATATTAAGACACCCATATCTTTTCAAGACCTATAAAAAAAATAAAATAAGTAAATAGCTATTTTTTGTATTCTTGTCGAATGAATTTTTTGTAGCTACATTTGCACCGATGAACACGCAGGAGCAATTGGTTAATGTTTACTACAATACAATGAGCCTAAACAAGCAAAATTAAGACACCTACATCTTTTTAAGACCTTTAAAAAAAAAAAATAAGTAAATAGCTATTTTTCTTATTCTTGCCGAATGAATTTTTTTTAGCTACATTTACACCGATGAACACGCAGGAGCAATTGCTCAATGTTAATTACAATACATTGAGCCAAACTAAGCCAAATTAAGACACTCATATCATATCAAGACCTTTAAAAGAAAAAAATAAGTATATAGCTATTTTTCGTATTCTTGTCGAATGAATTTTTTGTAGCTACATTTAAACCGATGAACACGCTGGAGCAATTGCCTAATGTTAGACACAGTACAGTGAGCCAAAATAAGCAATACTAAGACACCCATATCTTTTTAAGACCTTTAAAAAAAATAAAATAAGTAAATAGCTATTTTTCTTATTCTTGTCGAATGAATTTTTTTTAGCTACATTTACACCGATGAACACGCAGGAACAATTGGTCAATGTTAAGTACAATACATTGAGCCAAAAGAAGCAAAATTAAGACACCTATATCTTTTTTAAACCTTAAAAAAAAATAAAATAAGTAAATAGCTATTTTTCTTATTCTTGTCGAATGAATTTTTTTTAGCTACATTTACACCGATGAACACGCAGGAGCAAATGCTAAATGTTAAGTACAATACATTGAGCCAAAATAAGCAAAATTAAGACACCTATATCTTTTTTAAACCTTTAAAAAAAATAAAATAAGTAAATAGCTATTTTTCTTATTCTTGTCGAATGAATTTTTTTTAGCCACATTTACAACGATGAACACGCAGGAGCAATTGCGTAATGTTAATTACAATACAATGAATCTATATAAGCCAAATTAAGACACCCGTGTCATATCAAGACCTTTAAAAAAATAAAATAAGTATATAGCTATTTTTCTTATTCTTGTCGAATGAATTTTTTTAGCCACATTTACAACGATGAACACGCAGGAGCAATTGCGCAATGTTAATTACAATACAATGAATCAATATAAGCCAAATTAAGACACCCGTGTCATATCAAGACCTTTAAAAAAATAAAATAAGTATATAGCTATTTTTTTTATTCTTGTCGAATGAATTTTTTTAGCCACATTTACAACGATGAACACGCAGGAGCAATTGCGCAATGTTAGTTACAATACAATGAATCTATATAAGCCAAATTAAGACACCCGTGTCATATCAAGACCTTTAAAAAAATAAAATAAGTATATAGCTATTTTTCTTATTCTTGTCGAATGAATTTTTTTAGCCACATTTACAACGATGAACACGCAGCAGCAATTGCGCAATGTTAATTACAATACAATGAATCTATATAAGCCAAATTAAGACACCCTTATCATATCAAGACCTTTAAAAAAAATAAAATAAGTAAATAGCTATTTTTCTTATTCTTGTCGAATGAATTTTTTTAGCCACATTTACAACGATGAACACGCAGGAGCAATTGCGCAATGTTAATTACAATACAATGAATCTATATAAGCCAAATTAAGACACCCGTGTCATATCAAGACCTTTAAAAAAATAAAATAAGTATATAGCTATTTTTCGTATTCATGTCGAATGAATTTTTTGTAGCTACATTTACACCGATGAACACGCAGGAGCAAGTGGCCAATGTTTAGTATAATACGATGAGCCTAAATAAGCAAAATTAAGGCACCTATATCTTTTTAAGACCTTTAAAGAAAATAAAATATGTAAATAGCTATTTTTCTTATTCTTGTCGAATGAATTTTTTTTAGCAACATTTAAACCGATGAACACGCAGGAACAATTGCTCAATGTTAAGTACAATACATTGAGCCAAAATAAGCAAAATAAAGACACCTATATCTTTTTAAAACCTTTAAAAAAAATAAAATAAGTAAATAGCTATTTTTCTTATTCTTGTCGAATGAATTTTTTGTAGCTACATTTACACCGGCGAACACGCAGAAGCAAGTGGCCTATGTTAAGTACAATACAATGAGCCTAAATAAGCAAAATTAAGACACCTATATCTTTTTAAGACCTTTAAAAAAATAAAATAAGTAAATAGCTATTTTTCTTATTCTTATCGAATGAATTTTTTTTAGCTACATTTACACCGATGAACACGCAGGAACAATTGCTCAATGTTAAGTACAATACGTTGAGCCAAAACATGCAAAATTAAGACACCTATATCTTTTTAAAACCTTTAAAAAAATAAAATAAGTAAATAGCTATTTTTCTTAATCTTGTCGAATGAATTTTTTTAAGCTACATTTACACCGATGAACACGCAGGAGCAATTGCTCAATGTTAATTACAATACATTGAGCCAAACTAAGCCAAATTAAGACACCCGTGTCGTATCAAGACCTTTAAAAAAAATAAAATAAGTATATAGCTAATTTTCTTATTCTTGTCGAATGAATTTTTTTTAGCTACATTTACACCGATGAACACGCAGGAGCAATTGCTCAATGTTAAGTACAATACAATGAGCCAAAATAAGCAAAATTTAGACACCCTTATCATATCAAGACCTTTAAAAAAAATAATATAAGTAAATAGCTATTTTTTTTATTCTTGACGAATGAATTTTTTTTAGCAACATTTAAACCGATGAACACGCAGGAGCAATTGCTCAATGTCAGGTACAATACAATGAGCCAAAATAAGCAAAATTAAGACACCTATATCTTTTTAAAACCTTTAAAAAAATAAAATACGTAAATAGCTATTTTTCTTACTCTTGTCGAATGAATTTTTTTTAGCTACATTTACACCGACGAACACGCTGGAGCAATTGCTCAATGTTAAGTACAATACATTGAGCCAAAATAAGCAAAATAAAGACACCTATATCTTTTTAAAACCTTTAAAAAAAATAAAATAAGTAAATAGCTATTTTTCTTATTCTTGTCGAATGAATTTTTTGTAGCTACATTTACACCGGCGAACACGCAGGAGCAGCTGGCCAATGTTAAGTACAATAAAATGAGCCTAAATAAGCAAAATTAAGACACCTATATCTTTTAAAGACCTTTAAAAAAATAAAATAAGTAAATAGCTATTTTTCTTATTCTTGTCGAATGAATTTTTTTTAGCTACATTTACACCGATGAACACGCAGAAGCAATTGCTAAATGTTAAGTACAATACAATGAGCTAAAATAAGCAAAATTAAGACACCCTTATCATATCAAGACCTTTAAAAAAAATAAAATAAGTAAATAGCTATTTTTCTTATTCTTGTCGAATGAATTTTTTTTAGCCACATTTACAACGATGAACACGCAGGAGTAATTGCGCAATGTTAATTACAATACAATGAATCTACATAAGCCAAATTAAGACACCCGTGTCATATCAAGACCTTTAAAAAAATAAAATAAGAATATAGCTATTTTTCGTATTCTTGTCGAATGAATTTTTTGTAGCTACATTTACACCGATGAACACGCAGGAGCAAGTGGCCAATGTTAAGTATAATACTGTTAGCCTAAATAAGCAAAATTAAGACACCTATATCTTTTTAAGACCTTTAAAAAAAATAAAATAAGTAAATAGCTATTTTTCTTATTCTTGTCGAATGAATTTTTTTTAGCTACATTTACACCGATGAACACGCACGAGCAATTGCTAAATGTTAAGTACAATACAATGAGCCAAAATAAGCAAAATTAGACACTCACATCATATCAAGACCTTTAAATGAAAAAAATAAGTATATAGCTATTTTTCGTATTCTTGTCGAATGAATTTTTTGTAGCTACATTTAAACCGATGAACACGCAGGAGCAATTGCCTAATGTTAGATACAGTACAGTGAGCCAAAATAAGCAATATTAAGACACCCATATCTTTTCAAGACCTATAAAAAAAATAAAATAAGTAAATAGCTATTTTTTGTATTCTTGTCGAATGAATTTTTTGTAGCTACATTTGCACCGATGAACACGCAGGAGCAATTGGTCAATGTTTACTACAATACAATGAGCCTAAACAAGCAAAATTAAGACACCTACATCTTTTTAAGACCTTTAAAAAAAAAAAATAAGTAAATAGCTATTTTTCTTATTCTTGCCGAATGAATTTTTTTTAGCTACATTTACACCGATGAACACGCAGGAACAATTGGTTAATGTTAGGTACAATACATTGAGCCAAATAAGCAAAATTAAGACACCTATATCTTTTTTAAACCTTTAAAAAAAATAAAATAAGTAAATAGCTATTTTTCTTATTCTTGTCGAATGAATTTTTTTTAGCTACATTTACACCGATGAACACGCAGGAGTAATTGCTATATGTTATGTACAATACAATGAGCCAAAATAAGCAAAATTAAGACACCTTTATCATATCAAGACCTTTAAAAAAAATAAAATAAGTAAACAGCTATTTTTCTTATTCTTGTCGAATGAATTTTTTTTAGCCACATTTACAACGATGAACACGCAGGAGCAATTGCGCAATGTTAATTACAATACAATGAATCTATATAAGCCAAATTAAGACACCCGTGCCATATCAAGACCTTTAAAAAAATAAAATAAGTATATAGCTACTTTTCGTATTCTTGTCGAATGAATTTTTTGTAGCTACATTTACACCGGCGAACACGCAGGAGCAAGTGGCCAATGTTACGTACAATACAATGAGCCTAAATAAGCAAAATTAAGACACCTATATCTTTTTAAGACCTTTAAAAAAAATAATATAAGTAAATAGCTATTTTTTTTATTCTTGACGAATGAATTTTTTTTAGCAACATTTAAACCGATGAACACGCAGCAGCAATTGCTCAATGTCAGGTACAATACAATGAGCCAAAATAAGCAAAATTAAGACACCTATATCTTTTTAAAACCTTTAAAAAAATAAAATACTTAAATAGCTATTTCTCTTACTCTTGTCGAATGAATTTTTTTTAGCTACATTTACACCGATGAACACGCTGGAGCAATTGCTCAATGTTAATTACAATACAATGAGCCACAATAAGCCAAATTAAGACACCCGTGTCATATCAAGACCTTTAAAAAAAATAAAATAAGTATATAGCAATTTTTCGTATTCTTGTCGAATGAATTTTTTGTAGCTACATTTACACAGATGAACACGCAGGAACAATTGCTCAATGTTAAGTACAATACAATGAGCCAAAATAAGCAAAATTAAGACACCTATATCTTTTTAAGACCTTTAAAAAAAATAAAATAAGTAAATAGCTATTTTTCTTATTCTTGTCGAATGAATTTTTTTTAGCTACATTTACACCGATGAACACGCAGGAACAATTGGTCAATGTTAAGTACAATACATTGAGCCAAAAGAAGCAAAATTAAGACACCTATATCTTTTTTAAACCTTAAAAAAAAATAAAATAAGTAAATAGCTATTTTTCTTATTCTTGTCGAATGAATTTTTTTTAGCTACATTTACACCGATGAACACGCTGGAGCAATTGCTCAATGTTAATTACAATACAATGAGCCACAATAAGCCAAATTAAGACACCCGTGTCATATCAAGACCTTTAAAAAAAATAAAATAAGTAAATAGCTATTTTTCTTATTCTTGTCGAATGAATTTTTTTAGCCACATTTACAACGATGAACACGCAGGAGCAATTGCGCAATGTTAGTTACAATACAATGAATCTATATAAGCCAAATTAAGACACCCGTGTCATATCAAGACCTTTAAAAAAATAAAATAAGTATATAGCTATTTTTCTTATTCTTGTCGAATGAATTTTTTTAGCCACATTTACAACGATGAACACGCAGCAGCAATTGCGCAATGTTAATTACAATACAATGAATCTATATAAGCCAAATTAAGACACCCTTATCATATCAAGACCTTTAAAAAAAATAAAATAAGTAAATAGCTATTTTTCTTATTCTTGTCGAATGAATTTTTTTAGCCACATTTACAACGATGAACACGCAGGAGCAATTGCGCAATGTTAATTACAATACAATGAATCTATATAAGCCAAATTAAGACACCCGTGTCATATCAAGACCTTTAAAAAAATAAAATAAGTATATAGCTATTTTTCGTATTCATGTCGAATGAATTTTTTGTAGCTACATTTACACCGATGAACACGCAGGAGCAAGTGGCCAATGTTTAGTATAATACGATGAGCCTAAATAAGCAAAATTAAGGCACCTATATCTTTTTAAGACCTTTAAAGAAAATAAAATATGTAAATAGCTATTTTTCTTATTCTTGTCGAATGAATTTTTTTTAGCAACATTTAAACCGATGAACACGCAGGAACAATTGCTCAATGTTAAGTACAATACATTGAGCCAAAATAAGCAAAATAAAGACACCTATATCTTTTTAAAACCTTTAAAAAAAATAAAATAAGTAAATAGCTATTTTTCTTATTCTTGTCGAATGAATTTTTTGTAGCTACATTTACACCGGCGAACACGCAGGAGCAAGTGGCCTATGTTAAGTACAATACAATGAGCCTAAATAAGCAAAATTAAGACACCTATATCTTTTTAAGACCTTTAAAAAAATAAAATAAGTAAATAGCTATTTTTCTTATTCTTATCGAATGAATTTTTTTTAGCTACATTTACACCGATGAACACGCAGAAACAATTGCTCAATGTTAAGTACAATACGTTGAGCCAAAACATGCAAAATTAAGACACCTATATCTTTTTAAAACCTTTAAAAAAATAAAATAAGTAAATAGCTATTTTTCTTAATCTTGTCGAATGAATTTTTTTAAGCTACATTTACACCGATGAACACGCAGGAGCAATTGCTCAATGTTAATTACAATACATTGAGCCAAACTAAGCCAAATTAAGACACCCGCGTCGTATCAAGACCTTTAAAAAAAATAAAATAAGTATATAGCTAATTTTCTTATTCTTGTCGAATGAATTTTTTTTAGCTACATTTACACCGATGAACACGCAGGAGCAATTGCTCAATGTTAAGTACAATACAATGAGCCAAAATAAGCAAAATTTAGACACCCTTATCATATCAAGACCTTTAAAAAAAATAATATAAGTAAATAGCTATTTTTTTTATTCTTGACGAATGAATTTTTTTTAGCAACATTTAAACCGATGAACACGCAGGAGCAATTGCTCAATGTCAGGTACAATACAATGAGCCAAAATAAGCAAAATTAAGACACCTATATCTTTTTAAAACCTTTAAAAAAATAAAATACGTAAATAGCTATTTTTCTTACTCTTGTCGAATGAATTTTTTTTAGCTACATTTACACCGACGAACACGCAGGAGCAACTGGCCAATGTTAAGTACAATAAAATGAGCCTAAATAAGCAAAATTCAGACACCTATATCTTTTAAAGACCTTTAAAAAAATAAAATAAGTAAATAGCTATTTTTCTTATTCTTGTCGAATGAATTTTTTTTAGCTACATTTACACCGATGAACACGCAGAAGCAATTGCTAAATGTTAAGTACAATACAATGAGCTAAAATAAGCAAAATTAAGACACCCTTATCATATCAAGACCTTTAAAAAAAATAAAATAAGTAAATAGCTATTTTTCTTATTCTTGTCGAATGAATTTTTTTTAGCCACATTTACAACGATGAACACGCAGGAGCAATTGCGCAATGTTAATTACAATACAATGAATCTACATAAGCCAAATTAAGACACCCGTGTCATATCAAGACCTTTAAAAAAATAAAATAAGAATATAGCTATTTTTCGTATTCTTGTCGAATGAATTTTTTGTAGCTACATTTACACCGATGAACACGCAGGAGCAAGTGGCCAATGTTAAGTATAATACTGTTAGCCTAAATAAGCAAAATTAAGACACCTATATCTTTTTAAGACCTTTAAAAAAAATAAAATAAGTAAATAGCTATTTTTCTTATTCTTGTCGAATGAATTTTTTTTAGCTACATTTACACCGATGAACACGCACGAGCAATTGCTAAATGTTAAGTACAATACAATGAGCCAAAATAAGCAAAATTAGACACTCACATCATATCAAGACCTTTAAATGAAAAAAATAAGTATATAGCTATTTTTCGTATTCTTGTCGAATGAATTTTTTGTAGCTACATTTAAACCGATGAACACGCAGGAGCAATTGCCTAATGTTAGATACAGTACAGTGAGCCAAAATAAGCAATATTAAGACACCCATATCTTTTCAAGACCTATAAAAAAAATAAAATAAGTAAATAGCTATTTTTTGTATTCTTGTCGAATGAATTTTTTGTAGCTACATTTGCACCGATGAACACGCAGGAGCAATTGGTCAATGTTTACTACAATACAATGAGCCTAAACAAGCAAAATTAAGACACCTGCATCTTTTTAAGACCTTTAAAAAAAAAAATAAGTAAATAGCAATTTTTCTTATTCTTGCCGAATGAATTTTTTTTAGCTACATTTACACCGATGAACACGCAGGAACAATTGGTTAATGTTAGGTACAATACATTGAGCCAAATAAGCAAAATTAAGACACCTATATCTTTTTTAAACCTTTAAAAAAAATAAAATAAGTAAATAGCTATTTTTCTTATTCTTGTCGAATGAATTTTTTTTAGCTACATTTACACCGATGAACACGCAGGAGTAATTGCTATATGTTATGTACAATACAATGAGCCAAAATAAGCAAAATTAAGACACCTTTATCATATCTAGACCTTTAAAAAAAATAAAATAAGTAAACAGCTATTTTTCTTATTCTTGTCGAATGAATTTTTTTTAGCCACATTTACAACGATGAACACGCAGGAGCAATTGCGCAATGTTAATTACAATACAATGAATCTATATAAGCCAAATTAAGACACCCGTGCCATATCAAGACCTTTAAAAAAATAAAATAAGTATATAGCTACTTTTCGTATTCTTGTCGAATGAATTTTTTGTAGCTACATTTACACCGGCGAACACGCAGGAGCAAGTGGCCAATGTTACGTACAATACAATGAGCCTAAATGAGCAAAATTAAGACACCTATATCTTTTTAAGACCTTTAAAAAAAATAATATAAGTAAATAGCTATTTTTTTTATTCTTGACGAATGAATTTTTTTTAGCAACATTTAAACCGATGAACACGCAGGAGCAATTGCTCAATGTCAGGTACAATACAATGAGCCAAAATGAGCAAAATTAAGACACCTATATCTTTTTAAAACCTTTAAAAAAATAAAATACTTAAATAGCTATTTCTCTTACTCTTGTCGAATGAATTTTTTTTAGCTACATTTACACCGATGAACACGCTGGAGCAATTGCTCAATGTTAATTACAATACAATGAGCCACAATAAGCCAAATTAAGACACCCGTGTCATATCAAGACCTTTAAAAAAAATAAAATAAGTATATAGCAATTTTTCGTATTCTTGTCGAATGAATTTTTTGTAGCTACATTTACACCGATGAACACGCAGGAACAATTGCTCAATGTTAAGTACAATACAATGAGCCAAAATAAGCAAAATTAAGACACCTATATCTTTTTAAAACCTTTAAAAAAAATAAAATAAGTAAATAGCTATTTTTCGTATTCTTTCTGTATGAATTTTTTTAAGCTACATTTACACCGACAAACACGCAGGAGCAATTGCTCAATATTAAGTACAATACATTGAGCCAAAATAAGCAAAATTAAGACACCTATATCTTTTAGAGACCTTTAAAAAAAAAAAGAAGTATATAGCTATTTTTCTTATTCTTGTCGAATGAATTTTTTTTAGCTACATTTACACCGATGAACACGCTGGAGCAATTGCTCAATGTTAATTACAATACAATGAGCCACAATAAGCCAAATTAAGACACCCGTGTCATATCAAGACCTTTAAAAAAAATAAAATAAGTAAATAGCTATTTTTATTATTCTTGTCGAATGAATTTTTTTTAGCTACATTTACACCGACGAACAAGCAGGAACAATTGCTCAATGTTAAGTACAATACAGTGAGCCAAAATAAGCAAAATTAAGACACCTATATCTTTTTAAAACCTTTAAAAAAAATAAAATAAGTAAATAGCTATTTTTCGTATTCTTTCCGTATGAATTTTTTTAAGCTACATTTACACCGACAAACACGCAGGAGCAATTGCTCAATATTAAGTACAATACATTGAGCCAAAATAAGCAAAATTAAGACACCTATATCTTTTAGAGACCTTTAAAAAAAAAAAGAAGTATATAGCTATTTTTCTTATTCTTGTCGAATGAATTTTTTTTAGCTACATTTACACCGATGAACACGCAGGAACAATTGCTCAATGTACAGTACAATACATTGAGCCAAAATAAGCAAAATTAAGGCACCTATATCTTTTTAAAACCTTTAAAAAAAATAAAATAAGTAAATAGCTATTTTTCTTCTTCTTGTCGAATGAATTTTTTTTAGCAACATTTAAACCGATGAACACGCAGAAGCAATTTTTTAATATCAAGTACGATACAATGAGCCAAAATAAGCAAAATTAAGACACCTATATCTTTTTAAAACCTTTAAAAAAATAAAATAAGTAAATAGCTATTTTTCTTATTCTTGTCGAATGAATTTTTTTTAGCTACATTTACACCGATGAACACGCAGGAGCAATTGCTCAATGTTAAGTACAATACAATGAGCCAAAATAAGCAAAATTAAGACACTCATATCATATCAAGACCTTTAAATGAAAAAAATAAGTATATAGCTATTTTTCGTATTCTTGTCGAATGAATTTTTTGAAGCTACATTTAAACCGATGAACACGCAGGAGCAATTGCCTAATGTTGGATACAGTACAGTGATCCAAAATAAGCAATATTAAGACACCCATATCTTTTCAAGACCTACAAAAAAAATAAAATAAGTAAATAGCTATTTTTTGTATTCTTGTCGAATGAATTTTTTGTAGCTACATTTGCACCGATGAACACGCAGGAGCAATTGGTCAATGTTTACTACAATACAATGAGCCTAAACAAGCAAAATTAAGACACCTACATCTTTTTAAGACCTTTAAAAAAAAAAATAAGTAAATAGCTATTTTTCTTATTCTTGCCGAATGAATTTTTTTTAGCTACATTTACACCGATGAACACGCAGGAACAATTGGTCAATGTTAGGTACAATACATTGAGCCAAATAAGCAAAATTAAGACACCTATATCTTTTTTAAACCTTTAAAAAAAATAAAATAAGTAAATAGCTATTTTTCTTATTCTTGTCGAATGAATTTTTTTTAGCTACATTTACACCGATGAACACGCAGGAGCAATTGCTATATGTTATGTACAATACAATGAGCCAAAATAAGCAAAATTAAGACACCTTTATCTTTTAAAAAAAATAAAATAAGTAAACAGCTATTTTTCTTATTCTTGTCGAATGAATTTTTTTTAGCCACATTTACAACGATGAACACGCAGGAGCAATTGCGCAATGTTAATTACAATACAAAGAATCTATATAAGCCAAATTAAGACACCCGTGTCATATCAAGACCTTTAAAAAAATAAAATAAGTATATAGCTACTTTTCGTATTCTTGTCGAATGAATTTTTTGTAGCTACATTTACACCGGCGAACACGCAGGAGCAAGTGGCCAATGTTAAGTACAATACAATGAGCCTAAATAAGCAAAATTAAGACACCTATATCTTTTTAAGACCTTTAAAAAAATAAAATAAGTAAATAGCTATTTTTCTTATTCTTATCGAATGAATTTTTTTTAGCTACATTTACACCGATGAACACGCAGGAACAATTGCTCAATGTTAAGTACAATACGTTGAGCCAAAATAAGCAAAATTAAGGCACCTATACCTTTTTAAAACCTTTAAAAAAATAAAATAAGTAAATAGCTATTTTTCTTATTCTTATCGAATGAATTTTTTTTAGCTACATTTACACAGATGAACACGCAGGAGCAATTGTTTAATATTAAGTACGATACAATGAGCCAAAATAAGCTAAATTTAGACACCTATATCTTTTTAAAACCTTTAAAAAAATAAAATAAGTAAATAGCTATTTTTCTTATTCTTGTCGAATGAATTTTTTTTAGCTACATTTACACCGATGAACACGCAGGAACAATTGCTCAATGTTAAGTACAATACAATGAGCCAAAATAAGCCAAACTAAGACACCCGTGTCACATCAAGACCTTTAAAAAAATAAAATAAGTATATAGCTATTTTTCGTATTCTTGTCGAATGAATTTTTTGTAGCTACATTTACACCGATGTACACGCAGGAGCGAGTGGTCAATGTTAAGTACAATACAGTGAGCCTAAATAAGCAAAATTAAGACACCTATATCTTTTTAAGACCTTTAAAAAAAATAAAATAAGTAAATAGCTATTTTTATTATTCTTGTCGAATGAATTTTTTTTAGCTACATTTACACCGACGAACAAGCAGGAACAATTGCTTAATGTTAAGTACAATACATTGAGCCACAATAAGCAAAATAAAGACACCTATATCTTTTTAAAACCTTTAAGAAAAATAAAATAAGTAAATAGCTATTTTTCTTATTCTTGTCGAATGAATTTTTTGTAGCTACATTTACACCGGCGAACACGCAGGAGCAAGTGGCCAATGTTAAGTACAATACAATGAGCCTAAATAAGAAAAATTAAGACACCTATATCTTTTTAAGACCTTTAAAAAAATAAAATAAGTAAATAGCTATTTTTCTTATTCTTGTCGAATGAATTTTTTTTAGCTACATTTACACCGACGAACAAGCAAGAACAATTGCTCAATGTTAAGTACAATACAATGAGCCAAAATAAGCAAAATTAAGACACCTATATCTTTTTAAAACCTTTAAAAAAAATAAAATAAGTAAATAGCTATTTTTCGTATTCTTGCCGTATGAATTTTTTTAAGCTACATTTACACCGACAAACACGCAGGAGCAATTGCTCAATATTAAGTACAATACATTGAGCCAAAATAAGCAAAATTAAGACACCTATATCTTTTAGAGACCTTTAAAAAAAAAAAGAAGTATATAGCTATTTTTCTTATTCTTGTCGAATGAATTTTTTTTAGCTACATTTACACCGATGAACACGCAGGAACAATTGCTCAATGTTAAGTACAATACATTGAGCCAAAATAAGCAAAATTAAGGCACCTATATCTTTTTAAAACCTTTAAAAAAAATAAAATAAGTAAATAGCTATTTTTCTTCTTCTTGTCGAATGAATTTTTTTTAGCAACATTTAAACCGATGAACACGCAGGAGCAATTTTTTAATATCAAGTACGATACAATGAGCCAAAATAAGCAAAATTAAGACACCTATATCTTTTTAAAACCTTTAAAAAAATAAAATAAGTAAATAGCTATTTTTCGTATTCTTGCCGTATGAATTTTTTTAAGCTATATTTACACCGACAAACACGCAGGAGCAATTGCTCAATATTAAGTACAATACATTGAGCCAAAATAAGCAAAATTAAGACACCTATATCTTTTAGAGACCTTTAAAAAAAAAAAGAAGTATATAGCTATTTTTCTTATTCTTGTCGAATGAATTTTTTTTAGCTACATTTACACCGATGAACACGCAGGAACAATTGGTCAATGTTAGGTACAATACATTGAGCCAAATAAGCAAAATTAAGACACCTATATCTTTTTTAAACCTTTAAAAAAAATAAAATAAGTAAATAGCTATTTTTCTTATTCTTGTCGAATGAATTTTTTTTAGCTACATTTACACCGATGAACACGCAGGAGCAATTGCTATATGTTATGTACAATACAATGAGCCAAAATAAGCAAAATTAAGACACCTTTATCATATCAAGACCTTTAAAAAAAATAAAATAAGTAAACAGCTATTTTTCTTATTCTTGTCGAATGAATTTTTTTTAGCCACATTTACAACGATGAACACGCAGGAGCAATTGCGCAATGTTAATTACAATACAATGAATCTATATAAGCCAAATTAAGACACCCGTGTCATATCAAGACCTTTAAAAAAATAAAATAAGTATATAGCTACTTTTCGTATTCTTGTCGAATGAATTTTTTGTAGCTACATTTACACCGGCGAACACGCAGGAGCAAGTGGCCAATGTTAAGTACAATACAATGAGCCTAAATAAGCAAAATTAAGACACCTATATCTTTTTAAGACCTTTAAAAAAATAAAATAAGTAAATAGCTATTTTTCTTATTCTTATCGAATGAATTTTTTTTAGCTACATTTACACCGATGAACACGCAGGAACAATTGCTCAATGTTAAGTACAATACGTTGAGCCAAAATAAGCAAAATTAAGACACCTATATCTATTTAAAACCTTTAAAAAAATAAAATAAGTAAATAGCTATTTTTCTTATTCTTGTCGAATGAATTTTTTTTAGCTACATTTACACCGATGAACACGCAGGAGCAATTGCTCAATGTTAAGTACAATACAATGAGCCAAAATAAGCAAAATTAAGACACTCATATCATATCAAGACCTTTAAATGAAAAAAATAAGTATATAGCTATTTTTCGTATTCTTGTCGAATGAATTTTTTGAAGCTACATTTAAACCGATGAACACGCAGGAGCAATTGCCTAATGTTGGATACAGTACAGTGATCCAAAATAAGCAATATTAAGACACCCATATCTTTTCAAGACCTACAAAAAAAATAAAATAAGTAAATAGCTATTTTTTGTATTCTTGTCGAATGAATTTTTTGTAGCTACATTTGCACCGATGAACACGCAGGAGCAATTGGTCAATGTTTACTACAATACAATGAGCCTAAACAAGCAAAATTAAGACACCTACATCTTTTTAAGACCTTTAAAAAAAAAAATAAGTAAATAGCTATTTTTCTTATTCTTGCCGAATGAATTTTTTTTAGCTACATTTACACCGATGAACACGCAGGAACAATTGGTCAATGTTAGGTACAATACATTGAGCCAAATAAGCAAAATTAAGACACCTATATCTTTTTTAAACCTTTAAAAAAAATAAAATAAGTAAATAGCTATTTTTCTTATTCTTGTCGAATGAATTTTTTTTAGCTACATTTACACCGATGAACACGCAGGAGCAATTGCTATATGTTATGTACAATACAATGAGCCAAAATAAGCAAAATTAAGACACCTTTATCTTTTAAAAAAAATAAAATAAGTAAACAGCTATTTTTCTTATTCTTGTCGAATGAATTTTTTTTAGCCACATTTACAACGATGAACACGCAGGAGCAATTGCGCAATGTTAATTACAATACAAAGAATCTATATAAGCCAAATTAAGACACCCGTGTCATATCAAGACCTTTAAAAAAATAAAATAAGTATATAGCTACTTTTCGTATTCTTGTCGAATGAATTTTTTGTAGCTACATTTACACCGGCGAACACGCAGGAGCAAGTGGCCAATGTTAAGTACAATACAATGAGCCTAAATAAGCAAAATTAAGACACCTATATCTTTTTAAGACCTTTAAAAAAATAAAATAAGTAAATAGCTATTTTTCTTATTCTTATCGAATGAATTTTTTTTAGCTACATTTACACCGATGAACACGCAGGAACAATTGCTCAATGTTAAGTACAATACGTTGAGCCAAAATAAGCAAAATTAAGGCACCTATACCTTTTTAAAACCTTTAAAAAAATAAAATAAGTAAATAGCTATTTTTCTTATTCTTATCGAATGAATTTTTTTTAGCTACATTTACACAGATGAACACGCAGGAGCAATTGTTTAATATTAAGTACGATACAATGAGCCAAAATAAGCTAAATTTAGACACCTATATCTTTTTAAAACCTTTAAAAAAATAAAATAAGTAAATAGCTATTTTTCTTATTCTTGTCGAATGAATTTTTTTTAGCTACATTTACACCGATGAACACGCAGGAACAATTGCTCAATGTTAAGTACAATACAATGAGCCAAAATAAGCCAAACTAAGACACCCGTGTCACATCAAGACCTTTAAAAAAATAAAATAAGTATATAGCTATTTTTCGTATTCTTGTCGAATGAATTTTTTGTAGCTACATTTACACCGATGTACACGCAGGAGCGAGTGGTCAATGTTAAGTACAATACAGTGAGCCTAAATAAGCAAAATTAAGACACCTATATCTTTTTAAGACCTTTAAAAAAAATAAAATAAGTAAATAGCTATTTTTATTATTCTTGTCGAATGAATTTTTTTTAGCTACATTTACACCGACGAACAAGCAGGAACAATTGCTTAATGTTAAGTACAATACATTGAGCCACAATAAGCAAAATAAAGACACCTATATCTTTTTAAAACCTTTAAGAAAAATAAAATAAGTAAATAGCTATTTTTCTTATTCTTGTCGAATGAATTTTTTGTAGCTACATTTACACCGGCGAACACGCAGGAGCAAGTGGCCAATGTTAAGTACAATACAATGAGCCTAAATAAGAAAAATTAAGACACCTATATCTTTTTAAGACCTTTAAAAAAATAAAATAAGTAAATAGCTATTTTTCTTATTCTTGTCGAATGAATTTTTTTTAGCTACATTTACACCGACGAACAAGCAAGAACAATTGCTCAATGTTAAGTACAATACAATGAGCCAAAATAAGCAAAATTAAGACACCTATATCTTTTTAAAACCTTTAAAAAAAATAAAATAAGTAAATAGCTATTTTTCGTATTCTTGCCGTATGAATTTTTTTAAGCTACATTTACACCGACAAACACGCAGGAGCAATTGCTCAATATTAAGTACAATACATTGAGCCAAAATAAGCAAAATTAAGACACCTATATCTTTTAGAGACCTTTAAAAAAAAAAAGAAGTATATAGCTATTTTTCTTATTCTTGTCGAATGAATTTTTTTTAGCTACATTTACACCGATGAACACGCAGGAACAATTGCTCAATGTTAAGTACAATACATTGAGCCAAAATAAGCAAAATTAAGGCACCTATATCTTTTTAAAACCTTTAAAAAAAATAAAATAAGTAAATAGCTATTTTTCTTCTTCTTGTCGAATGAATTTTTTTTAGCAACATTTAAACCGATGAACACGCAGGAGCAATTTTTTAATATCAAGTACGATACAATGAGCCAAAATAAGCAAAATTAAGACACCTATATCTTTTTAAAACCTTTAAAAAAATAAAATAAGTAAATAGCTATTTTTCGTATTCTTGCCGTATGAATTTTTTTAAGCTATATTTACACCGACAAACACGCAGGAGCAATTGCTCAATATTAAGTACAATACATTGAGCCAAAATAAGCAAAATTAAGACACCTATATCTTTTAGAGACCTTTAAAAAAAAAAAGAAGTATATAGCTATTTTTCTTATTCTTGTCGAATGAATTTTTTTTAGCTACATTTACACCGATGAACACGCAGGAACAATTGGTCAATGTTAGGTACAATACATTGAGCCAAATAAGCAAAATTAAGACACCTATATCTTTTTTAAACCTTTAAAAAAAATAAAATAAGTAAATAGCTATTTTTCTTATTCTTGTCGAATGAATTTTTTTTAGCTACATTTACACCGATGAACACGCAGGAGCAATTGCTATATGTTATGTACAATACAATGAGCCAAAATAAGCAAAATTAAGACACCTTTATCATATCAAGACCTTTAAAAAAAATAAAATAAGTAAACAGCTATTTTTCTTATTCTTGTCGAATGAATTTTTTTTAGCCACATTTACAACGATGAACACGCAGGAGCAATTGCGCAATGTTAATTACAATACAATGAATCTATATAAGCCAAATTAAGACACCCGTGTCATATCAAGACCTTTAAAAAAATAAAATAAGTATATAGCTACTTTTCGTATTCTTGTCGAATGAATTTTTTGTAGCTACATTTACACCGGCGAACACGCAGGAGCAAGTGGCCAATGTTAAGTACAATACAATGAGCCTAAATAAGCAAAACTATGACACCTATATCTTTTTAAGACCTTTAAAAAAATAAAATAAGTAAATAGCTATTTTTCTTATTCTTATCGAATGAATTTCTTTTAGCTACATTTACACCGATGAACACGCAGGAACAATTGCTCAATATTAAGTACAATACGTTGAGCCAAAATAAGCAAAATAAAGGCACCTATACCTTTTTAAAACCTTTAAAAAAATAAAATAAGTAAATAGCTATTTTTCTTATTCTTATCGAATGAATTTTTTTTAGCTACATTTACACAGATGAACACGCAGGAGCAATTGTTTAATATTAAGTACGATAAAATGAGCCAAAATAAGCTAAATTAAGACACCTATATCTTTTTAAAACCTTTAAAAAAATAAAATAAGTAAATAGCTATTTTTCTTATTCTTGTCGAATGAATTTTTTTTAGCTACATTTACACCGATGAACACGCAGGAACAATTGCTCAATGTTAAGTACAATACAGTGAGCCTAAATAAGCAAAATTAAGACACCTATATCTTTTTAAGACCTTTAAAAAAAATAAAATAAGTAAATAGCTATTTTTATTATTCTTGTCGAATGAATTTTTTTTAGCTACATTTACACCGACGAACAAGCAGGAACAATTGCTTAATGTTAAGTACAATACATTGAGCCACAATAAGCAAAATAAAGACACCTATATCTTTTTAAAACCTTTAAAAAAAATAAAATAAGTAAATAGCTATTTTTCTTATTCTTGTCGAATGAATTTTTTGTAGCTACATTTACACCGGCGAACACGCAGGAGCAAGTGGCCAATGTTAAGTACAATACAATGAGCCTAAATAAGCAAAATTAAGACACCTATATCTTTTTAAGACCTTTAAAAAAATAAAATAAGTAAATAGCTATTTTTCTTATTCTTGTCGAATGAATTTTTTTTAGCTACATTTACACCGACGAACAAGCAGGAACAATTGCTCAATGTTAAGTACAATACAATGAGCCAAAATAAGCAAAATTAAGACACCTATATCTTTTTAAAACCTTTAAAAAAATAAAATAAGTAAATAGCTATTTTTCGTATTCTTGCCGTATGAATTTTTTTAAGCTACATTTACACCGACAAACACGCAGGAGCAATTGCTCAATATTAAGTACAATACATTGAGCCAAAATAAGCAAAATTAAGACACCTATATCTTTTAGAGACCTTTAAAAAAAAAAAGAAGTATATAGCTATTTTTCTTATTCTTGTCGAATGAATTTTTTTTAGCTACATTTACACCGATGAACACGCAGGAACAATTGCTCAATGTTAAGTACAATACATTGAGCCAAAATAAGCAAAATTAAGGCACCTATATCTTTTTAAAACCTTTAAAAAAAATAAAATAAGTAAATAGCTATTTTTCGTATTCTTTCCGTATGAATTTTTTTAAGCTACATTTACACCGACAAACACGCAGGAGCAATTGCTCAATATTAAGTACAATACATTGAGCCAAAATAAGCAAAATTAAGACACCTATATCTTTTAGAGACCTTTAAAAAAAAAAAGAAGTAAATAGCTATTTTTCTTCTTCTTGTCGAATGAATTTTTTTTAGCAACATTTAAACCGATGAACACGCAGGAGCAATTTATTAATATCAAGTACGATACAATGAGCCAAAATAAGCAAAATTAAGACACCTATATCTTTTTAAAACCTTTAAAAAAATAAAATAAGTAAATAGCTATTTTTCTTATTCTTGTCGAATGAATTTTTTTTAGCTACATTTACACCGATGAACACGCAGGAGCGATTGCTCAATGTTAAGTACAATACATTGAGCCAAAATAAGCAAAATTAGACACTCATATCATATCAAGACCTTTAAATGAAAAAAATAAGTATATAGCTATTTTTCGTATTCTTGTCGAATGAATTTTTTGTAGCTACATTTAAACCGATGAACACGCATGAGCAATTACCTAATGTTAGATACAGTACAGTGAGCCAAAATAAGCAATATTAAGACACCCATATCTTTTCAAGACCTATAAAAAAAATAAAATAAGTAAATAGCTATTTTTTGTATTCTTGTCGAATGAATTTTTTGTAGCTACATTTGCACAGATGAACACGCAGGAGCAATTGGTCAATGTTTACTACAATACAATGAGCCTAAACAAGCAAAATTAAGACACCTACATCTTTTTAAGACCTTTAAAAAAAAAAAAATAAGTAAATAGCTATTTTTCTTATTCTTGCCGAATGAATTTTTTTTAGCTACATTTACACCGATGAACACGCAGGAACAATTGGTCAATGATAGGTACAATACATTGAGCCAAATAAGCAAAATTAAGACACCTATATCTTTTTTAAACCTTTAAAAAAAATAAAATAAGTAAATAGCTATTTTTCTTATTCTTGTCGAATGAATTTTTTTTAGCTACATTTACACCGATGAACACGCAGGAGTAATTGCTATATGTTATGTACAATACAATGAGCCAAAATAAGCAAAATTAAGACACCTTTATCATATCAAGACCTTTAAAAAAAATAAAATAAGTAAACAGCTATTTTTCTTATTCTTGTCGAATGAATTTTTTTTAGCCACATTTACAACGATGAACACGCAGGAGCAATTGCGCAATGTTAACTACAATACAATGAATCTATATAAGCCAAATTAAGACACCCGTGCCATATCAAGACCTTTAAAAAAATAAAATAAGTATATAGCTACTTTTCGTATTCTTGTCGAATGAATTTTTTGTAGCTACATTTACACCGGCGAACACGCAGGAGCAAGTGGCCAATGTTAAGTACAATACAATGAGCCTAAATAAGCAAAATTAAGACACCTATATCTTTTTAAGACCTTTAAAAAAAAAAAATAAGTAAATAGCTATTTTTCTTATTCTTGTCGAATGAATTTTTTTTAGCTACATTTACACCGATGAACACGCAGGAGTAATTGCTATATGTTATGTACAATACAATGAGCCAAAATAAGCAAAATTAAGACACCTTTATCATATCAAGACCTTTAAAAAAAATAAAATAAGTAAACAGCTATTTTTCTTATTCTTGTCGAATGAATTTTTTTTAGCCACATTTACAACGATGAACACGCAGGAGCAATTGCGCAATGTTAATTACAATACAATGAATCTATATAAGCCAAATTAAGACACCCGTGCCATATCAAGACCTTTAAAAAAATAAAATAAGTATATAGCTACTTTTCGTATTCTTGTCGAATGAATTTTTTGTAGCTACATTTACACCGGCGAACACGCAGGAGCAAGTGGCCAATGTTAAGTACAATACAATGAGCCTAAATAAGCAAAATTAAGACACCTATATCTTTTTAAGACCTTTAAAAAAAATAATATAAGTAAATAGCTATTTTTTTTATTCTTGACGAATGAATTTTTTTTAGCAACATTTAAACCGATGAACACGCAGGAGCAATTGCTCAATGTCAGGTACAATACAACGAGCCAAAATAAGCAAAATTAAGTCACCTATATCTTTTTAAAACCTTTAAAAAAATAAAATACTTAAATAGCTATTTTTCTTACTCTTGTCGAATGAATTTTTTTTAGCTACATTTACACCGATGAACACGCTGGAGCAATTGCTCAATGTTAATTACAATACAGTGAGCCACAATAAGCCAAATTAAGACACCCGTGTCATATCAAGACCTTTAAAAAAAATAAAATAAGTATATAGCAATTTTTCGTATTCTTGTCGAATGAATTTTTTGTAGCTACATTTACACCGATGAACACGCAGGAGCAAGTGGTCAATGTTAAGTACAATACAGTGAGCCTAAATAAGCAAAATCAAGACACCTATATCTTTTTAAGACCTTTAAAAAAAATAAAATAACTAAATAGCTATTTTTCTTATTCTTGTCGAATGAATTTTTTTTAGCTACATTTACACCGATGAACACGCAGGAGCAATTGCTCACTGTTAAGTACAATACAATGAGCCAAAATAAGCAAAATTAAGACACTCATATCATATCAAGACCTTTAAATGAAAAAAATAAGTATATAGCTATTTTTCGTATTCTTGTCGAATGAATTTTTTGTAGCTACATTTAAACCGATGAACACGCAGGAGCAACTGCCTAATGTTAGATACAGTACAGTGAGCCAAAATAAGCAATATTAAGACACCCATATCTTTTCAAGACCTATAAAAAAAATAAAATAAGTAAATAGCTATTTTTTGTATTCTTGTCGAATGAATTTTTTGTAGCTACATTTGCACCGATGAACACGCAGGAGCAATTGGTCAATGTTTACTACAATACAATGAGCCTAAACAAGCAAAATTAAGACACCTACATCTTTTTAAGACCTTAAAAAAAAAAAAATAAGTAAATAGCTATTTTTCTTATTCTTGCCGAATGAATTTTTTTTAGCTACATTTACACCGATGAACACGCAGGAACAATTGGTCAATGTTAGGTACAATACATTGAGCCAAATAAGCAAAATTAAGACACCTATATCTTTTTTAAACCTTTAAAAAAAATAAAATAAGTAAATAGCTATTTTTCTTATTCTTGTCGAATGAATTTTTTTTAGCTACATTTACACCGATGAACACGCAGGAGCAATTGCTATATGTTACGTACAATACAATGAGCCAAAATAAGCAAAATTATGACACCTTTATCATATCAAGACCTTTAAAAAAAATAAAATAAGTAAACAGCTATTTTTCTTATTCTTGTCGAATGAATTTTTTTTAGCCACATTTACAACGATGAACACGCAGGAGCAATTGCGCAATGTTAATTACAATACAATGAATCTATATAAGCCAAATTAAGACACCCGTGTCATATCAAGACCTTTAAAAAAATAAAATAAGTATATAGCTACTTTTCGTATTCTTGTCGAATGAATTTTTTGTAGCTACATTTACACCGGCGAACACGCAGGAGCAAGTGGCCAATGTTAAGTACAATACAATGAGCCTAAATAAGCAAAATTAAGACACCTATATCTTTTTAAGACCTTTAAAAAAAAAAAATAAGTAAATAGCTATTTTTCTTATTCTTGTCGAATGAATTTTTTTTAGCTACATTTACACCGATGAACACGCAGGAGTAATTGCTATATGTTATGTACAATACAATGAGCCAAAATAAGCAAAATTAAGACACCTTTATCATATCAAGACCTTTAAAAAAAATAAAATAAGTAAACAGCTATTTTTCTTATTCTTGTCGAATGAATTTTTTTTAGCCACATTTACAACGATGAACACGCAGGAGCAATTGCGCAATGTTAATTACAATACAATGAATCTATATAAGCCAAATTAAGACACCCGTGCCATATCAAGACCTTTAAAAAAATAAAATAAGTATATAGCTACTTTTCGTATTCTTGTCGAATGAATTTTTTGTAGCTACATTTACACCGGCGAACACGCAGGAGCAAGTGGCCAATGTTAAGTACAATACAATGAGCCTAAATAAGCAAAATTAAGACACCTATATCTTTTTAAGACCTTTAAAAAAAATAATATAAGTAAATAGCTATTTTTTTTATTCTTGACGAATGAATTTTTTTTAGCAACATTTAAACCGATGAACACGCAGGAGCAATTGCTCAATGTCAGGTACAATACAACGAGCCAAAATAAGCAAAATTAAGTCACCTATATCTTTTTAAAACCTTTAAAAAAATAAAATACTTAAATAGCTATTTTTCTTACTCTTGTCGAATGAATTTTTTTTAGCTACATTTACACCGATGAACACGCTGGAGCAATTGCTCAATGTTAATTACAATACAGTGAGCCACAATAAGCCAAATTAAGACACCCGTGTCATATCAAGACCTTTAAAAAAAATAAAATAAGTATATAGCAATTTTTCGTATTCTTGTCGAATGAATTTTTTGTAGCTACATTTACACCGATGAACACGCAGGAGCAAGTGGTCAATGTTAAGTACAATACAGTGAGCCTAAATAAGCAAAATCAAGACACCTATATCTTTTTAAGACCTTTAAAAAAAATAAAATAACTAAATAGCTATTTTTCTTATTCTTGTCGAATGAATTTTTTTTAGCTACATTTGCACCGATGAACACGCAGGAGCAATTGGTCAATGTTTACTACAATACAATGAGCCTAAACAAGCAAAATTAAGACACCTACATCTTTTTAAGACCTTAAAAAAAAATAAAATAACTAAATAGCTATTTTTCTTATTCTTGCCGAATGAATTTTTTTTAGCTACATTTACACCGATGAACACGCAGGAACAATTGGTCAATGTTAGGTACAATACATTGAGCCAAATAAGCAAAATTAAGACACCTATATCTTTTTTAAACCTTTAAAAAAAATAAAATAAGTAAATAGCTATTTTTCTTATTCTTGTCGAATGAATTTTTTTTAGCTACATTTACACCGATGAACACGCAGGAGCAATTGCTATATGTTACGTACAATACAATGAGCCAAAATAAGCAAAATTATGACACCTTTATCATATCAAGACCTTTAAAAAAAATAAAATAAGTAAACAGCTATTTTTCTTATTCTTGTCGAATGAATTTTTTTTAGCCACATTTACAACGATGAACACGCAGGAGCAATTGCGCAATGTTAATTACAATACAATGAATCTATATAAGCCAAATTAAGACACCCGTGTCATATCAAGACCTTTAAAAAAATAAAATAAGTATATAGCTACTTTTCGTATTCTTGTCGAATGAATTTTTTGTAGCTACATTTACACCGGCGAACACGCAGGAGCAAGTGGCCAATGTTAAGTACAATACAATGAGCCTAAATAAGCAAAATTAAGACACCTATATCTTTTTAAGACCTTTAAAAAAATAAAATAAGTAAATAGCTATTTTTCTTATTCTTATCGAATGAATTTTTTTTAGCTACATTTACACCGACGAACACGCAGGAACAATTGCTCAATGTTAAGTACAATACGTTGAGCCAAAATAAGCAAAATTAAGGCACCTATACCTTTTTAAAACCTTTAAAAAAATAAAATAAGTAAATAGCTATTTTTCTTATTCTTATCGAATGAATTTTTTTTAGCTACATTTACACAGATGAACACGCAGGAGCAATTGTTTAATATCAAGTACGATACAATGAGCCAAAATAAGCTAAATTAAGACACCTATATCTTTTTAAAACCTTTAAAAAAATAAAATAAGTAAATAGCTATTTTTCTTATTCTTGTCGAATGAATTTTTTTTAGCTACATTTACACCGATGAACACGCAGGAACAATTGCTCAATGTTAAGCACAATACAATGAGCTAAAATAAGCCAAATTAAGACACCCGTGTCACTTCAAGACCTTTAAAAAAAATAAAATAAGTATATAGCTATTTTTCGTATTCTTGTCGAATGAATTTTTTGTAGCTACATTTACACCGATGTACACGCAGAAGCGAGTGGTCAATGTTAAGTACAATACAGTGAGCCTAAATAAGCAAAATTAAGACACCTATATCTTTTTAAGACCTTTAAAAAAAAAAAAATAAGTAAATAGCTATTTTTATTATTCTTGTCGAATGAATTTTTTTTAGCTACATTTACACCGACGAACAAGCAGGAACAATTGCTTAATGTTAAGTACAATACATTGAGCTACAATAAGCAAAATAAAGACACCTATATCTTTTTAAAACCTTTAAAAAAAATAAAATAAGTAAATAGCTATTTTTCTTATTCTTGTCGAATGAATTTTTTGTAGCTACATTTACACCGGCGAACTCGCAGGAGCAAGTGGCCAATGTTAAGTACAATACAATGAGCCTAAATAAGCAAAATTAAGACACCTATATCTTTTTAAGACCTTTAAAAAAATAAAATAAGTAAATAGCTATTTTTCTTATTCTTGTCGAATGAATTTTTTTTAGCTACATTTACACCGACGAACAAGCAGGAACAATTGCTCAATGTTAAGTACAATACAATGAGCCAAAATAAGCAAAATTAAGACACCTATATCTTTTTAAAACCTTTAAAAAAAATAAAATAAGTAAATAGCTATTTTTCGTATTCTTGCCGTATGAATTTTTTTAAGCTACATTTACACCGACAAACTCGCAGGAGCAATTGCTCAATATTAAGTACAATACATTGAGCCAAAATAAGCAAAATTAAGACACCTATATCTTTTAGAGACCTTTAAAAAAAAAAAAGAAGTATATAGCTATTTTTCTTATTCTTGTCGAATGAATTTTTTTTAGCTACATTTACACCGATGAACACGCAGGAACAATTGCTCAATGTTAAGTACAATACATTGAGCCAAAATAAGCAAAATTAAGGCACCTATATCTTTTTAAAACCTTTAAAAAAAATAAAATAAGTAAATAGCTATTTTTCTTCTTCTTGTCGAATGAATTTTTTTTAGCAACATTTAAACCGATGAACACGCAGGAGCAATTTTTTAATATCAAGTACGATACAATGAGCCAAAATAAGCAAAATTAAGACACCTATATCTTTTTAAAACCTTTAAAAAAATAAAATAAGTAAATAGCTATTTTTCTTATTCTTGTCAAATGAATTTTTTTTAGCTACATTTACACCGATGAACACGCAGGAGCAATTGCTCAATGTTAAGTACAATACAATGAGCCAAAATAAGCAAAATTAGACACTCATATCATATCAAGACCTTTAAATGAAAAAAATAAGTATATAGCTATTTTTCGTATTCTTGTCGAATGAATTTTTTGTAGCTACATTTAAACCGATGAACACGCAGGAGCAATTGCCTAATGTTAGATACAGTACAGTGAGCCAAAATAAGCAATATTAAGACACCCATATCTTTTCAAGACCTATAAAAAAAATAAAATAAGTAAATAGCTATTTTTTGTATTCTTGTCGAATGAATTTTTTGTAGCTACATTTGCACCGATGAACACGCAGGAGCAATTGGTCAATGTTTACTACAATACAATGAGCCTAAACAAGTAAAATTAAGACACCTACATCTTTTTAAGACCTTTAAAAAAAAAAAATAAGTAAATAGCTATTTTTCTTATTCTTGCCGAATGAATTTTTTTTAGCTACATTTACACCGATGAACACGCAGGAGCAATTGGTCAATGTTAGGTACAATACATTGAGCCAAATAAGCAAAATTAAGACACCTATATCTTTTTTAAACCTTTAAAAAAAATAAAATAAGTAAATAGCTATTTTTCTTATTCTTGTCGAATGAATTTTTTTTAGCTACATTTACACCGATGAACACGCAGGAGTAATTGCTATATGTTATGTACAATACAATGAGCCAAAATAAGCAAAATTAAGACACCTTTATCATATCAAGACCTTTAAAAAAAATAAAATAAGTAAACAGCTATTTTTCTTATTCTTGTCGAATGAATTTTTTTTAGCCACATTTACAACGATGAACACGCAGGAGCAATTGCGCAATGTTAATTACAATACAATGAATCTATATAAGCCAAATTAAGACACCCGTGCCATATCAAGACCTTTAAAAAAATAAAATAAGTATATAGCTACTTTTCGTATTCTTGTCGAATGAATTTTTTGTAGCTACATTTACACCGGCGAACACGCAGGAGCAAGTGGCCAATGTTAAGTACAATACATTGAGCCTAAATAAGCAAAATTAAGACACCTATATCTTTTTAAGACCTTTAAAAAAAATAATATAAGTAAATAGCTATTTTTTTTATTCTTGACGAATGAATTTTTTTTAGCAACATTTAAACCGATGAACACGCAGGAGCAATTGCTCAATGTCAGGTACAATACAATGAGCCAAAATAAGCAAAATTAAGACACCTATATCTTTTTAAAACCTTTAAAAAAATAAAATACTTAAATAGCTATTTTTCTTACTCTTGTCGAATGAATTTTTTTTAGCTACATTTACACCGATGAACACGCTGGAGCAATTGCTCAATGTTAATTACAATACAATGAGCCACAATAAGCCAAATTAAGACACCCGTGTCATATCAAGACCTTTAAAAAAAATAAAATAAGTATATAGCAATTTTTCGTATTCTTGTCGAATGAATTTTTTGTAGCTACATTTACACCGATGAACACGCAGGAGCAAGTGGTCAATGTTAAGTACAATACAATGAGCCAAAATAAGCAAAATTAAGACACTCATATCATATCAAGACCTTTAAATGAAAAAAATAAGTATATAGCTATTTTTCGTATTCTTGTCGAATGAATTTTTTGTAGCTACATTTAAACCGATGAACACGCAGGAGCAAATGCCTAATGTTAGATACAGTACAGTGAGCCAAAATAAGCATAATTAAGACACCCATATCTTTTCAAGACCTATAAAAAAAATAAAATAAGTAAATAGCTATTTTTTGTATTCTTGTCGAATGAATTTTTTGTAGCTACATTTGCACCGATGAACACGCAGGAGCAATTGGTCAATGTTTACTACAATACAATGAGCCTAAACAAGCAAAATTAAGACACCTACATCTTTTTAAGACCTTTAAAAAAAAAAAAATAAGTAAATAGCTATTTTTCTTATTCTTGCCGAATGAATTTTTTTTAGCTACATTTACACCGATGAACACGCAGGAACAATTGCTCAATGTTAAGCACAATACAATGAGCTAAAATAAGCCAAATTAAGACACCCGTGTCACTTCAAGACCTTTAAAAAAAATAAAATAAGTATATAGCTATTTTTCGTATTCTTGTCGAATGAATTTTTTGTAGCTACATTTACACCGATGTACACGCAGAAGCGAGTGGTCAATGTTAAGTACAATACAGTGAGCCTAAATAAGCAAAATTAAGACACCTATATCTTTTTAAGACCTTTAAAAAAAAAAAAATAAGTAAATAGCTATTTTTATTATTCTTGTCGAATGAATTTTTTTTAGCTACATTTACACCGACGAACAAGCAGGAACAATTGCTTAATGTTAAGTACAATACATTGAGCTACAATAAGCAAAATAAAGACACCTATATCTTTTTAAAACCTTTAAAAAAAATAAAATAAGTAAATAGCTATTTTTCTTATTCTTGTCGAATGAATTTTTTGTAGCTACATTTACACCGGCGAACTCGCAGGAGCAAGTGGCCAATGTTAAGTACAATACAATGAGCCTAAATAAGCAAAATTAAGACACCTATATCTTTTTAAGACCTTTAAAAAAATAAAATAAGTAAATAGCTATTTTTCTTATTCTTGTCGAATGAATTTTTTTTAGCTACATTTACACCGACGAACAAGCAGGAACAATTGCTCAATGTTAAGTACAATACAATGAGCCAAAATAAGCAAAATTAAGACACCTATATCTTTTTAAAACCTTTAAAAAAAATAAAATAAGTAAATAGCTATTTTTCGTATTCTTGCCGTATGAATTTTTTTAAGCTACATTTACACCGACAAACTCGCAGGAGCAATTGCTCAATATTAAGTACAATACATTGAGCCAAAATAAGCAAAATTAAGACACCTATATCTTTTAGAGACCTTTAAAAAAAAAAAAGAAGTATATAGCTATTTTTCTTATTCTTGTCGAATGAATTTTTTTTAGCTACATTTACACCGATGAACACGCAGGAACAATTGCTCAATGTTAAGTACAATACATTGAGCCAAAATAAGCAAAATTAAGGCACCTATATCTTTTTAAAACCTTTAAAAAAAATAAAATAAGTAAATAGCTATTTTTCTTCTTCTTGTCGAATGAATTTTTTTTAGCAACATTTAAACCGATGAACACGCAGGAGCAATTTTTTAATATCAAGTACGATACAATGAGCCAAAATAAGCAAAATTAAGACACCTATATCTTTTTAAAACCTTTAAAAAAATAAAATAAGTAAATAGCTATTTTTCTTATTCTTGTCAAATGAATTTTTTTTAGCTACATTTACACCGATGAACACGCAGGAGCAATTGCTCAATGTTAAGTACAATACAATGAGCCAAAATAAGCAAAATTAGACACTCATATCATATCAAGACCTTTAAATGAAAAAAATAAGTATATAGCTATTTTTCGTATTCTTGTCGAATGAATTTTTTGTAGCTACATTTAAACCGATGAACACGCAGGAGCAATTGCCTAATGTTAGATACAGTACAGTGAGCCAAAATAAGCAATATTAAGACACCCATATCTTTTCAAGACCTATAAAAAAAATAAAATAAGTAAATAGCTATTTTTTGTATTCTTGTCGAATGAATTTTTTGTAGCTACATTTGCACCGATGAACACGCAGGAGCAATTGGTCAATGTTTACTACAATACAATGAGCCTAAACAAGTAAAATTAAGACACCTACATCTTTTTAAGACCTTTAAAAAAAAAAAATAAGTAAATAGCTATTTTTCTTATTCTTGCCGAATGAATTTTTTTTAGCTACATTTACACCGATGAACACGCAGGAGCAATTGGTCAATGTTAGGTACAATACATTGAGCCAAATAAGCAAAATTAAGACACCTATATCTTTTTTAAACCTTTAAAAAAAATAAAATAAGTAAATAGCTATTTTTCTTATTCTTGTCGAATGAATTTTTTTTAGCTACATTTACACCGATGAACACGCAGGAGTAATTGCTATATGTTATGTACAATACAATGAGCCAAAATAAGCAAAATTAAGACACCTTTATCATATCAAGACCTTTAAAAAAAATAAAATAAGTAAACAGCTATTTTTCTTATTCTTGTCGAATGAATTTTTTTTAGCCACATTTACAACGATGAACACGCAGGAGCAATTGCGCAATGTTAATTACAATACAATGAATCTATATAAGCCAAATTAAGACACCCGTGCCATATCAAGACCTTTAAAAAAATAAAATAAGTATATAGCTACTTTTCGTATTCTTGTCGAATGAATTTTTTGTAGCTACATTTACACCGGCGAACACGCAGGAGCAAGTGGCCAATGTTAAGTACAATACATTGAGCCTAAATAAGCAAAATTAAGACACCTATATCTTTTTAAGACCTTTAAAAAAAATAATATAAGTAAATAGCTATTTTTTTTATTCTTGACGAATGAATTTTTTTTAGCAACATTTAAACCGATGAACACGCAGGAGCAATTGCTCAATGTCAGGTACAATACAATGAGCCAAAATAAGCAAAATTAAGACACCTATATCTTTTTAAAACCTTTAAAAAAATAAAATACTTAAATAGCTATTTTTCTTACTCTTGTCGAATGAATTTTTTTTAGCTACATTTACACCGATGAACACGCTGGAGCAATTGCTCAATGTTAATTACAATACAATGAGCCACAATAAGCCAAATTAAGACACCCGTGTCATATCAAGACCTTTAAAAAAAATAAAATAAGTATATAGCAATTTTTCGTATTCTTGTCGAATGAATTTTTTGTAGCTACATTTACACCGATGAACACGCAGGAGCAAGTGGTCAATGTTAAGTACAATACAATGAGCCAAAATAAGCAAAATTAAGACACTCATATCATATCAAGACCTTTAAATGAAAAAAATAAGTATATAGCTATTTTTCGTATTCTTGTCGAATGAATTTTTTGTAGCTACATTTAAACCGATGAACACGCAGGAGCAAATGCCTAATGTTAGATACAGTACAGTGAGCCAAAATAAGCATAATTAAGACACCCATATCTTTTCAAGACCTATAAAAAAAATAAAATAAGTAAATAGCTATTTTTTGTATTCTTGTCGAATGAATTTTTTGTAGCTACATTTGCACCGATGAACACGCAGGAGCAATTGGTCAATGTTTACTACAATACAATGAGCCTAAACAAGCAAAATTAAGACACCTACATCTTTTTAAGACCTTTAAAAAAAAAAAAATAAGTAAATAGCTATTTTTCTTATTCTTGCCGAATGAATTTTTTTTAGCTACATTTACACCGATGAACACGCAGGAACAATTGGTCAATGTTAGGTACAATACATTGAGCCAAATAAGCAAAATTAAGACACCTATATCTTTTTTAAACCTTTAAAAAAAATAAAATAAGTAAATAGCTATTTTTCTTATTCTTGTCGAATGAATTTTTTTTAGCTACATTTACACCGATGAACACAAAGGAGCAATTGCTATATGTTATGTACAATACAATGAGCCAAAATAAGCAAAATTAAGACACCTTTATCATATCAAGACCTTTAAAAAAAATAAAATAAGTAAACAGCTATTTTTCTTATTCTTGTCGAATGAATTTTTTTTAGCCACATTTACAAGGATGAACACGCAGGAGCAATTGCGCAATGTTAATTACAATACAATGAATCTATATAAGCCAAATTAAGACACCCGTGTCATATCAAGACCTTTAAAAAAATAAAATAAGTATATAGCAATTTTTCGTATTCTTGTCGAATGAATTTTTTGTAACTACACTTACACCGATGAACACGCAGGAGCAATTGCCTAATGTTAGATACAGTACATTGAGCCAAAATAAGCAATATTAAGACACCCATATCTTTTCAAGACCTATAAAAAAAATAAAATAAGTAAATAGCTATTTTTCTTATTCTTATCGAATGAATTTTTTTTAGCTACATTTACACCGATGAACACGCAGGAGCAATTGTTTAATATCAAGTACGATACAATGAGCCAAAATAAGCTAAATTAAGACACATATATCTTTTTAAAACCTTTAAAAAAATAAAATAAGTAAATAGCTATTTTTCTTATTCTTGTCGAATGAATTTTTTGTAGCTACATTTACACCGATGTACACGCAGGAGCGAGTGGTCAATGTTAAGTACAATACAGTGAGCCTAAATAAGCAAAATTAAGACACCTATATCTTTTTACGACCTTTAAAAAAATAAAATAAGTAAATAGCTATTTTTATTATTCTTGTCGAATGAATTTTTTTTAGCTACATTTACACCGACGAACAAGCAGGAACAATTGCTCAATGTTAAGTACAATACAATGAGCCAAAATAAGCAAAATTAAGACACCTATATCTTTTTAAAACCTTTAAAAAAAATAAAATAAGTAAAT
Source organism: Psococerastis gibbosa (assembly GCA_963971405.1). Taxonomy (NCBI): domain Eukaryota; kingdom Metazoa; phylum Arthropoda; class Insecta; order Psocodea; family Psocidae; genus Psococerastis; species Psococerastis gibbosa. The sequence continues at coordinate 70,867 of CAXART010000001.1, read as the reverse complement.
AGCTATTTTTCGTATTCTTTCCGTATGAATTTTTTTAAGCTACATTTACACCGACAAACACGCAGGAGCAATTGCTCAATATTAAGTACAATACATTGAGCCAAAATAAGCAAAATTAAGACACCTATATCTTTTAGAGACCTTTAAAAAAAAAAAGAAGTATATAGCTATTTTTCTTATTCTTGTCGAATGAATTTTTTTTAGCTACATTTACACCGATGAACACGCAGGAACAATTGCTCAATGTTAAGTACAATACATTGAGCCAAAATAAGCAAAATTAAGGCACCTATATCTTTTTAAAACCTTTAAAAAAAATAAAATAAGTAAATAGCTATTTTTCTTCTTCTTGTCGAATGAATTTTTTTTAGCTACATTTACACCGATGAACACGCAGGAGCAATTTATTAATATCAAGTACGATACAATGAGCCAAAATAAGCAAAATTAAGACACCTATATCTTTTTAAAACCTTTAAAAAAATAAAATAAGTAAATAGCTATTTTTCTTATTCTTGTCGAATGAATTTTTTTTAGCTACATTTACACCGATGAACACGCAGGAGCAATTGCTCAATGTTAAGTACAATACAATGAGCCAAAATAAGCAAAATTAAGACACTCATATCATATCAAGACCTTTAAATGAAAAAAATAAGTATATAGCTATTTTTCGTATTCTTGTCGAATGAATTTTTTGTAGCTACATTTAAACCGATGAACACGCAGGAGCAATTGCCTAATGTTAGATACAGTACAGTGAGCCAAAATAAGCAATATTAAGACACCCATATCTTTTCAAGACCTATAAAAAAAATAAAATAAGTAAATAGCTATTTTTTGTATTCTTGTCGAATGAATTTTTTGTAGCTACATTTGCACCGATGAACACGCAGGAGCAATTGGTCAATGTTTACTACAATACAATGAGCCTAAACAAGCAAAATTAAGACACCTACATCTTTTTAAGACCTTTAAAAAAAAAAAAATAAGTAAATAGCTATTTCTCTTATTCTTGCCGAATGAATTTTTTTTAGCTACATTTACACCGATGAACACGCAGGAACAATTGGTCAATGTTAGGTACAATACATTGAGCCAAATAAGCAAAATTAAGACACCTATATCTTTTTTAAACCTTTAAATAAATAAAATAAGTAAATAGCTATTTTTCTTATTCTTGTCGAAAGAATTTTTTTTAGCTACATTTACACCGATGAACACGCAGGAGCAATTGCTATATGTTATGTACAATACAATGAGCCAAAATACGCAAAATTAAGACACCTTTATCATATCAAGACCTTTAAAAAAAATAAAATAAGTAAACAGCTATTTTTCTTATTCTTGTCGAATGAATTTTTTTTAGCCACATTTACAACGATGAACACGCAGGAGCAATTGCGCAATGTTAATTACAATACAATGAATCTATATGAGCCAAATTAAGACACCCGTGTCATATCAAGACCATTAAAAAAATAAAATAAGTATATAGCAATTTTTCGTATTCTTGTCGAATGAATTTTTTGTAGCTACATTTACACCGATGAACACGCAGGAACAATTGCTCAATGTTAAGTACAATACATTGAGCCAAAATAAGCAAAATTAAGGCACCTATATCTTTTTAAAACCTTTAAAAAAAATAAAATAAGTAAATAGCTATTTTTCTTCTTCTTGTCGAATGAATTTTTTTTAGCAACATTTAAACCGATGAACACGCAGGAGCAATTTTTTAATATCAAGTACGATACAATGAGCCAAAATAAGCAAAATTAAGACACCTATATCTTTTTAAAACCTTTAAAAAAATAAAATAAGTAAATAGCTATTTTTCTTATTCTTGTCAAATGAATTTTTTTTAGCTACATTTACACCGATGAACACGCAGGAGCAATTGCTCAATGTTAAGTACAATACAATGAGCCAAAATAAGCAAAATTAGACACTCATATCATATCAAGACCTTTAAATGAAAAAAATAAGTATATAGCTATTTTTCGTATTCTTGTCGAATGAATTTTTTGTAGCTACATTTAAACCGATGAACACGCAGGAGCAATTGCCTAATGTTAGATACAGTACAGTGAGCCAAAATAAGCAATATTAAGACACCCATATCTTTTCAAGACCTATAAAAAAAATAAAATAAGTAAATAGCTATTTTTTGTATTCTTGTCGAATGAATTTTTTGTAGCTACATTTGCACCGATGAACACGCAGGAGCAATTGGTCAATGTTTACTACAATACAATGAGCCTAAACAAGCAAAATTAAGACACCTACATCTTTTTAAGACCTTTAAAAAAAAAAAATAAGTAAATAGCTATTTTTCTTATTCTTGCCGAATGAATTTTTTTTAGCTACATTTACACCGATGAACACGCAGGAGCAATTGGTCAATGTTAGGTACAATACATTGAGCCAAATAAGCAAAATTAAGACACCTATATCTTTTTTAAACCTTTAAAAAAAATAAAATAAGTAAATAGCTATTTTTCTTATTCTTGTCGAATGAATTTTTTTTAGCTACATTTACACCGATGAACACGCAGGAGTAATTGCTATATGTTATGTACAATACAATGAGCCAAAATAAGCAAAATTAAGACACCTTTATCATATCAAGACCTTTAAAAAAAATAAAATAAGTAAACAGCTATTTTTCTTATTCTTGTCGAATGAATTTTTTTTAGCCACATTTACAACGATGAACACGCAGGAGCAATTGCGCAATGTTAATTACAATACAATGAATCTATATAAGCCAAATTAAGACACCCGTGCCATATCAAGACCTTTAAAAAAATAAAATAAGTATATAGCTACTTTTCGTATTCTTGTCGAATGAATTTTTTGTAGCTACATTTACACCGGCGAACACGCAGGAGCAAGTGGCCAATGTTAAGTACAATACATTGAGCCTAAATAAGCAAAATTAAGACACCTATATCTTTTTAAGACCTTTAAAAAAAATAATATAAGTAAATAGCTATTTTTTTTATTCTTGACGAATGAATTTTTTTTAGCAACATTTAAACCGATGAACACGCAGGAGCAATTGCTCAATGTCAGGTACAATACAATGAGCCAAAATAAGCAAAATTAAGACACCTATATCTTTTTAAAACCTTTAAAAAAATAAAATACTTAAATAGCTATTTTTCTTACTCTTGTCGAATGAATTTTTTTTAGCTACATTTACACCGATGAACACGCTGGAGCAATTGCTCAATGTTAATTACAATACAGTGAGCCACAATAAGCCAAATTAAGACACCCGTGTCATATCAAGACCTTTAAAAAAAATAAAATAAGTATATAGCAATTTTTCGTATTCTTGTCGAATGAATTTTTTGTAGCTACATTTACACCGATGAACACGCAGGAGCAAGTGGTCAATGTTAAGTACAATACAATGAGCCAAAATAAGCAAAATTAAGACACTCATATCATATCAAGACCTTTAAATGAAAAAAATAAGTATATAGCTATTTTTCGTATTCTTGTCGAATGAATTTTTTGTAGCTACATTTAAACCGATGAACACGCAGGAGCAAATGCCTAATGTTAGATACAGTACAGTGAGCCAAAATAAGCATAATTAAGACACCCATATCTTTTCAAGACCTATAAAAAAAATAAAATAAGTAAATAGCTATTTTTTGTATTCTTGTCGAATGAATTTTTTGTAGCTACATTTGCACCGATGAACACGCAGGAGCAATTGGTCAATGTTTACTACAATACAATGAGCCTAAACAAGCAAAATTAAGACACCTACATCTTTTTAAGACCTTTAAAAAAAAAAAAATAAGTAAATAGCTATTTTTCTTATTCTTGCCGAATGAATTTTTTTTAGCTACATTTACACCGATGAACACGCAGGAACAATTGGTCAATGTTAGGTACAATACATTGAGCCAAATAAGCAAAATTAAGACACCTATATCTTTTTTAAACCTTTAAAAAAAATAAAATAAGTAAATAGCTATTTTTCTTATTCTTGTCGAATGAATTTTTTTTAGCTACATTTACACCGATGAACACAAAGGAGCAATTGCTATATGTTATGTACAATACAATGAGCCAAAATAAGCAAAATTAAGACACCTTTATCATATCAAGACCTTTAAAAAAAATAAAATAAGTAAACAGCTATTTTTCTTATTCTTGTCGAATGAATTTTTTTAGCCACATTTACAAGGATGAACACGCGGGAGCAATTGCGCAATGTTAATTACAATACAATGAATCTATATAAGCCAAATTAAGACACCCGTGTCATATCAAGACCTTTAAAAAAATAAAATAAGTATATAGCAATTTTTCGTATTCTTGTCGAATGAATTTTTTGTAACTACACTTACACCGATGAACACGCAGGAGCAATTGCCTAATGTTAGATACAGTACATTGAGCCAAAATAAGCAATATTAAGACACCCATATCTTTTCAAGACCTATAAAAAAAATAAAATAAGTAAATAGCTATTTTTCTTATTCTTATCGAATGAATTTTTTTTAGCTACATTTACACCGATGAACACGCAGGAGCAATTGTTTAATATCAAGTACGATACAATGAGCCAAAATAAGCTAAATTAAGACACCTATATCTTTTTAAAACCTTTAAAAAAATAAAATAAGTAAATAGCTATTTTTCTTATTCTTGTCGAATGAATTTTTTTTAGCTACATTTACACCGATGAACACGCAGGAACAATTGCTCAATGTTAAGTACAATACAATGAGCCAAAATAAGCCAAATTAAGACACCCGTGTCACATCAAGACCTTTAAAAAAAATAAAATAAGTATATAGCTATTTTTCGTATTCTTGTCGAATGAATTTTTTGTAGCTACATTTACACCGATGTACACGCAGGAGCGAGTGGTCAATGTTAAGTACAATACAGTGAGCCTAAATAAGCAAAATTAAGACACCTATATCTTTTTAAGACCTTTAAAAAAATAAAATAAGTAAATAGCTATTTTTATTATTCTTGTCGAATGAATTTTTTTTAGCTACATTTACACCGACGAACAAGCAGGAACAATTGCTCAATGTTAAGTACAATACAATGAGCCAAAATAAGCAAAATTAAGACACCTATATCTTTTTAAAACCTTTAAAAAAAATAAAATAAGTAAATAGCTATTTTTCGTATTCTTTCCGTATGAATTTTTTTAAGCTACATTTACACCGACAAACACGCAGGAGCAATTGCTCAATATTAAGTACAATACATTGAGCCAAAATAAGCAAAATTAAGACACCTATATCTTTTAGAGACCTTTAAAAAAAAAAAGAAGTATATAGCTATTTTTCTTATTCTTGTCGAATGAATTTTTTTTAGCTACATTTACACCGATGAACACGCAGGAACAATTGCTCAATGTTAAGTACAATACATTGAGCCAAAATAAGCAAAATTAAGGCACCTATATCTTTTTAAAACCTTTAAAAAAAATAAAATAAGTAAATAGCTATTTTTCTTCTTCTTGTCGAATGAATTTTTTTTAGCTACATTTACACCGATGAACACGCAGGAGCAATTTATTAATATCAAGTACGATACAATGAGCCAAAATAAGCAAAATTAAGACACCTATATCTTTTTAAAACCTTTAAAAAAATAAAATAAGTAAATAGCTATTTTTCTTATTCTTGTCGAATGAATTTTTTTTAGCTACATTTACACCGATGAACACGCAGGAGCAATTGCTCAATGTTAAGTACAATACAATGAGCCAAAATAAGCAAAATTAAGACACTCATATCATATCAAGACCTTTAAATGAAAAAAATAAGTATATAGCTATTTTTCGTATTCTTGTCGAATGAATTTTTTGTAGCTACATTTAAACCGATGAACACGCAGGAGCAATTGCCTAATGTTAGATACAGTACAGTGAGCCAAAATAAGCAATATTAAGACACCCATATCTTTTCAAGACCTATAAAAAAAATAAAATAAGTAAATAGCTATTTTTTGTATTCTTGTCGAATGAATTTTTTGTAGCTACATTTGCACCGATGAACACGCAGGAGCAATTGGTCAATGTTTACTACAATACAATGAGCCTAAACAAGCAAAATTAAGACACCTACATCTTTTTAAGACCTTTAAAAAAAAAAAAATAAGTAAATAGCTATTTCTCTTATTCTTGCCGAATGAATTTTTTTTAGCTACATTTACACCGATGAACACGCAGGAACAATTGGTCAATGTTAGGTACAATACATTGAGCCAAATAAGCAAAATTAAGACACCTATATCTTTTTTAAACCTTTAAATAAATAAAATAAGTAAATAGCTATTTTTCTTATTCTTGTCGAAAGAATTTTTTTTAGCTACATTTACACCGATGAACACGCAGGAGCAATTGCTATATGTTATGTACAATACAATGAGCCAAAATAAGCAAAATTAAGACACCTTTATCATATCAAGACCTTTAAAAAAAATAAAATAAGTAAACAGCTATTTTTCTTATTCTTGTCGAATGAATTTTTTTTAGCCACATTTACAACGATGAACACGCAGGAGCAATTGCGCAATGTTAATTACAATACAATGAATCTATATGAGCCAAATTAAGACACCCGTGTCATATCAAGACCATTAAAAAAATAAAATAAGTATATAGCAATTTTTCGTATTCTTGTCGAATGAATTTTTTGTAGCTACATTTACACCGATGAACACGCAGGAACAATTGCTCAATGTTAAGTACAATACGTTGAGCCAAAATAAGCAAAATTAAGGCACCTATACCTTTTTAAAACCTTTAAAAAAATAAAATAAGTAAATAGCTATTTTTCTTATTCTTATCGAATGAATTTTTTTTAGCTACATTTACACCGATGAACACGCAGGAACAATTGCTCAATGTTAAGTACAATACGTTGAGCCAAAATAAGCAAAATTAAGGCACCTATACCTTTTTAAAACCTTTAAAAAAATAAAATAAGTAAATAGCTATTTTTCTTATTCTTATCGAATGAATTTTTTTTAGCTACATTTACACAGATGAACACGCAGGAGCAATTGTTTAATATCAAGTACGATACAATGAGCCAAAATAAGCTAAATTAAGACACCTATATCTTTTTAAAACCTTTAAAAAAATAAAATAAGTAAATAGCTATTTTTCTTATTCTTGTCGAATGAATTTTTTTTAGCTACATTTACACCGATGAACACGCAGGGACAATTGCTCAATGTTAAGTACAATACATTGAGCCAAAATAAGCCAAATTAAGACACCCGTGTCACATCAAGACCTTTAAAAAAAATAAAATAAGTATATAGCTATTTTTCGTATTCTTGTCGAATGAATTTTTTGTAGCTACATTTACACCGCTGTACACGCAGGAGCGAGTGGTCAATGTTAAGTACAATACAGTGAGCCTAAATAAACAAAATTAAGACACCTATATCTTTTTAAGACCTTTAAAAAAAATAGCTATTTTTCTTCTTCTTGTCGAATGAATTTTTTTTAGCAACATTTAAACCGATGAACACGCAGGAGCAATTTTTTAATATCAAGTACGATACAATGAGCCAAAATAAGCAAAATTAAGACACCTATATCTTTTTAAAACCTTTAAAAAAATAAAATAAGTAAATAGCTATTTTTCTTATTCTTGTCGAATGAATTTTTTTTAGCTACATTTACACCGATGAACACGCAGGAGCAATTGCTCAATGTTAAGTACAATACAATGAGCCAAAATAAGCAAAGTTAAGACACTCATATCATATCAAGACCTTTAAATGAAAAAAATAAGTATATAGCTATTTTTCGTATTCTTGTCGAATGAATTTTTTTTAGCTACATTTACACCGATGAACACGCAGGAGCAATTGCTCAATGTTAAGTACAATACAATGAGCCAAAATAAGCAAAATTAAGACACTCATATCATATCAAGACCTTTAAATGAAAAAAATAAGTAAACAGCTATTTTTCTTATTCTTGTCGAATGAATTTTTTTTAGCCACATTTACAACGATGAACACGCAGGAGCAATTGCGTAATGTTAATTACAATACAATGAATCTATATAAGCCAAATTAAGACACCCGTGCCATATCAAGACCTTTAAAAAAATAAAATAAGTATATAGCTACTTTTCGTATTCTTGTCGAATGAATTTTTTGTAGCTACATTTACACCGGCGAACACGCAGGAGCAAGTGGCCAATGTTAAGTACAATACAATGAGCCTAAATAAGCAAAATTAAGACACCTATATCTTTTTAAGACCTTTAAAAAAAATAATATAAGTAAATAGCTATTTTTTTTATTCTTGACGAATGAATTTTTTTTAGCAACATTTAAACCGATGTACACGCAGGAGCAATTGCTCAATGTCAGGTACAATACAACGAGCCAAAATAAGCAAAATTAAGTCACCTATATCTTTTTAAAACCTTTAAAAAAATAAAATACTTAAATAGCTATTTTTCTTACTCTTGTCGAATGAATTTTTTTTAGCTACATTTACACCGATGAACACGCTGGAGCAATTGCTCAATGTTAATTACAATACAGTGAGCCACAATAAGCCAAATTAAGACACCCGTGTCATATCAAGACCTTTAAAAAAAATAAAATAAGTATATAGCAATTTTTCGTATTCTTGTCGAATGAATTTTTTGTAGCTACATTTACACCGATGAACACGCAGGAGCAAGTGGTCAATGTTAAGTACAATACAGTGAGCCTAAATAAGCAAAATCAAGACACCTATATCTTTTTAAGACCTTTAAAAAAAATAAAATAACTAAATAGCTATTTTTCTTATTCTTGTCGAATGAATTTTTTTTAGCTACATTTACACCGATGAACACGCAGGAGCAATTGCTCACTGTTAAGTACAATACAATGAGCCAAAATAAGCAAAATTAAGACACTCATATCATATCAAGACCTTTAAATGAAAAAAATAAGTATATAGCTATTTTTCGTATTCTTGTCGAATGAATTTTTTGTAGCTACATTTAAACCGATGAACACGCAGGAGCAATTGCCTAATGTTAGATACAGTACAGTGAGCCAAAATAAGCAATATTAAGACACCCATATCTTTTCAAGACCTATAAAAAAAATAAAATAAGTAAATAGCTATTTTTTGTATTCTTGTCGAATGAATTTTTTGTAGCTACATTTGCACCGATGAACACGCAGGAGCAATTGGTCAATGTTTACTACAATACAATGAGCCTAAACAAGCAAAATTAAGACACCTACATCTTTTTAAGACCTTAAAAAAAAAAAAAATAAGTAAATAGCTATTTTTCTTATTCTTGCCGAATGAATTTTTTTTAGCTACATTTACACCGATGAACACGCAGGAACAATTGGTCAATGTTAGGTACAATACATTGAGCCAAATAAGCAAAATTAAGACACCTATATCTTTTTTAAACCTTTAAAAAAAATAAAATAAGTAAATAGCTATTTTTCTTATTCTTGTCGAATGAATTTTTTTTAGCTACATTTACACCGATGAACACGCAGGAGCAATTGCTATATGTTACGTACAATACAATGAGCCAAAATAAGCAAAATTATGACACCTTTATCATATCAAGACCTTTAAAAAAAATAAAATAAGTAAACAGCTATTTTTCTAATTCTTGTCGAATGAATTTTTTTTAGCCACATTTACAACGATGAACACGCAGGAGCAATTGCGCAATGTTAATTACAACACAATGAATCTATATAAGCCAAATTAAGACACCCGTGTCATATCAAGACCTTTAAAAAAATAAAATAAGTATATAGCTACTTTTCGTATTCTTGTCGAATGAATTTTTTGTAGCTACATTTACACCGGCGAACACGCAGGAGCAAGTGGCCAATGTTAAGTACAATACAATGAGCCTAAATAAGCAAAATTAAGACACCTATATCTTTTTAAGACCTTTAAAAAAATAAAATAAGTAAATAGCTATTTTTCTTATTCTTATCGAATGAATTTTTTTTAGCTACATTTACACCGACGAACACGCAGGAACAATTGCTCAATGTTAAGTACAATACGTTGAGCCAAAATAAGCAAAATTAAGGCACCTATACCTTTTTAAAACCTTTAAAAAAATAAAATAAGTAAATAGCTATTTTTCTTATTCTTATCGAATGAATTTTTTTTAGCTACATTTACACAGATGAACACGCAGGAGCAATTGTTTAATATCAAGTACGATACAGTGAGCCAAAATAAGCTAAATTAAGACACCTATATCTTTTTAAAACCTTTAAAAAAATAAAATAAGTAAATAGCTATTTTTCTTATTCTTGTCGAATGAATTTTTTTTAGCTACATTTACACCGATGAACACGCAGGAACAATTGCTCAATGTTAAGCACAATACAATGAGCTAAAATAAGCCAAATTAAGACACCCGTGTCACTTCAAGACCTTTAAAAAAAATAAAATAAGTATATAGCTATTTTTCGTATTCTTGTCGAATGAATTTTTTGTAGCTACATTTACACCGATGTACACGCAGGAGCGAGTGGTCAATGTTAAGTACAATACAGTGAGCCTAAATAAGCAAAATTAAGACACCTATATCGTTTTAAGACCTTTAAAAAAAAAAAATAAGTAAATAGCTATTTTTATTATTCTTGTCGAATGAATTTTTTTTAGCTACATTTACACCGACGAACAAGCAGGAACAATTGCTTAATGTTAAGTACAATACATTGAGCCACAATAAGCAAAATAAAGACACCTATATCTTTTTAAAACCTTTAAAAAAAATAAAATAAGTAAATAGCTATTTTTCTTATTCTTGTCGAATGAATTTTTTGTAGCTACATTTACACCGGCGAACTCGCAGGAGCAAGTGGCCAATGTTAAGTACAATACAATGAGCCTAAATAAGCAAAATTAAGACACCTATATCTTTTTAAGACCTTTAAAAAAATAAAATAAGTAAATAGCTATTTTTCTTATTCTTGTCGAATGAATTTTTTTTAGCTACATTTACACCGACGAACAAGCAGGAACAATTGCTCAATGTTAAGTACAATACAATGAGCCAAAATAAGCAAAATTAAGACACCTATATCTTTTTAAAACCTTTAAAAAAAATAAAATAAGTAAATAGCTATTTTTCGTATTCTTGCCGTATGAATTTTTTTAAGCTACATTTACACCGACAAACTCGCAGGAGCAATTGCTCAATATTAAGTACAATACATTGAGCCAAAATAAGCAAAATTAAGACACCTATATCTTTTAGAGACCTTTAAAAAAAAAAAAGAAGTATATAGCTATTTTTCTTATTCTTGTCGAATGAATTTTTTTTAGCTACATTTACACCGATGAACACGCAGGAACAATTGCTCAATGTTAAGTACAATACATTGAGCCAAAATAAGCAAAATTAAGGCACCTATATCTTTTTAAAACCTTTAAAAAAAATAAAATAAGTAAATAGCTATTTTTCTTCTTCTTGTCGAATGAATTTTTTTTAGCAACATTTAAACCGATGAACACGCAGGAGCAATTTTTTAATATCAAGTACGATACAATGAGCCAAAATAAGCAAAATTAAGACACCTATATCTTTTTAAAACCTTTAAAAAAATAAAATAAGTAAATAGCTATTTTTCTTATTCTTGTCAAATGAATTTTTTTTAGCTACATTTACACCGATGAACACGCAGGAGCAATTGCTCAATGTTAAGTACAATACAATGAGCCAAAATAAGCAAAATTAGACACTCATATCATATCAAGACCTTTAAATGAAAAAAATAAGTATATAGCTATTTTTCGTATTCTTGTCGAATGAATTTTTTGTAGCTACATTTAAACCGATGAACACGCAGGAGCAATTGCCTAATGTTAGATACAGTACAGTGAGCCAAAATAAGCAATATTAAGACACCCATATCTTTTCAAGACCTATAAAAAAAATAAAATAAGTAAATAGCTATTTTTTGTATTCTTGTCGAATGAATTTTTTGTAGCTACATTTGCACCGATGAACACGCAGGAGCAATTGGTCAATGTTTACTACAATACAATGAGCCTAAACAAGCAAAATTAAGACACCTACATCTTTTTAAGACCTTTAAAAAAAAAAAATAAGTAAATAGCTATTTTTCTTATTCTTGCCGAATGAATTTTTTTTAGCTACATTTACACCGATGAACACGCAGGAGCAATTGGTCAATGTTAGGTACAATACATTGAGCCAAATAAGCAAAATTAAGACACCTATATCTTTTTTAAACCTTTAAAAAAAATAAAATAAGTAAATAGCTATTTTTCTTATTCTTGTCGAATGAATTTTTTTTAGCTACATTTACACCGATGAACACGCAGGAGTAATTGCTATATGTTATGTACAATACAATGAGCCAAAATAAGCAAAATTAAGACACCTTTATCATATCAAGACCTTTAAAAAAAATAAAATAAGTAAACAGCTATTTTTCTTATTCTTGTCGAATGAATTTTTTTTAGCCACATTTACAACGATGAACACGCAGGAGCAATTGCGCAATGTTAATTACAATACAATGAATCTATATAAGCCAAATTAAGACACCCGTGCCATATCAAGACCTTTAAAAAAATAAAATAAGTATATAGCTACTTTTCGTATTCTTGTCGAATGAATTTTTTGTAGCTACATTTACACCGGCGAACACGCAGGAGCAAGTGGCCAATGTTAAGTACAATACAATGAGCCTAAATAAGCAAAATTAAGACACCTATATCTTTTTAAGACCTTTAAAAAAAATAATATAAGTAAATAGCTATTTTTTTTATTCTTGACGAATGAATTTTTTTTAGCAACATTTAAACCGATGAACACGCAGGAGCAATTGCTCAATGTCAGGTACAATACATTGAGCCAAAATAAGCAAAATTAAGACACCTATATCTTTTTAAAACCTTTAAAAAAATAAAATACTTAAATAGCTATTTTTCTTACTCTTGTCGAATGAATTTTTTTTAGCTACATTTACACCGATGAACACGCTGGAGCAATTGCTCAATGTTAATTACAATACAGTGAGCCACAATAAGCCAAATTAAGACACCCGTGTCATATCAAGACCTTTAAAAAAAATAAAATAAGTATATAGCAATTTTTCGTATTCTTGTCGAATGAATTTTTTGTAGCTACATTTACACCGATGAACACGCAGGAGCAAGTGGTCAATGTTAAGTACAATACAGTGAGCCTAAATAAGCAAAATCAAGACACCTATATCTTTTTAAGACCTTTAAAAAAAATAAAATAACTAAATAGCTATTTTTCTTATTCTTGTCGAATGAATTTTTTTTAGCTACATTTACACCGATGAACACGCAGGAGCAATTGCTCAATGTTAAGTACAATACAGTGAGCCAAAATAAGCAAAATTAAGACACTCATATCATATCAAGACCTTTAAATGAAAAAAATAAGTATATAGCTATTTTTCGTATTCTTGTCGAATGAATTTTTTGTAGCTACATTTAAACCGATGAACACGCAGGAGCAAATGCCTAATGTTAGATACAGTACAGTGAGCCAAAATAAGCATAATTAAGACACCCATATCTTTTCAAGACCTATAAAAAAAATAAAATAAGTAAATAGCTATTTTTTGTATTCTTGTCGAATGAATTTTTTGTAGCTACATTTGCACCGATGAACACGCAGGAGCAATTGGTCAATGTTTACTACAATACAATGAGCCTAAACAAGCAAAATTAAGACACCTACATCTTTTTAAGACCTTTAAAAAAAAAAAAATAAGTAAATAGCTATTTTTCTTATTCTTGCCGAATGAATTTTTTTTAGCTACATTTACACCGATGAACACGCAGGAGCAATTGCTCAATGTCAGGTACAATACATTGAGCCAAAATAAGCAAAATTAAGACACCTATATCTTTTTAAAACCTTTAAAAAAATAAAATACTTAAATAGCTATTTTTCTTACTCTTGTCGAATGAATTTTTTTTAGCTACATTTACACCGATGAACACGCTGGAGCAATTGCTCAATGTTAATTACAATACAGTGAGCCACAATAAGCCAAATTAAGACACCCGTGTCATATCAAGACCTTTAAAAAAAATAAAATAAGTATATAGCAATTTTTCGTATTCTTGTCGAATGAATTTTTTGTAGCTACATTTACACCGATGAACACGCAGGAGCAAGTGGTCAATGTTAAGTACAATACAGTGAGCCTAAATAAGCAAAATCAAGACACCTATATCTTTTTAAGACCTTTAAAAAAAATAAAATAACTAAATAGCTATTTTTCTTATTCTTGTCGAATGAATTTTTTTTAGCTACATTTACACCGATGAACACGCAGGAGCAATTGCTCAATGTTAAGTACAATACAGTGAGCCAAAATAAGCAAAATTAAGACACTCATATCATATCAAGACCTTTAAATGAAAAAAATAAGTATATAGCTATTTTTCGTATTCTTGTCGAATGAATTTTTTGTAGCTACATTTAAACCGATGAACACGCAGGAGCAAATGCCTAATGTTAGATACAGTACAGTGAGCCAAAATAAGCATAATTAAGACACCCATATCTTTTCAAGACCTATAAAAAAAATTAAATAAGTAAATAGCTATTTTTTGTATTCTTGTCGAATGAATTTTTTGTAGCTACATTTGCACCGATGAACACGCAGGAGCAATTGGTCAATGTTTACTACAATACAATGAGCCTAAACAAGCAAAATTAAGACACCTACATCTTTTTAAGACCTTTAAAAAAAAAAAAATAAGTAAATAGCTATTTTTCTTATTCTTGCCGAATGAATTTTTTTTAGCTACATTTACACCGATGAACACGCAGGAACAATTGGTCAATGTTAGGTACAATACATTGAGCCAAATAAGCAAAATTAAGACACCTATATCTTTTTTAAACCTTTAAAAAAAATAAAATAAGTAAATAGCTATTTTTCTTATTCTTGTCGAATGAATTTTTTTTAGCTACATTTACACCGATGAACACAAAGGAGCAATTGCTATATGTTATGTACAATACAATGAGCCAAAATAAGCAAAATTAAGACACCTTTATCATATCAAGACCTTTAAAAAAAATAAAATAAGTAAACAGCTATTTTTCTTATTCTTGTCGAATGAATTTTTTTTAGCCACATTTACAACGATGAACACGCAGGAGCAATTGCGCAATGTTAATTACAATACAATGAATCTATATGAGCCAAATTAAGACACCCGTGTCATATCAAGACCATTAAAAAAATAAAATAAGTATATAGCAATTTTTCGTATTCTTGTCGAATGAATTTTTTGTAGCTACATTTACACCGATGAACACGCAGGAACAATTGCTCAATGTTAAGTACAATACATTGAGCCAAAATAAGCAAAATTAAGGCACCTATATCTTTTTAAAACCTTTAAAAAAAATAAAATAAGTAAATAGCTATTTTTCTTCTTCTTGTCGAATGAATTTTTTTTAGCAACATTTAAACCGATGAACACGCAGGAGCAATTTTTTAATATCAAGTACGATACAATGAGCCAAAATAAGCAAAATTAAGACACCTATATCTTTTTAAAACCTTTAAAAAAATAAAATAAGTAAATAGCTATTTTTCTTATTCTTGTCAAATGAATTTTTTTTAGCTACATTTACACCGATGAACACGCAGGAGCAATTGCTCAATGTTAAGTACAATACAATGAGCCAAAATAAGCAAAATTAGACACTCATATCATATCAAGACCTTTAAATGAAAAAAATAAGTATATAGCTATTTTTCGTATTCTTGTCGAATGAATTTTTTGTAGCTACATTTAAACCGATGAACACGCAGGAGCAATTGCCTAATGTTAGATACAGTACAGTGAGCCAAAATAAGCAATATTAAGACACCCATATCTTTTCAAGACCTATAAAAAAAATAAAATAAGTAAATAGCTATTTTTTGTATTCTTGTCGAATGAATTTTTTGTAGCTACATTTGCACCGATGAACACGCAGGAGCAATTGGTCAATGTTTACTACAATACAATGAGCCTAAACAAGCAAAATTAAGACACCTACATCTTTTTAAGACCTTTAAAAAAAAAAAAATAAGTAAATAGCTATTTTTCTTATTCTTGCCGAATGAATTTTTTTTAGCTACATTTACACCGATGAACACGCAGGAGCAATTGGTCAATGTTAGGTACAATACATTGAGCCAAATAAGCAAAATTAAGACACCTATATCTTTTTTAAACCTTTAAAAAAAATAAAATAAGTAAATAGCTATTTTTCTTATTCTTGTCGAATGAATTTTTTTTAGCTACATTTACACCGATGAACACGCAGGAGTAATTGCTATATGTTATGTACAATACAATGAGCCAAAATAAGCAAAATTAAGACACCTTTATCATATCAAGACCTTTAAAAAAAATAAAATAAGTAAACAGCTATTTTTCTTATTCTTGTCGAATGAATTTTTTTTAGCCACATTTACAACGATGAACACGCAGGAGCAATTGCGCAATGTTAATTACAATACAATGAATCTATATAAGCCAAATTAAGACACCCGTGCCATATCAAGACCTTTAAAAAAATAAAATAAGTATATAGCTACTTTTCGTATTCTTGTCGAATGAATTTTTTGTAGCTACATTTACACCGGTGAACACGCAGGAGCAAGTGGCCAATGTTAAGTACAATACATTGAGCCTAAATAAGCAAAATTAAGACACCTATATCTTTTTAAGACCTTTAAAAAAAATAATATAAGTAAATAGCTATTTTTTTTATTCTTGACGAATGAATTTTTTTTAGCAACATTTAAACCGATGAACACGCAGGAGCAATTGCTCAATGTCAGGTACAATACAATGAGCCAAAATAAGCAAAATTAAGACACCTATATCTTTTTAAAACCTTTAAAAAAATAAAATACTTAAATAGCTATTTTTCTTACTCTTGTCGAATGAATTTTTTTTAGCTACATTTACACCGATGAACACGCTGGAGCAATTGCTCAATGTTAATTACAATACAGTGAGCCACAATAAGCCAAATTAAGACACCCGTGTCATATCAAGACCTTTAAAAAAAATAAAATAAGTATATAGCAATTTTTCGTATTCTTGTCGAATGAATTTTTTGTAGCTACATTTACACCGATGAACACGCAGGAGCAAGTGGTCAATGTTAAGTACAATACAATGAGCCAAAATAAGCAAAATTAAGACACTCATATCATATCAAGACCTTTAAATGAAAAAAATAAGTATATAGCTATTTTTCGTATTCTTGTCGAATGAATTTTTTGTAGCTACATTTAAACCGATGAACACGCAGGAGCAAATGCCTAATGTTAGATACAGTACAGTGAGCCAAAATAAGCATAACTAAGACACCCATATCTTTTCAAGACCTATAAAAAAAATAAAATAAGTAAATAGCTATTTTTTGTATTCTTGTCGAATGAATTTTTTGTAGCTACATTTGCACCGATGAACACGCAGGAGCAATTGGTCAATGTTTACTACAATACAATGAGCCTAAACAAGCAAAATTAAGACACCTACATCTTTTTAAGACCTTTAAAAAAAAAAAAATAAGTAAATAGCTATTTTTCTTATTCTTGCCGAATGAATTTTTTTTAGCTACATTTACACCGATGAACACGCAGGAACAATTGGTCAATGTTAGGTACAATACATTGAGCCAAATAAGCAAAATTAAGACACCTATATCTTTTTTAAACCTTTAAAAAAAATAAAATAAGTAAATAGCTATTTTTCTTATTCTTGTCGGATGAATTTTTTTTAGCTACATTTACACCGATGAACACAAAGGAGCAATTGCTATATGTTATGTACAATACAATGAGCCAAAATAAGCAAAATTAAGACACCTTTATCATATCAAGACTTTTAAAAAAAATAAAATAAGTAAACAGCTATTTTTCTTATTCTTGTCGAATGAATTTTTTTTAGCCACATTTACAAGGATGAACACGCAGGAGCAATTGCGCAATGTTAATTACAATACAATGAATCTATATGAGCCAAATTAAGACACCCGTGTCATATCAAGACCATTAAAAAAATAAAATAAGTATATAGCAATTTTTCGTATTCTTGTCGAATGAATTTTTTGTAGCTACATTTACACCGATGAACACGCAGGAACAATTGCTCAATGTTAAGTACAATACATTGAGCCAAAATAAGCAAAATTAAGGCACCTATATCTTTTTAAAACCTTTAAAAAAAATAAAATAAGTAAATAGCTATTTTTCTTCTTCTTGTCGAATGAATTTTTTTTAGCAACATTTAAACCGATGAACACGCAGGAGCAATTTTTTAATATCAAGTACGATACAATGAGCCAAAATAAGCAAAATTAAGACACCTATATCTTTTTAAAACCTTTAAAAAAATAAAATAAGTAAATAGCTATTTTTCTTATTCTTGTCAAATGAATTTTTTTTAGCTACATTTACACCGATGAACACGCAGGAGCAATTGCTCAATGTTAAGTACAATACAATGAGCCAAAATAAGCAAAATTAGACACTCATATCATATCAAGACCTTTAAATGAAAAAAATAAGTATATAGCTATTTTTCGTATTCTTGTCGAATGAATTTTTTGTAGCTACATTTAAACCGATGAACACGCAGGAGCAATTGCCTAATGTTAGATACAGTACAGTGAGCCAAAATAAGCAATATTAAGACACCCATATCTTTTCAAGACCTATAAAAAAAATAAAATAAGTAAATAGCTATTTTTTGTATTCTTGTCGAATGAATTTTTTGTAGCTACATTTGCACCGATGAACACGCAGGAGCAATTGGTCAATGTTTACTACAATACAATGAGCCTAAACAAGCAAAATTAAGACACCTACATCTTTTTAAGACCTTTAAAAAAAAAAAAATAAGTAAATAGCTATTTTTCTTATTCTTGCCGAATGAATTTTTTTTAGCTACATTTACACCGATGAACACGCAGGAGCAATTGGTCAATGTTAGGTACAATACATTGAGCCAAATAAGCAAAATTAAGACACCTATATCTTTTTTAAACCTTTAAAAAAAATAAAATAAGTAAATAGCTATTTTTCTTATTCTTGTCGAATGAATTTTTTTTAGCTACATTTACACCGATGAACACGCAGGAGTAATTGCTATATGTTATGTACAATACAATGAGCCAAAATAAGCAAAATTAAGACACCTTTATCATATCAAGACCTTTAAAAAAAATAAAATAAGTAAACAGCTATTTTTCTTATTCTTGTCGAATGAATTTTTTTTAGCCACATTTACAACGATGAACACGCAGGAGCAATTGCGCAATGTTAATTACAATACAATGAATCTATATAAGCCAAATTAAGACACCCGTGCCATATCAAGACCTTTAAAAAAATAAAATAAGTATATAGCTACTTTTCGTATTCTTGTCGAATGAATTTTTTGTAGCTACATTTACACCGGTGAACACGCAGGAGCAAGTGGCCAATGTTAAGTACAATACATTGAGCCTAAATAAGCAAAATTAAGACACCTATATCTTTTTAAGACCTTTAAAAAAAATAATATAAGTAAATAGCTATTTTTTTTATTCTTGACGAATGAATTTTTTTTAGCAACATTTAAACCGATGAACACGCAGGAGCAATTGCTCAATGTCAGGTACAATACAATGAGCCAAAATAAGCAAAATTAAGACACCTATATCTTTTTAAAACCTTTAAAAAAATAAAATACTTAAATAGCTATTTTTCTTACTCTTGTCGAATGAATTTTTTTTAGCTACATTTACACCGATGAACACGCTGGAGCAATTGCTCAATGTTAATTACAATACAGTGAGCCACAATAAGCCAAATTAAGACACCCGTGTCATATCAAGACCTTTAAAAAAAATAAAATAAGTATATAGCAATTTTTCGTATTCTTGTCGAATGAATTTTTTGTAGCTACATTTACACCGATGAACACGCAGGAGCAAGTGGTCAATGTTAAGTACAATACAATGAGCCAAAATAAGCAAAATTAAGACACTCATATCATATCAAGACCTTTAAATGAAAAAAATAAGTATATAGCTATTTTTCGTATTCTTGTCGAATGAATTTTTTGTAGCTACATTTAAACCGATGAACACGCAGGAGCAAATGCCTAATGTTAGATACAGTACAGTGAGCCAAAATAAGCATAACTAAGACACCCATATCTTTTCAAGACCTATAAAAAAAATAAAATAAGTAAATAGCTATTTTTTGTATTCTTGTCGAATGAATTTTTTGTAGCTACATTTGCACCGATGAACACGCAGGAGCAATTGGTCAATGTTTACTACAATACAATGAGCCTAAACAAGCAAAATTAAGACACCTACATCTTTTTAAGACCTTTAAAAAAAAAAAAATAAGTAAATAGCTATTTTTCTTATTCTTGCCGAATGAATTTTTTTTAGCTACATTTACACCGATGAACACGCAGGAACAATTGGTCAATGTTAGGTACAATACATTGAGCCAAATAAGCAAAATTAAGACACCTATATCTTTTTTAAACCTTTAAAAAAAATAAAATAAGTAAATAGCTATTTTTCTTATTCTTGTCGGATGAATTTTTTTTAGCTACATTTACACCGATGAACACAAAGGAGCAATTGCTATATGTTATGTACAATACAATGAGCCAAAATAAGCAAAATTAAGACACCTTTATCATATCAAGACTTTTAAAAAAAATAAAATAAGTAAACAGCTATTTTTCTTATTCTTGTCGAATGAATTTTTTTTAGCCACATTTACAAGGATGAACACGCAGGAGCAATTGCGCAATGTTAATTACAATACAATGAATCTATATAAGCCAAATTAAGACACCCGTGTCATATCAAGACCTTTAAAAAAATAAAATAAGTATATAGCAATTTTTCGTATTCTTGTCGAATGAATTTTTTGTAACTACACTTACACCGATGAACACGCAGGAGCAATTGCCTAATGTTAGATACAGTACATTGAGCCAAAATAAGCAATATTAAGACACCCATATCTTTTCAAGACCTATAAAAAAAATAAAATAAGTAAATAGCTATTTTTCTTATTCTTATCGAATGAATTTTTTTTAGCTACATTTACACCGATGAACACGCAGGAGCAATTGTTTAATATCAAGTACTATACAATGAGCCAAAATAAGCTAAATTAAGACACCTATATCTTTTTAAAACCTTTAAAAAAATAAAATAAGTAAATAGCTATTTTTCTTATTCTTGTCGAATGAATTTTTTTTAGCTACATTTACACCGATGAACACGCAGGAACAATTGCTCAATGTTAAGTACAATACAATGAGCCAAAATAAGCCAAATTAAGACACCCGTGTCACATCAAGACCTTTAAAAAAAATAAAATAAGTATATAGCTATTTTTCGTATTCTTGTCGAATGAATTTTTTGTAGCTACATTTACACCGATGTACACGCAGGAGCGAGTGGTCAATGTTAAGTACAATACAGTGAGCCTAAATAAGCAAAATTAAGACACCTATATCTTTTTAAGACCTTTAAAAAAATAAAATAAGTAAATAGCTATTTTTATTATTCTTGTCGAATGAATTTTTTTTAGCTACATTTACACCGACGAACAAGCAGGAACAATTGCTCAATGTTAAGTACAATACAATGAGCCAAAATAAGCAAAATTAAGACACCTATATCTTTTTAAAACCTTTAAAAAAAATAAAATAAGTAAATAGCTATTTTTCGTATTCTTTCCGTATGAATTTTTTTAAGCTACATTTACACCGACAAACACGCAGGAGCAATTGCTCAATATTAAGTACAATACATTGAGCCAAAATAAGCAAAATTAAGACACCTATATCTTTTAGAGACCTTTAAAAAAAAAAAGAAGTATATAGCTATTTTTCTTATTCTTGTCGAATGAATTTTTTTTAGCTACATTTACACCGATGAACACGCAGGAACAATTGCTCAATGTTAAGTACAATACATTGAGCCAAAATAAGCAAAATTAAGGCACCTATATCTTTTTAAAACCTTTAAAAAAAATAAAATAAGTAAATAGCTATTTTTCTTCTTCTTGTCGAATGAATTTTTTTTAGCTACATTTACACCGATGAACACGCAGGAGCAATTTATTAATATCAAGTACGATACAATGAGCCAAAATAAGCAAAATTAAGACACCTATATCTTTTTAAAACCTTTAAAAAAATAAAATAAGTAAATAGCTATTTTTCTTATTCTTGTCGAATGAATTTTTTTTAGCTACATTTACACCGATGAACACGCAGGAGCAATTGCTCAATGTTAAGTACAATACAATGAGCCAAAATAAGCAAAATTAAGACACTCATATCATATCAAGACCTTTAAATGAAAAAAATAAGTATATAGCTACTTTTCGTATTCTTGTCGAATGAATTTTTTGTAGCTACATTTAAACCGATGAACACGCAGGAGCAATTGCCTAATGTTAGATACAGTACAGTGAGCCAAAATAAGCAATATTAAGACACCCATATCTTTTCAAGACCTATAAAAAAAATAAAATAAGTAAATAGCTATTTTTTGTATTCTTGTCGAATGAATTTTTTGTAGCTACATTTGCACCGATGAACACGCAGGAGCAATTGGTCAATGTTTACTACAATACAATGAGCCTAAACAAGCAAAATTAAGACACCTACATCTTTTTAAGACCTTTAAAAAAAAAAAAATAAGTAAATAGCTATTTCTCTTATTCTTGCCGAATGAATTTTTTTTAGCTACATTTACACCGATGAACACGCAGGAACAATTGGTCAATGTTAGGTACAATACATTGAGCCAAATAAGCAAAATTAAGACACCTATATCTTTTTTAAACCTTTAAATAAATAAAATAAGTAAATAGCTATTTTTCTTATTCTTGTCGAAAGAATTTTTTTTAGCTACATTTACACCGATGAACACGCAGGAGCAATTGCTATATGTTATGTACAATACAATGAGCCAAAATAAGCAAAATTAAGACACCTTTATCATATCAAGACCTTTAAAAAAAATAAAATAAGTAAACAGCTATTTTTCTTATTCTTGTCGAATGAAT
Source organism: Psococerastis gibbosa (assembly GCA_963971405.1). Taxonomy (NCBI): domain Eukaryota; kingdom Metazoa; phylum Arthropoda; class Insecta; order Psocodea; family Psocidae; genus Psococerastis; species Psococerastis gibbosa. The sequence goes on along the minus strand of CAXART010000001.1, from coordinate 47,719 downwards.
TTTTTTTAGCCACATTTACAACGATGAACACGCAGGAGCAATTGCGCAATGTTAATTACAATACAATGAATCTATATGAGCCAAATTAAGACACCCGTGTCATATCAAGACCATTAAAAAAATAAAATAAGTATATAGCAATTTTTCGTATTCTTGTCGAATGAATTTTTTGTAGCTACATTTACACCGATGAACACGCAGGAACAATTGCTCAATGTTAAGTACAATACGTTGAGCCAAAATAAGCAAAATTAAGGCACCTATACCTTTTTAAAACCTTTAAAAAAATAAAATAAGTAAATAGCTATTTTTCTTATTCTTATCGAATGAATTTTTTTTAGCTACATTTACACCGATGAACACGCAGGAACAATTGCTCAATGTTAAGTACAATACGTTGAGCCAAAATAAGCAAAATTAAGGCACCTATACCTTTTTAAAACCTTTAAAAAAATAAAATAAGTAAATAGCTATTTTTCTTATTCTTATCGAATGAATTTTTTTTAGCTACATTTACACAGATGAACACGCAGGAGCAATTGTTTAATATCAAGTACGATACAATGAGCCAAAATAAGCTAAATTAAGACACCTATATCTTTTTAAAACCTTTAAAAAAATAAAATAAGTAAATAGCTATTTTTCTTATTCTTGTCGAATGAATTTTTTTTAGCTACATTTACACCGATGAACACGCAGGGACAATTGCTCAATGTTAAGTACAATACAATGAGCCAAAATAAGCCAAATTAAGACACCCGTGTCACATCCAGACCTTTAAAAAAAATAAAATAAGTATATAGCTATTTTTCGTATTCTTGTCGAATGAATTTTTTGTAGCTACATTTACACCGCTGTACACGCAGGAGCGAGTGGTCAATGTTAAGTACAATACAGTGAGCCTAAATAAACAAAATTAAGACACCTATATCTTTTTAAGACCTTTAAAAAAAATAGCTATTTTTCTTCTTCTTGTCGAATGAATTTTTTTTAGCAACATTTAAACCGATGAACACGCAGGAGCAATTTTTTAATATCAAGTACGATACAATGAGCCAAAATAAGCAAAATTAAGACACCTATATCTTTTTAAAACCTTTAAAAAAATAAAATAAGTAAATAGCTATTTTTCTTATTCTTGTCGAATGAATTTTTTTTAGCTACATTTACACCGATGAACACGCAGGAGCAATTGCTCAATGTTAAGTACAATACAATGAGCCAAAATAAGCAAAATTAAGACACTCATATCATATCAAGACCTTTAAATGAAAAAAATAAGTATATAGCTATTTTTCGTATTCTTGTCGAATGAATTTTTTTTAGCTACATTTACACCGATGAACACGCAGGAGCAATTGCTCAATGTTAAGTACAATACAATGAGCCAAAATAAGCAAAATTAAGACACTCATATCATATCAAGACCTTTAAATGAAAAAAATAAGTAAACAGCTATTTTTCTTATTCTTGTCGAATGAATTTTTTTTAGCCACATTTACAACGATGAACACGCAGGAGCAATTGCGCAATGTTAATTACAATACAATGAATCTATATAAGCCAAATTAAGACACCCGTGCCATATCAAGACCTTTAAAAAAATAAAATAAGTATATAGCTACTTTTCGTATTCTTGTCGAATGAATTTTTTGTAGCTACATTTACACCGGCGAACACGCAGGAGCAAGTGGCCAATGTTAAGTACAATACAATGAGCCTAAATAAGCAAAATTAAGACACCTATATCTTTTTAAGACCTTTAAAAAAAATAATATAAGTAAATAGCTATTTTTTTTATTCTTGACGAATGAATTTTTTTTAGCAACATTTAAACCGATGAACACGCAGGAGCAATTGCTCAATGTCAGGTACAATACAACGAGCCAAAATAAGCAAAATTAAGTCACCTATATCTTTTTAAAACCTTTAAAAAAATAAAATACTTAAATAGCTATTTTTCTTACTCTTGTCGAATGAATTTTTTTTAGCTACATTTACACCGATGAACACGCTGGAGCAATTGCTCAATGTTAATTACAATACAGTGAGCCACAATAAGCCAAATTAAGACACCCGTGTCATATCAAGACCTTTAAAAAAAAAAAAATAAGTATATAGCAATTTTTCGTATTCTTGTCGAATGAATTTTTTGTAGCTACATTTACACCGATGAACACGCAGGAGCAAGTGGTCAATGTTAAGTACAATACAGTGAGCCTAAATAAGCAAAATCAAGACACCTATATCTTTTTAAGACCTTTAAAAAAAATAAAATAACTAAATAGCTATTTTTCTTATTCTTGTCGAATGAATTTTTTTTAGCTACATTTACACCGATGAACACGCAGGAGCAATTGCTCACTGTTAAGTACAATACAATGAGCCAAAATAAGCAAAATTAAGACACTCATATCATATCAAGACCTTTAAATGAAAAAAATAAGTATATAGCTATTTTTCGTATTCTTGTCGAATGAATTTTTTGTAGCTACATTTAAACCGATGAACACGCAGGAGCAATTGCCTAATGTTAGATACAGTACAGTGAGCCAAAATAAGCAATATTAAGACACCCATATCTTTTCAAGACCTATAAAAAAAATAAAATAAGTAAATAGCTATTTTTTGTATTCTTGTCGAATGAATTTTTTGTAGCTACATTTGCACCGATGAACACGCAGGAGCAATTGGTCAATGTTTACTACAATACAATGAGCCTAAACAAGCAAAATTAAGACACCTACATCTTTTTAAGACCTTAAAAAAAAAAAAAATAAGTAAATAGCTATTTTTCTTATTCTTGCCGAATGAATTTTTTTTAGCTACATTTACACCGATGAACACGCAGGAACAATTGGTCAATGTTAGGTACAATACATTGAGCCAAATAAGCAAAATTAAGACACCTATATCTTTTTTAAACCTTTAAAAAAAATAAAATAAGTAAATAGCTATTTTTCTTATTCTTGTCGAATGAATTTTTTTTAGCTACATTTACACCGATGAACACGCAGGAGCAATTGCTATATGTTACGTACAATACAATGAGCCAAAATAAGCAAAATTATGACACCTTTATCATATCAAGACCTTTAAAAAAAATAAAATAAGTAAACAGCTATTTTTCTTATTCTTGTCGAATGAATTTTTTTTAGCCACATTTACAACGATGAACACGCGGGAGCAATTGCGCAATGTTAATTACAATACAATGAATCTATATAAGCCAAATTAAGACACCCGTGTCATATCAAGACCTTTAAAAAAATAAAATAAGTATATAGCTACTTTTCGTATTCTTGTCGAATGAATTTTTTGTAGCTACATTTACACCGGCGAACACGCAGGAGCAAGTGGCCAATGTTAAGTACAATACAATGAGCCTAAATAAGCAAAATTAAGACACCTATATCTTTTTAAGACCTTTAAAAAAATAAAATAAGTAAATAGCTATTTTTCTTATTCTTATCGAATGAATTTTTTTTAGCTACATTTACACCGACGAACACGCAGGAACAATTGCTCAATGTTAAGTACAATACGTTGAGCCAAAATAAGCAAAATTAAGGCACCTATACCTTTTTAAAACCTTTAAAAAAATAAAATAAGTAAATAGCTATTTTTCTTATTCTTATCGAATGAATTTTTTTTAGCTACATTTACACAGATGAACACGCAGGAGCAATTGTTTAATATCAAGTACGATACAGTGAGCCAAAATAAGCTAAATTAAGACACCTATATCTTTTTAAAACCTTTAAAAAAATAAAATAAGTAAATAGCTATTTTTCTTATTCTTGTCGAATGAATTTTTTTTAGCTACATTTACACCGATGAACACGCAGGAACAATTGCTCAATGTTAAGCACAATACATTGAGCTAAAATAAGCCAAATTAAGACACCCGTGTCACTTCAAGACCTTTAAAAAAAATAAAATAAGTATATAGCTATTTTTCGTATTCTTGTCGAATGAATTTTTTGTAGCTACATTTACACCGATGTACACGCAGGAGCGAGTGGTCAATGTTAAGTACAATACAGTGAGCCTAAATAAGCAAAATTAAGACACCTATATCTTTTTAAGACCTTTAAAAAAAAAAAAAATAAGTAAATAGCTATTTTTATTATTCTTGTCGAATGAATTTTTTTTAGCTACATTTACACCGACGAACAAGCAGGAACAATTGCTTAATGTTAAGTACAATACATTGAGCCACAATAAGCAAAATAAAGACACCTATATCTTTTTAAAACCTTTAAAAAAAATAAAATAAGTAAATAGCTATTTTTCTTATTCTTGTCGAATGAATTTTTTGTAGCTACATTTACACCGGCGAACTCGCAGGAGCAAGTGGCCAATGTTAAGTACAATACAATGAGCCTAAATAAGCAAAATTAAGACACCTATATCTTTTTAAGACCTTTAAAAAAATAAAATAAGTAAATAGCTATTTTTCTTATTCTTGTCGAATGAATTTTTTTTAGCTACATTTACACCGACGAACAAGCAGGAACAATTGCTCAATGTTAAGTACAATACAATGAGCCAAAATAAGCAAAATTAAGACACCTATATCTTTTTAAAACCTTTAAAAAAAATAAAATAAGTAAATAGCTATTTTTCGTATTCTTGCCGTATGAATTTTTTTAAGCTACATTTACACCGACAAACTCGCAGGAGCAATTGCTCAATATTAAGTACAATACATTGAGCCAAAATAAGCAAAATTAAGACACCTATATCTTTTAGAGACCTTTAAAAAAAAAAAAGAAGTATATAGCTATTTTTCTTATTCTTGTCGAATGAATTTTTTTTAGCTACATTTACACCGATGAACACGCAGGAACAATTGCTCAATGTTAAGTACAATACATTGAGCCAAAATAAGCAAAATTAAGGCACCTATATCTTTTTAAAACCTTTAAAAAAAATAAAATAAGTAAATAGCTATTTTTCTTCTTCTTGTCGAATGAATTTTTTTTAGCAACATTTAAACCGATGAACACGCAGGAGCAATTTTTTAATATCAAGTACGATACAATGAGCCAAAATAAGCAAAATTAAGACACCTATATCTTTTTAAAACCTTTAAAAAAATAAAATAAGTAAATAGCTATTTTTCTTATTCTTGTCAAATGAATTTTTTTTAGCTACATTTACACCGATGAACACGCAGGAGCAATTGCTCAATGTTAAGTACAATACATTGAGCCAAAATAAGCAAAATTAGACACTCATATCATATCAAGACCTTTAAATGAAAAAAATAAGTATATAGCTATTTTTCGTATTCTTGTCGAATGAATTTTTTGTAGCTACATTTAAACCGATGAACACGCAGGAGCAATTGCCTAATGTTAGATACAGTACAGTGAGCCAAAATAAGCAATATTAAGACACCCATATCTTTTCAAGACCTATAAAAAAAATAAAATAAGTAAATAGCTATTTTTTGTATTCTTGTCGAATGAATTTTTTGTAGCTACATTTGCACCGATGAACACGCAGGAGCAATTGGTCAATGTTTACTACAATACAATGAGCCTAAACAAGCAAAATTAAGACACCTACATCTTTTTAAGACCTTTAAAAAAAAAAAATAAGTAAATAGCTATTTTTCTTATTCTTGCCGAATGAATTTTTTTTAGCTACATTTACACCGATGAACACGCAGGAGCAATTGGTCAATGTTAGGTACAATACATTGAGCCAAATAAGCAAAATTAAGACACCTATATCTTTTTTAAACCTTTAAAAAAAATAAAATAAGTAAATAGCTATTTTTCTTATTCTTGTCGAATGAATTTTTTTTAGCTACATTTACACCGATGAACACGCAGGAGTAATTGCTATATGTTATGTACAATACAATGAGCCAAAATAAGCAAAATTAAGACACCTTTATCATATCAAGACCTTTAAAAAAAATAAAATAAGTAAACAGCTATTTTTCTTATTCTTGTCGAATGAATTTTTTTTAGCCACATTTACAACGATGAACACGCAGGAACAATTGCGCAATGTTAATTACAATACAATGAATCTATATAAGCCAAATTAAGACACCCGTGCCATATCAAGACCTTTAAAAAAATAAAATAAGTATATAGCTACTTTTCGTATTCTTGTCGAATGAATTTTTTGTAGCTACATTTACACCGGCGAACACGCAGGAGCAAGTGGCCAATGTTAAGTACAATACAATGAGCCTAAATAAGCAAAATTAAGACACCTATATCTTTTTAAGACCTTTAAAAAAAATAATATAAGTAAATAGCTATTTTTTTTATTCTTGACGAATGAATTTTTTTTAGCAACATTTAAACCGATGAACACGCAGGAGCAATTGCTCAATGTCAGGTACAATACATTGAGCCAAAATAAGCAAAATTAAGACACCTTTATCTTTTTAAAACCTTTAAAAAAATAAAATACTTAAATAGCTATTTTTCTTACTCTTGTCGAATGAATTTTTTTTAGCTACATTTACACCGATGAACACGCTGGAGCAATTGCTCAATGTTAATTACAATACAGTGAGCCACAATAAGCCAAATTAAGACACCCGTGTCATATCAAGACCTTTAAAAAAAATAAAATAAGTATATAGCAATTTTTCGTATTCTTGTCGAATGAATTTTTTGTAGCTACATTTACACCGATGAACACGCAGGAGCAAGTGGTCAATGTTAAGTACAATACAGTGAGCCTAAATAAGCAAAATCAAGACACCTATATCTTTTTAAGACCTTTAAAAAAAATAAAATAACTAAATAGCTATTTTTCTTATTCTTGTCGAATGAATTTTTTTTAGCTACATTTACACCGATGAACACGCAGGAGCAATTGCTCAATGTTAAGTACAAAACAATGAGCCAAAATAAGCAAAATTAAGACACTCATATCATATCAAGACCTTTAAATGAAAAAAATAAGTATATAGCTATTTTTCGTATTCTTGTCGAATGAATTTTTTGTAGCTACATTTAAACCGATGAACACGCAGGAGCAAATGCCTAATGTTAGATACAGTACAGTGAGCCAAAATAAGCATAATTAAGACACCCATATCTTTTCAAGACCTATAAAAAAAATAAAATAAGTAAATAGCTATTTTTTGTATTCTTGTCGAATGAATTTTTTGTAGCTACATTTGCACCGATGAACACGCAGGCGCAATTGGTCAATGTTTACTACAATACAATGAGCCTAAGACACCTATATCTTTTTAAAACCTTTAAAAAAATAAAATAAGTAAATAGCTATTTTTCTTATTCTTGTCGAATGAATTTTTTTTAGCTACATTTACACCGATGAACACGCAGGAACAATTGGTCAATGTTAGGTACAATACATTGAGCCAAATAAGCAAAATTAAGACACCTATATCTTTTTTAAACCTTTAAATAAATAAAATAAGTAAATAGCTATTTTTCTTATTCTTGTCGAAAGAATTTTTTTTAGCTACATTTACACCGATGAACACGCAGGAGCAATTGCTATATGTTATGTACAATACAATGAGCCAAAATAAGCAAAATTAAGACACCTTTATCATATCAAGACCTTTAAAAAAAATAAAATAAGTAAACAGCTATTTTTCTTATTCTTGTCGAATGAATTTTTTTTAGCCACATTTACAACGATGAACACGCAGGAGCAATTGCGCAATGTTAATTACAATACAATGAATCTATATGAGCCAAATTAAGACACCCGTGTCATATCAAGACCATTAAAAAAATAAAATAAGTATATAGCAATTTTTCGTATTCTTGTCGAATGAATTTTTTGTAGCTACATTTACACCGATGAACACGCAGGAACAATTGCTCAATGTTAAGTACAATACGTTGAGCCAAAATAAGCAAAATTAAGGCACCTATACCTTTTTAAAACCTTTAAAAAAATAAAATAAGTAAATAGCTATTTTTCTTATTCTTATCGAATGAATTTTTTTTAGCTACATTTACACCGATGAACACGCAGGAACAATTGCTCAATGTTAAGTACAATACGTTGAGCCAAAATAAGCAAAATTAAGGCACCTATACCTTTTTAAAACCTTTAAAAAAATAAAATAAGTAAATAGCTATTTTTCTTATTCTTATCGAATGAATTTTTTTTAGCTACATTTACACAGATGAACACGCAGGAGCAATTGTTTAATATCAAGTACGATACAATGAGCCAAAATAAGCTAAATTAAGACACCTATATCTTTTTAAAACCTTTAAAAAAATAAAATAAGTAAATAGCTATTTTTCTTATTCTTGTCGAATGAATTTTTTTTAGCTACATTTACACCGATGAACACGCAGGGACAATTGCTCAATGTTAAGTACAATACAATGAGCCAAAATAAGCCAAATTAAGACACCCGTGTCACATCAAGACCTTTAAAAAAAATAAAAAAAATATATAGCTATTTTTCGTATTCTTGTCGAATGAATTTTTTGTAGCTACATTTACACCGCTGTACACGCAGGAGCGAGTGGTCAATGTTAAGTACAATACAGTGAGCCTAAATAAACAAAATTAAGACACCTATATCTTTTTAAGACCTTTAAAAAAAATAAAATAAGTAAATAGCTATTTTTATTATTCTTGTCGAATGAATTTTTTTTAGCTACATTTACACCGACGAACAAGCAGGAACAATTGCTTAATGTTAAGTACAATACATTGAGCCACAATAAGCAAAATAAAGACACCTATATCTTTTTAAACCTTTAAAAAAAATAAAATAAGTAAATAGCTATTTTTCTTATTTTTCTCGAATGAATTTTTTGTAGCTACATTTACACCGGCGAACACGCAGGAGCAAGTGGCCAATGTTAAGTACAATACAATGAGCCCAAATAAGCAAAATTAAGACACCTATATCTTTTTAAGACCTTTAAAAAAATAAAATAAGTAAATAGCTATTTTTCTTATTCTTGTCGAATGAATTTTTTTTAGCTACATTTACACCGACGAACAAGCAGAAACAATTGCTCAATGTTAAGTACAATACAATGAGCCAAAATAAGCAAAATTAAGACACCTATATCTTTTTAAAACCTTTAAAAAAAATAAAATAAGTAAATAGCTATTTTTCGTATTCTTGCCGTATGAATTTTTTTAAGCTACATTTACACCGACAAACACGCAGGAGCAATTGCTCAATATTAAGTACAATACATTGAGCCAAAATAAGCAAAATTAAGACACCTATATCTTTTAGAGACCTTTAAAAAAAAAAAGAAGTATATAGCTATTTTTCTTATTCTTGTCGAATGAATTTTTTTTAGCTACATTTACACCGATGAACACGCAGGAACAATTGCTCAATGTTAAGTACAATACATTGAGCCAAAATAAGCAAAATTAAGGCACCTATATCTTTTTAAAACCTTTAAAAAAAATAAAATAAGTAAATAGCTATTTTTCTTCTTCTTGTCGAATGAATTTTTTTTAGCAACATTTAAACCGATGAACACGCAGGAGCAATTTTTTAATATCAAGTACGATACAATGAGCCAAAATAAGCAAAATTAAGACACCTATATCTTTTTAAAACCTTTAAAAAAATAAAATAAGTAAATAGCTATTTTTCTTATTCTTGTCGAATGAATTTTTTTTAGCTACATTTACACCGATGAACACGCAGGAGCAATTGCTCAATGTTAAGTACAATACAATGAGCCAAAATAAGCAAAATTAAGACACTCATATCATATCAAGACCTTTAAATGAAAAAAATAAGTATATAGCTATTTTTCGTATTCTTGTCGAATGAATTTTTTGTAGCTACATTTAAACCGATGAACACGCAGGAGCAATTGCCTAATGTTAGATACAGTACAGTGAGCCAAAATAAGCAATATTAAGACACCCATATCTTTTCAAGACCTATAAAAAAAATAAAATAAGTAAATAGCTATTTTTTGTATTCTTGTCGAATGAATTTTTTGTAGCTACATTTGCACCGATGAACACGCAGGAGCAATTGGTCAATGTTTACTACAATACATTGAGCCTAAACAAGCAAAATTAAGACACCTACATCTTTTTAAGACCTTTAAAAAAAAAAAAATAAGTAAATAGCTATTTTTCTTATTCTTGCCGAATGAATTTTTTTTAGCTACATTTAAACCGATGAACACGCAGGAGCAATTTTTTAATATCAAGTACGATACAATGAGCCAAAATAAGCAAAATTAAGACACCTATATCTTTTTTAAACCTTTAAAAAAAATAAAATAAGTAAATAGCTATTTTTCTTATTCTTGTCGAATGAATTTTTTTTAGCTACATTTACACCGATGAACACGCAGGAGCAATTGCTATATGTTATGTACAATACAATGAGCCAAAATAAGCAAAATTAAGACACCTTTATCATATCTAGACCTTTAAAAAAAATAAAATAAGTAAACAGCTATTTTTCTTGTCGAATGAATTTTTTTTAGCCACATTTACAACGATGAACACGCAGGAGCAATTGCGCAATGTTAACTACAATACAATGAATCTATATAAGCCAAATTAAGACACCCGTGTCATATCAAGACCTTTAAAAAAATAAAATAAGTATAGAGCTACTTTTCGTATTCTTGTCGAATGAATTTTTTGTAGCTACATTTACACCAGCGAACACGCAGGAGCAAGTGGCCAATGTTTAGTACAATACAATGAGCCTAAATAAGCAAAATTAAGACACCTATATCTTTTTAAGACCTTTAAAAAAATAAAATAAGTAAATAGCTATTTTTCTTATTCTTATCGAATGAATTTTTTTTAGCTACATTTACACCGATGAACACGCAGGAACAATTGCTCAATGTTAAGTACAATACGTTGAGCCAAAATAAGCAAAATTAAGGCACCTATACCTTTTTAAAACCTTTAAAAAAATAAAATAAGTAAATAGCTATTTTTCTTATTCTTATCGAATGAATTTTTTTTAGCTACATTTACACAGATGAACACGCAAGAGCAATTGTTTAATATCAAGTACGATACAGTGAGCCAAAATAAGCTAAATTAAGACACCTATATCTTTTTAAAACCTTTAAAAAAGTAAAATAAGTAAATAGCTATTTTTCTTATTCTTGTCGAATGAATTTTTTTTAGCTACATTTACACCGATGAACACGCAGGAACAATTGCTCAATGTTAAGTACAATACAATGAGCCAAAATAAGCCAAATTAAGACACCCGTGTCACATCAAGACCTTTAAAAAAAAAAAAATAAGTATATAGCTATTTTTCGTATTCTTGTCGAATGAATTTTTTGTAGCTACATTTACACCGATGTACACGCAGGAGCGAGTGGTCAATGTTAAGTACAATACAATGAGCCTAAATAAGCAAAATTAAGACACCTATATCTTTTTAAGACCTTTAAAAAAATAAAATAAGTAAATAGCTATTTTTCTTATTCTTGTCGAATGAATTTTTTTTAGCTACATTTACACCGACGAACAAGCAGAAACAATTGCTCAATGTTAAGTACAATACAGTGAGCCAAAATAAGCAAAATTAAGACACCTATATCTTTTTAAAACCTTTAAAAAAAATAAAATAAGTAAATAGCTATTTTTCGTATTCTTGCCGTATGAATTTTTTTAAGCTACATTTACACCGACAAACACGCAGGAGCAATTGCTCAATATTAAGTACAATACATTGAGCCAAAATAAGCAAAATTAAGACACCTATATCTTTTAGAGACCTTTAAAAAAAAAAAGAAGTATATAGCTATTTTTCTTATTCTTGTCGAATGAATTTTTTTTAGCTACATTTACACCGATGAACACGCAGGAACAATTGCTCAATGTTAAGTACAATACATTGAGCCAAAATAAGCAAAATTAAGGCACCTATATCTTTTTAAAACCTTTAAAAAAAATAAAATAAGTAAATAGCTATTTTTCTTCTTCTTGTCGAATGAATTTTTTTGGCAACATTTAAACCGATGAACACGCAGGAGCAATTTTTTAATATCAAGTACGATACAATGAGCCAAAATAAGCAAAATTAAGACACCTATATCTTTTTAAAACCTTTAAAAAAATAAAATAAGTAAATAGCTATTTTTCTTATTCTTGTCGAATGAATTTTTTTTAGCTACATTTACACCGATGAACACGCAGGAGCAATTGCTCAATGTTAAGTACAATACAATGAGCCAAAATAAGCAAAATTAAGACACTCATATCATATCAAGACCTTTAAATGAAAAAAATAAGTATATAGCTATTTTTCGTATTCTTGTCGAATGAATTTTTTGTAGCTACATTTAAACCGATGAACACGCAGGAGCAATTGCCTAATGTTAGATACAGTACAGTGAGCCAAAATAAGCAATATTAAGACACCCATATCTTTTCAAGACCTATAAAAAAAATAAAATAAGTAAATAGCTATTTTTTGTATTCTTGTCGAATGAATTTTTTGTAGCTACATTTGCACCGATGAACACGCAGGAGCAATTGCGCAATGTTAATTACAATACAATGAATCTATATAAGCCAAATTAAGACACCCGTGTCATATCAAGACCTTTAAAAAAATAAAATAAGTATATAGCTACTTTTCGTATTCTTGTCGAATGAATTTTTTGTAGCTACATTTACACCAGCGAACACGCAGGAGCAAGTGGCCAATGTTAAGTACAATACAATGAGCCTAAATAAGCAAAATTAAGACACCTATATCTTTTTAAGACCTTTAAAAAAATAAAATAAGTAAATAGCTATTTTTCTTATTCTTATCGAATGAATTTTTTTTAGCTACATTTACACCGATGAACACGCAGGAACAATTGCTCAATGTTAAGTACAATACGTTGAGCCAAAATAAGCAAAATTAAGGCACCTATACCTTTTTAAAACCTTTAAAAAAATAAAATAAGTAAATAGCTATTTTTCTTATTCTTATCGAATGAATTTTTTTTAGCTACATTTACACAGATGAACACGCAGGAGCAATTGTTTAATATCAAGTACGATACAATGAGCCAAAATAAGCTAAATTAAGACACCTATATCTTTTTTTTTAAACCTTTAAAAAAATAAAATAAGTAAATAGCTATTTTTCTTATTCTTGTCGAATGAATTTTTTTTAGCTACATTTACACCGATGAACACGCAGGAACAATTGCTCAATGTTAAGTACAATACAATGAGCCAAAATAAGCCAAACTAAGACACCCGTGTCACATCAAGACCTTTAAAAAAAATAAAATAAGTATATAGCTATTTTTCGTATTCTTGTCGAATGAATTTTTTGTAGCTACATTTACACCGATGTACACGCAGGAGCGAGTGGTCAATGTTAAGTACAATACAGTGAGCCTAAATAAGCAAAATTAAGACACCTATATCTTTTTAAGACCTTTAAAAAAAATAAAATAAGTAAATAGCTATTTTTCTTATTCTTGTCGAATGAATTTTTTGTAGCTACATTTACACCGGCGAACACGCAGGAGCAAGTGGCCAATGTTAAGTACAATACAATGAGCCTAAATAAGCAAAATTAAGACACCTATATCTTTTTAAGACCTTTCAAAAAATAAAATAAGTAAATAGCTATTTTTCTTATTCTTGTCGAATGAATTTTTTTTAGCTACATTTACACCGATGAACACGCAGGAGCAATTGCTCACTGTTAAGTACAATACAATGAGCCAAAATAAGCAAAATTAAGACACTCATATCATATCAAGACCTTTAAATGAAAAAAATAAGTATATAGCTATTTTTCGTATTCTTGTCGAATGAATTTTTTGTAGCTACATTTAAACCGATGAACACGCAGGAGCAATTGCCTAATGTTAGATACAGTACAGTGAGCCAAAATAAGCAATATTAAGACACCCATATCTTTTCAAGACCTATAAAAAAAATAAAATAAGTAAATAGCTATTTTTTGTATTCTTGTCGAATGAATTTTTTGTAGCTACATTTGCACCGATGAACACGCAGGAGCAATTGGTCAATGTTTACTACAATACAATGAGCCTAAACAAGCAAAATTAAGACACCTACATCTTTTTAAGACCTTTAAAAAAAAAAAAAAAAGTAAATAGCTATTTTTCTTATTCTTGCCGAATGAATTTTTTTTAGCTACATTTACACCGATGAACACGCAGGAACAATTGGTCAATGTTAGGTACAATACATTGAGCCAAATAAGCAAAATTAAGACACCTATATCTTTTTTAAACCTTTAAAAAAAATAAAATAAGTAAATAGCTATTTTTCTTATTCTTGTCGAATGAATTTTTTTTAGCTACATTTACACCGATGAACACGCAGGAGCAATTGCTATATGTTACGTACAATACAATGAACCAAAATAAGCAAAATTAAGACACCTTTATCATATCAAGACCTTTAAAAAAAATAAAATAAGTAAACAGCTATTTTTCTTATTCTTGTCGAATGAATTTTTTTTAGCCACATTTACAACGATGAACACGCAGGAGCAATTGCGCAATGTTAATTCCAATACAATGAATCTATATAAGCCAAATTAAGACACCCGTGTCATATCAAGACCTTTAAAAAAATAAAATAAGTATATAGCTATTTTTCGTATTCTTGTCGAATGAATTTTTTGTAGCTACATTTACACCGATGTACACGCAGGAGCGAGTGGTCAATGTTAAGTACAATACAGTGAGCCTAAATAAGCAAAATTAAGACACCTTTATCTTTTTAAGACCTTTAAAAAAAATAAAATAAGTAAATAGCTATTTCTATTATTCTTGTCGAATGAATTTTTTTTAGCTACATTTACACCGACGAACAAGCAGGAACAATTGCTTAATGTTAAGTACAGTACATTGAGCCACAATAAGCAAAATAAAGACACCTATATCTTTTTAAAACCTTTAAAAAAAATAAAATAAGTAAATAGCTATTTTTCTTATTCTTGTCGAATGAATTTTTTGTAGCTACATTTACACCGATGAACACGCAGGAACAATTGGTCAATGTTAGGTACAATACATTGAGCCAAATAAGCAAAATTAAGACACCTATATCTTTTTTAAACCTTTAAAAAAAAAAAAAAAAGTAAATAGCTATTTTTCTTATTCTTGTCGAATGAATTTTTTTTAGCTACATTTACACCGATGAACACAAAGGAGCAATTGCTATATGTTATGTACAATACAATGAGCCAAAATAAGCAAAATTAAGACACCTTTATCATATCAAGACCTTTAAAAAAAATAAAATAAGTAAACAGCTATTTTTCTTATTCTTGTCGAATGAATTTTTTTTAGCCACATTTACAACGATGAACACGCAGGAGCAATTGCGCAATGTTAATTACAATACAATGAATCTATGTAAGCCAAATTAAGACACCCGTGTCATATCAAGACCTTTAAAAAAATAAAATAAGTATATAGCTACTTTTCGTATTCTTGTCGAATGAATTTTTTGTAGCTACATTTACACCGGCGAACACGCAGGAGCAAGTGGCCAATGTTAAGTACAATACATTGAGCCTAAATAAGCAAAATTAAGACACCTATATCTTTTTAAGACCTTTAAAAAAATAAAATAAATAAATAGCTATTTTTCTTATTCTTATCGAATGAATTTTTTTTAGCTACATTTACACCGATGAACACGCAGGAACAATTGCTCAATGTTAAGTACAATACGTTGAGCCAAAATAAGCAAAATTAACGCACCTATACCTTTTTAAAACCTTTAAAAAAATAAAATAAGTAAATAGCTATTTTTCTTATTCTTATCGAATGAATTTTTTTTAGCTACATTTACACCGATGAACACGCAGGAGCAATTGTTTAATATCAAGTACGATACAATGAGCCAAAATAAGCTAAATTAAGACACCTATATCTTTTTAAAACCTTTAAAAAAATAAAATAAGTAAATAGCTATTTTTCTTATTCTTGTCGAATGAATTTTCTTTAGCTACATTTACACCGATGAACACGCAGGAACAATTGCTCAATGTTAAGTACAATACAATGAGCCAAAATAAGCCAAATTAAGACACCCGTGTAACATCAAGACCTTTAAAAAAAATAAAATAAGTATATAGCTATTTTTCGTATTCTTGTCGAATGAATTTTTTGTAGCTACATTTACACCGATGTACACGCAGGAGCGAGTGGTCAATGTTAAGTACAATACAGTGAGCCTAAATAAGCAAAATTAAGACACCTATATCTTTTTAAGACCTTTAAAAAAATAAAATAAGTAAATAGCTATTTTTATTATTCTTGTCGAATGAATTTTTTTTAGCTACATTTACACCGACGAACAAGCAGGAACAATTGCTCAATGTTAAGTACAATAAAATGAGCCAAAATAAGCAAAATTAAGACACCTATATCTTTTTAAAACCTTTAAAAAAAATTAAATAAGTAAATAGCTATTTTTCGTATTCTTTCCGTATGAATTTTTTTAAGCTACATTTACACCGACAAACACGCAGGAGCAATTGCTCAATATTAAGTACAATACATTGAGCCAAAATAAGCAAAATTAAGACACCTATATCTTTTAGAGACCTTTAAAAAAAAAAAGAAGTATATAGCTATTTTTGTTATTCTTGTCGAATGAATTTTTTTTAGCTACATTTACACCGATGAACACGCAGGAACAATTGCTCAATGTTAAGTACAATACATTGAGCCAAAATAAGCAAAATTAAGGCACCTATATCTTTTTAAAACCTTTAAAAAAAATAAAATAAGTAAATAGCTATTTTTCTTCTTCTTGTCGAATGAATTTTTTTTAGCAACATTTAAACCGATGAACACGCAGGAGCAATTTTTTAATATCAAGTACGATACAATGACCCAAAATAAGCAAAATTAAGACACCTATATCTTTTTAAAACCTTTAAAAAAATAAAATAAGTAAATAGCTATTTTTCTTATTCTTGTCGAATGAATTTTTTTTAGCTACATTTACACCGATGAACACGCAGGAGCAATTGCTCAATGTTAAGTACAATACATTGAGCCAAAATAAGCAAAATTAAGACACTCATATCATATCAAGACCTTTAAATGAAAAAAATAAGTATATAGCTATTTTTCGTATTCTTGTCGAATGAATTTTTTGTAGCTACATTTAAACCGATGAACACGCAGGAGCAATTGCCTAATGTTAGATACAGTACAGTGAGCCAAAATAAGCAAAATTAAGGCAACTATATCTTTTTAAGACCTTTAAAAAAAAAAAAAGTAAATAGCTATTTTTCTTATTCTTGCCGAATGAATTTTTTTTAGCTACATTTACACCGATGAACACGCAGGAACAATTGGTCAATGTTAGGTACAATACATTGAGCCAAATAAGCAAAATTAAGACACCTATATCTTTTTTAAACCTTTAAATAAATAAAATAAGTAAATAGCTATTTTTCTTATTCTTGTCGAATGAATTTTTTTTAGCTACATTTACACCGATGAACACGCAGGAGCAATTGCTATATGTTATGTACAATACAATGAGCCAAAATAAGCAAAATTAAGACACCTTTATCATATCAAGACCTTTAAAAAAAATAAAATAAGTAAACAGCTATTTTTCTTATTCTTGTCGAATTTTTTTTAGCCACATTTACAACGATGAACACGCAGGAGCAATTGCGCAATGTTAATTACAATACAATGAATCTATATGAGCCAAATTAAGACACCCGTGTCATATCAAGACCATTAAAAAAATAAAATAAGTATATAGCAATTTTTCGTATTCTTGTCGAATGAATTTTTTGTAGCTACATTTACACCGGCGAACACGCAGGAGCAAGTGGCCAATGTTAAGTACAATACAATGAGCCTAAATAAGCAAAATTAAGACACCTATATCTTTTTAAGACCTTTAAAAAAATAAAATAAGTAAATAGCTATTTTTCTTATTCTTATCGAATGAATTTTTTTTAGCTACATTTACACCGATGAACACGCAGGAACAATTGCTCAATGTTAAGTACAATACGTTGAGCCAAAATAAGCAAAATTAAGGCACCTATACCTTTTTAAAACCTTTAAAAAAATAAAATAAGTAAATAGCTATTTTTCTTATTCTTATCGAATGAATTTTTTTTAGCTACATTTACACAGATGAACACGCAGGAGCAATTGTTTAATATCAAGTACGATACAATGAGCCAAAATAAGCTAAATTAAGACACCTATATCTTTTTAAAACCTTTAAAAAAATAAAATAAGTAAATAGCTATTTTTCTTATTCTTGTCGAATGAATTTTTTTTAGCTACATTTACACCGATGAACACGCAGGGACAATTGCTCAATGTTAAGTACAATACAATGAGCCAAAATAAGCCAAATTAAGACACCCTTGTCACATCAAGACCTTTAAAAAAAATAAAATAAGTATATAGCTATTTTTCGTATTCTTGTCGAATGAATTTTTTGTAGCTACATTTACACCGCTGTACACGCAGGAGCGAGTGGTCAATGTTAAGTACAATACAGTGAGCCTAAATAAACAAAATTAAGACACCTATATCTTTTAAAGACCTTTAAAAAAAATAAAATAAGTAAATAGCTATTTTTCTTATTTTTGTCGAATGAATTTTTTGTAGCTACATTTACACCGGCGAACACGCAGGAGCAAGTGGCCAATGTTAAGTACAATACAATGAGCCTAAATAAGCAAAATTAAGACACCTATATCTTTTTAAGACCTTTAAAAAAATAAAATAAGTAAATAGCTATTTTTCTTATTCTTGTCGAATGAATTTTTTTTAGCTACATTTACACCGACGAACAAGCAGGAACAATTGCTCAATGTTAAGTACAATACAATGAGCCAAAATAAGCAAAATTAAGACACCTATATCTTTTTAAAACCTTTAAAAAAAATAAAATAAGTAAATAGCTATTTTTCGTATTCTTGCCGTATGAATTTTTTTAAGCTACATTTACACCGGCAAACACGCAGGAGCAATTGCTCAATATTAAGTACAATACATTGAGCCAAAATAAGCAAAATTAAGACACCTATATCTTTTAGAGACCTTTAAAAAAAAAAAGAAGTATATAGCTATTTTTCTTATTCTTGTCGAATGAATTTTTTTTAGCTACATTTACACCGATGAACACGCAGGAACAATTGCTCAATGTTAAGTACAATACATTGAGCCAAAATAAGCAAAATTAAGGCACCTATATCTTTTTAAAACCTTTAAAAAAAATAAAATAAGTAAATAGCTATTTTTCTTCTTCTTGTCGAATGAATTTTTTTTAGCAACATTTAAACCGATGAACACGCAGGAGCAATTTTTTAATATCAAGTACGATACAATGAGCCAAAATAAGCAAAATTAAGACACCTGTATCTTTTTAAAACCATTAAAAAAATAAAATAAGTAAATAGCTATTTTTCTTATTCTTGCCGAATGAATTTGTTTTAGCTACATTTACACCGATGAACACGCAGGAGCAATTGCTCAATATTAAGTACAATACAATGAGCCTAAACAAGCAAAATTAAGACACCTACATCTTTTTAAGACCTTTAAAAAAAAAAAATAAGTAAATAGCTATTTTTCTTATTCTTGCCGAATGAATTTGTTTTAGCTACATTTACACCGATGAACACGCAGGAACAATTGGTCAATGTTAGGTACAATACATTGAGCCAAATAAGCAAAATTAAGACACCTATATCTTTTTTAAACCTTTAAAAAAAATAAAATAAGTAAATAGCTATTCTTCTTATTCTTGTCGAATGAATTTTTTTTAGCTACATTTACACCGATGAACACGCAGGAGCAATTGCTATATGTTATGTACAATACAATGAGCCAAAATAAGCAAAATTAAGACACCTTTATCATATCTAGACCTTTAAAAAAAATAAAATAAGTAAACAGCTACTTTTCTTATTCTTGTCGAATGAATTTTTTTTAGCCACATTTACAACGATGAACACGCAGGAGCAATTGCGCAATGTTAATTACAATACAATGAATCTATATAAGCCAAATTAAGACACCCGTGTCATATCAAGACCTTTAAAAAAATAATATAAGTATATAGCTACTTTTCGTATTCTTGTCGAATGAATTTTTTGTAGCTACATTTACACCGGCGAACACGCAGGAGCAAGTGGCCAATGTTAAGTACAATACAATGAGCCTAAATAAGCAAAATTAAGACACCTATATCTTTTAAAGACCTTTAAAAAAATAAAATAAGTAAATAGCTATTTTTCGTATTCTTGTCGAATGAATTTTTTGTAGCTACATTTACACCGGCGAACACGCAGGAGCAAGTGGCCAATGTTAAGTACAATACAATGAGCCTAAATAAGCAAAATTAAGACACCTATATCTTTTTAAGACCTTTAAAAAAATAAAATAAGTAAATAGCTATTTTTCTTATTCTTATCGAATGAATTTTTTTTAGCTACATTTACACCGATGAACACGCAGGAACAATTGCTCAATGTTAAGTACAATACGTTGAGCCAAAATAAGCAAAATTAAGGCACCTATACCTTTTTAAAACCTTTAAAAAAATAAAATAAGTAAATAGCTATTTTTCTTATTCTTATCGAATGAATTTTTTTTAGCTACATTTACACAGATGAACACGCAGGAGCAATTGTTTAATATCAAGTACGATACAATGAGCCAAAATAAGCTAAATTAAGACACGTATATCTTTTTAAAACCTTTAAAAAAATAAAATAAGTAAATAGCTATTTTTCTTATTCTTGTCGAATGAATTTTTTTTAGCTACATTTACACCGATGAACACGCAGGGACAATTGCTCAATGTTAAGTACAATACAATGAGCCAAAATAAGCCAAATTAAGACACCCTTGTCACATCAAGACCTTTAAAAAAAATAAAATAAGTATATAGCTATTTTTCGTATTCTTGTCGAATGAATTTTTTGTAGCTACATTTACACCGCTGTACACGCAGGAGCGAGTGGTCAATGTTAAGTACAATACAGTGAGCCTAAATAAACAAAATTAAGACACCTATATCTTTTAAAGACCTTTAAAAAAAATAAAATAAGTAAATAGCTATTTTTCTTATTTTTGTCGAATGAATTTTTTGTAGCTACATTTACACCGGCGAACACGCAGGAGCAAGTGGCCAATGTTAAGTACAATACAATGAGCCTAAATAAGCAAAATTAAGACACCTATATCTTTTTAAGACCTTTAAAAAAATAAAATAAGTAAATAGCTATTTTTCTTATTCTTGTCGAATGAATTTTTTTTAGCTACATTTACACCGACGAACAAGCAGGAACAATTGCTCAATGTTAAGTACAATACAATGAGCCAAAATAAGCAAAATTAAGACACCTATATCTTTTTAAAACCTTTAAAAAAAATAAAATAAGTAAATAGCTATTTTTCGTATTCTTGCCGTATGAATTTTTTTAAGCTACATTTACACCGGCAAACACGCAGGAGCAATTGCTCAATATTAAGTACAATACATTGAGCCAAAATAAGCAAAATTAAGACACCTATATCTTTTAGAGACCTTTAAAAAAAAAAAGAAGTATATAGCTATTTTTCTTATTCTTGTCGAATGAATTTTTTTAAGCTACATTTACACCGGCAAACACGCAGGAGCAATTGCTCAATATTAAGTACAATACATTGAGCCAAAATAAGCAAAATTAAGACACCTATATCTTTTAGAGACCTTTAAAAAAAAAAAGAAGTATATAGCTATTTTTCTTATTCTTGTCGAATGAATTTTTTTTAGCTACATTTACACCGATGAACACGCAGGAACAATTGCTCAATGTTAAGTACAATACATTGAGCCAAAATAAGCAAAATTAAGGCACCTATATCTTTTTAAAACCTTTAAAAAAAATAAAATAAGTAAATAGCTATTTTTCTTCTTCTTGTCGAATGAATTTTTTTTAGCAACATTTAAACCGATGAACACGCAGGAGCAATTTTTTAATATCAAGTACGATACAATGAGCCAAAATAAGCAAAATTAAGACACCTGTATCTTTTTAAAACCATTAAAAAAATAAAATAAGTAAATAGCTATTTTTCTTATTCTTGTCGAATGAATTTTTTTTAGCTACATTTACACCGATGAACACGCAGGAGCAATTGGTCAATGTTTACTACAATACAATGAGCCTAAACAAGCAAAATTAAGACACCTACATCTTTTTAAGACCTTTAAAAAAAAAAAATAAGTAAATAGCTATTTTTCTTATTCTTGCCGAATGAATTTGTTTTAGCTACATTTACACCGATGAACACGCAGGAACAATTGGTCAATGTTAGGTACAATACATTGAGCCAAATAAGCAAAATTAAGACACCTATATCTTTTTTAAACCTTTAAAAAAAATAAAATAAGTAAATAGCTATTCTTCTTATTCTTGTCGAATGAATTTTTTTTAGCTACATTTACACCGATGAACACGCAGGAGCAATTGCTATATGTTATGTACAATACAATGAGCCAAAATAAGCAAAATTAAGACACCTTTATCATATCTAGACCTTTAAAAAAAATAAAATAAGTAAACAGCTACTTTTCTTATTCTTGTCGAATGAATTTTTTTTAGCCACATTTACAACGATGAACACGCAGGAGCAATTGCGCAATGTTAATTACAATACAATGAATCTATATAAGCCAAATTAAGACACCCGTGTCATATCAAGACCTTTAAAAAAATAATATAAGTATATAGCTACTTTTCGTATTCTTGTCGAATGAATTTTTTGTAGCTACATTTACACCGGCGAACACGCAGGAGCAAGTGGCCAATGTTAAGTACAATACAATGAGCCTAAATAAGCAAAATTAAGACACCTATATCTTTTAAAGACCTTTAAAAAAATAAAATAAGTAAATAGCTATTTTTCGTATTCTTGTCGAATGAATTTTTTGTAGCTACATTTACACCGGCGAACACGCAGGAGCAATTGCTATATGTTATGTACAATACAATGAGCCAAAATAAGCAAAATTAAGACACCTTTATCATATCTAGACCTTTAAAAAAAATAAAATAAGTAAACAGCTACTTTTCTTATTCTTGTCGAATGAATTTTTTTTAGCCACATTTACAACGATGAACACGCAGGAGCAATTGCGCAATGTTAATTACAATACAATGAATCTATATAAGCCAAATTAAGACACCCGTGTCATATCAAGACCTTTAAAAAAATAATATAAGTATATAGCTACTTTTCGTATTCTTGTCGAATGAATTTTTTGTAGCTACATTTACACCGGCGAACACGCAGGAGCAAGTGGCCAATGTTAAGTACAATACAATGAGCCTAAATAAGCAAAATTAAGACACCTATATCTTTTAAAGACCTTTAAAAAAATAAAATAAGTAAATAGCTATTCTTCTTATTCTTGTCGAATGAATTTTTTTTAGCTACATTTACACCGATGAACACGCAGGAGCAATTGCTATATGTTATGTACAATACAATGAGCCAAAATAAGCAAAATTAAGACACCTTTATCATATCTAGACCTTTAAAAAAAATAAAATAAGTAAACAGCTACTTTTCTTATTCTTGTCGAATGAATTTTTTTTAGCCACATTTACAACGATGAACACGCAGGAGCAATTGCGCAATGTTAATTACAATACAATGAATCTATATAAGCCAAATTAAGACACCCGTGTCATATCAAGACCTTTAAAAAAATAATATAAGTATATAGCTACTTTTCGTATTCTTGTCGAATGAATTTTTTGTAGCTACATTTACACCGGCGAACACGCAGGAGCAAGTGGCCAATGTTAAGTACAATACAATGAGCCTAAATAAGCAAAATTAAGACACCTATATCTTTTAAAGACCTTTAAAAAAATAAAATAAGTAAATAGCTATTTTTCGTATTCTTGTCGAATGAATTTTTTGTAGCTACATTTACACCGGCGAACACGCAGGAGCAAGTGGCCAATGTTAAGTACAATACAATGAGCCTAAATAAGCAAAATTAAGACACCTATATCTTTTTAAGACCTTTAAAAAAATAAAATAAGTAAATAGCTATTTTTCTTATTCTTATCGAATGAATTTTTTTTAGCTACATTTACACCGATGAACACGCAGGAACAATTGCTCAATGTTAAGTACAATACGTTGAGCCAAAATAAGCAAAATTAAGGCACCTATACCTTTTTAAAACCTTTAAAAAAATAAAATAAGTAAATAGCTATTTTTCTTATTCTTATCGAATGAATTTTTTTTAGCTACATTTACACAGATGAACACGCAGGAGCAATTGTTTAATATCAAGTACGATACAATGAGCCAAAATAAGCTAAATTAAGACACCTATATCTTTTTAAAACCTTTAAAAAAATAAAATAAGTAAATAGCTATTTTTCTTATTCTTGTCGAATGAATTTTTTTTAGCTACATTTACACCGATGAACACGCAGACACAATTGCTCAATGTTAAGTACAATACAATGAGCCAAAATAAGCCAAATTAAGACACCCTTGTCACATCAAGACCTTTAAAAAAAATAAAATAAGTATATAGCTATTTTTCGTATTCTTGTCGAATGAATTTTTTGTAGCTACATTTACACCGCTGTACACGCAGGAGCGAGTGGTCAATGTTAAGTACAATACAGTGAGCCTAAATAAACAAAATTAAGACACCTATATCTTTTAAAGACCTTTAAAAAAAATAAAATAAGTAAATAGCTATTTTTCTTATTTTTGTCGAATGAATTTTTTGTAGCTACATTTACACCGGCGAACACGCAGGAGCAAGTGGCCAATGTTAAGTACAATACAATGAGCCTAAATAAGCAAAATTAAGACACCTATATCTTTTTAAGACCTTTAAAAAAATAAAATAAGTAAATAGCTATTTTTCTTATTCTTGTCGAATGAATTTTTTTTAGCTACATTTACACCGACGAACAAGCAGGAACAATTGCTCAATGTTAAGTACAATACAATGAGCCAAAATAAGCAAAATTAAGACACCTATATCTTTTTAAAACCTTTAAAAAAAATAAAATAAGTAAATAGCTATTTTTCGTATTCTTGCCGTATGAATTTTTTTAAGCTACATTTACACCGGCAAACACGCAGGAGCAATTGCTCAATATTAAGTACAATACATTGAGCCAAAATAAGCAAAATTAAGACACCTATATCTTTTAGAGACCTTTAAAAAAAAAAAGAAGTATATAGCTATTTTTCTTATTCTTGTCGAATGAATTTTTTTTAGCTACATTTACACCGATGAACACGCAGGAACAATTGCTCAATGTTAAGTACAATACATTGAGCCAAAATAAGCAAAATTAAGGCACCTATATCTTTTTAAAACCTTTAAAAAAAATAAAATAAGTAAATAGCTATTTTTCTTCTTCTTGTCGAATGAATTTTTTTTAGCAACATTTAAACCGATGAACACGCAGGAGCAATTTTTTAATATCAAGTACGATACAATGAGCCAAAATAAGCAAAATTAAGACACCTGTATCTTTTTAAAACCATTAAAAAAATAAAATAAGTAAATAGCTATTTTTCTTATTCTTGTCGAATGAATTTTTTTTAGCTACATTTACACCGATGAACACGCAGGAGCAATTGGTCAATGTTTACTACAATACAATGAGCCTAAACAAGCAAAATTAAGACACCTACATCTTTTTAAGACCTTTAAAAAAAAAAAATAAGTAAATAGCTATTTTTCTTATTCTTGCCGAATGAATTTGTTTTAGCTACATTTACACCGATGAACACGCAGGAACAATTGGTCAATGTTAGGTACAATACATTGAGCCAAATAAGCAAAATTAAGACACCTATATCTTTTTTAAACCTTTAAAAAAAATAAAATAAGTAAATAGCTATTCTTCTTATTCTTGTCGAATGAATTTTTTTTAGCTACATTTACACCGATGAACACGCAGGAGCAATTGCTATATGTTATGTACAATACAATGAGCCAAAATAAGCAAAATTAAGACACCTTTATCATATCTAGACCTTTAAAAAAAATAAAATAAGTAAACAGCTACTTTTCTTATTCTTGTCGAATGAATTTTTTTTAGCCACATTTACAACGATGAACACGCAGGAGCAATTGCGCAATGTTAATTACAATACAATGAATCTATATAAGCCAAATTAAGACACCCGTGTCATATCAAGACCTTTAAAAAAATAATATAAGTATATAGCTACTTTTCGTATTCTTGTCGAATGAATTTTTTGTAGCTACATTTACACCGGCGAACACGCAGGAGCAAGTGGCCAATGTTAAGTACAATACAATGAGCCTAAATAAGCAAAATTAAGACACCTATATCTTTTAAAGACCTTTAAAAAAATAAAATAAGTAAATAGCTATTTTTCGTATTCTTGTCGAATGAATTTTTTGTAGCTACATTTACACCGGCGAACACGCAGGAGCAAGTGGCCAATGTTAAGTACAATACAATGAGCCTAAATAAGCCAAATTAAGACACCCGTGTCATATCAAGACCTTTAAAAAAATAAAATAAGTATATAGCTACTTTTCGTATTCTTGTCGAATGAATTTTTTGTAGCTACATTTACACCGGCGAACACGCAGGAGCAAGTGGCCAATGTTAAGTACAATACAATGAGCCTAAATAAGCAAAATTAAGACACCTATATCTTTTAAAGACCTTTAAAAAAATAAAATAAGTAAATAGCTATTTTTCGTATTCTTGTCGAATGAATTTTTTGTAGCTACATTTACACCGGCGAACACGCAGGAGCAATTGCTATATGTTATGTACAATACAATGAGCCAAAATAAGCAAAATTAAGACACCTTTATCATATCTAGACCTTTAAAAAAAATAAAATAAGTAAACAGCTACTTTTCTTATTCTTGTCGAATGAATTTTTTTTAGCCACATTTACAACGATGAACACGCAGGAGCAATTGCGCAATGTTAATTACAATACAATGAATCTATATAAGCCAAATTAAGACACCCGTGTCATATCAAGACCTTTAAAAAAATAATATAAGTATATAGCTACTTTTCGTATTCTTGTCGAATGAATTTTTTGTAGCTACATTTACACCGGCGAACACGCAGGAGCAAGTGGCCAATGTTAAGTACAATACAATGAGCCTAAATAAGCAAAATTAAGACACCTATATCTTTTAAAGACCTTTAAAAAAATAAAATAAGTAAATAGCTATTCTTCTTATTCTTGTCGAATGAATTTTTTTTAGCTACATTTACACCGATGAACACGCAGGAGCAATTGCTATATGTTATGTACAATACAATGAGCCAAAATAAGCAAAATTAAGACACCTTTATCATATCTAGACCTTTAAAAAAAATAAAATAAGTAAACAGCTACTTTTCTTATTCTTGTCGAATGAATTTTTTTTAGCCACATTTACAACGATGAACACGCAGGAGCAATTGCGCAATGTTAATTACAATACAATGAATCTATATAAGCCAAATTAAGACACCCGTGTCATATCAAGACCTTTAAAAAAATAATATAAGTATATAGCTACTTTTCGTATTCTTGTCGAATGAATTTTTTGTAGCTACATTTACACCGGCGAACACGCAGGAGCAAGTGGCCAATGTTAAGTACAATACAATGAGCCTAAATAAGCAAAATTAAGACACCTATATCTTTTAAAGACCTTTAAAAAAATAAAATAAGTAAATAGCTATTTTTCGTATTCTTGTCGAATGAATTTTTTGTAGCTACATTTACACCGGCGAACACGCAGGAGCAAGTGGCCAATGTTAAGTACAATACAATGAGCCTAAATAAGCAAAATTAAGACACCTATATCTTTTTAAGACCTTTAAAAAAATAAAATAAGTAAATAGCTATTTTTCTTATTCTTATCGAATGAATTTTTTTTAGCTACATTTACACCGATGAACACGCAGGAACAATTGCTCAATGTTAAGTACAATACGTTGAGCCAAAATAAGCAAAATTAAGGCACCTATACCTTTTTAAAACCTTTAAAAAAATAAAATAAGTAAATAGCTATTTTTCTTATTCTTATCGAATGAATTTTTTTTAGCTACATTTACACAGATGAACACGCAGGAGCAATTGTTTAATATCAAGTACGATACAATGAGCCAAAATAAGCTAAATTAAGACACCTATATCTTTTTAAAACCTTTAAAAAAATAAAATAAGTAAATAGCTATTTTTCTTATTCTTGTCGAATGAATTTTTTTTAGCTACATTTACACCGATGAACACGCAGACACAATTGCTCAATGTTAAGTACAATACAATGAGCCAAAATAAGCCAAATTAAGACACCCTTGTCACATCAAGACCTTTAAAAAAAAAAAAATAAGTATATAGCTATTTTTCGTATTCTTGTCGAATGAATTTTTTGTAGCTACATTTACACCGCTGTACACGCAGGAGCGAGTGGTCAATGTTAAGTACAATACAGTGAGCCTAAATAAACAAAATTAAGACACCTATATCTTTTAAAGACCTTTAAAAAAAAATAAAATAAGTAAATAGCTATTTTTCTTATTTTTGTCGAATGAATTTTTTGTAGCTACATTTACACCGGCGAACACGCAGGAGCAAGTGGCCAATGTTAAGTACAATACAATGAGCCTAAATAAGCAAAATTAAGACACCTATATCTTTTTAAGACCTTTAAAAAAATAAAATAAGTAAATAGCTATTTTTCTTATTCTTGTCGAATGAATTTTTTTTAGCTACATTTACACCGACGAACAAGCAGGAACAATTGCTCAATGTTAAGTACAATACAATGAGCCAAAATAAGCAAAATTAAGACACCTATATCTTTTTAAAACCTTTAAAAAAAATAAAATAAGTAAATAGCTATTTTTCGTATTCTTGCCGTATGAATTTTTTTAAGCTACATTTACACCGGCAAACACGCAGGAGCAATTGCTCAATATTAAGTACAATACATTGAGCCAAAATAAGCAAAATTAAGACACCTATATCTTTTAGAGACCTTTAAAAAAAAAAAGAAGTATATAGCTATTTTTCTTATTCTTGTCGAATGAATTTTTTTTAGCTACATTTACACCGATGAACACGCAGGAACAATTGCTCAATGTTAAGTACAATACATTGAGCCAAAATAAGCAAAATTAAGGCACCTATATCTTTTTAAAACCTTTAAAAAAAATAAAATAAGTAAATAGCTATTTTTCTTCTTCTTGTCGAATGAATTTTTTTTAGCAACATTTAAACCGATGAACACGCAGGAGCAATTTTTTAATATCAAGTACGATACAATGAGCCAAAATAAGCAAAATTAAGACACCTGTATCTTTTTAAAACCATTAAAAAAATAAAATAAGTAAATAGCTATTTTTCTTATTCTTGTCGAATGAATTTTTTTTAGCTACATTTACACCGATGAACACGCAGGAGCAATTGGTCAATGTTTACTACAATACAATGAGCCTAAACAAGCAAAATTAAGACACCTACATCTTTTTAAGACCTTTAAAAAAAAAAAATAAGTAAATAGCTATTTTTCTTATTCTTGCCGAATGAATTTGTTTTAGCTACATTTACACCGATGAACACGCAGGAACAATTGGTCAATGTTAGGTACAATACATTGAGCCAAATAAGCAAAATTAAGACACCTATATCTTTTTTAAACCTTTAAAAAAAATAAAATAAGTAAATAGCTATTCTTCTTATTCTTGTCGAATGAATTTTTTTTAGCTACATTTACACCGATGAACACGCAGGAGCAATTGCTATATGTTATGTACAATACAATGAGCCAAAATAAGCAAAATTAAGACACCTTTATCATATCTAGACCTTTAAAAAAAATAAAATAAGTAAACAGCTACTTTTCTTATTCTTGTCGAATGAATTTTTTTTAGCCACATTTACAACGATGAACACGCAGGAGCAATTGCGCAATGTTAATTACAATACAATGAATCTATATAAGCCAAATTAAGACACCCGTGTCATATCAAGACCTTTAAAAAAATAATATAAGTATATAGCTACTTTTCGTATTCTTGTCGAATGAATTTTTTGTAGCTACATTTACACCGGCGAACACGCAGGAGCAAGTGGCCAATGTTAAGTACAATACAATGAGCCTAAATAAGCAAAATTAAGACACCTATATCTTTTAAAGACCTTTAAAAAAATAAAATAAGTAAATAGCTATTTTTCGTATTCTTGTCGAATGAATTTTTTGTAGCTACATTTACACCGGCGAACACGCAGGAGCAAGTGGCCAATGTTAAGTACAATACAATGAGCCTAAATAAGCCAAATTAAGACACCCGTGTCATATCAAGACCTTTAAAAAAATAAAATAAGTATATAGCTACTTTTCGTATTCTTGTCGAATGAATTTTTTTTAGCTACATTTACACCGATGAACACGCAGGAGCAATTGGTCAATGTTTACTACAATACAATGAGCCTAAACAAGCAAAATTAAGACACCTACATCTTTTTAAGACCTTTAAAAAAAAAAAATAAGTAAATAGCTATTTTTCTTATTCTTGCCGAATGAATTTGTTTTAGCTACATTTACACCGATGAACACGCAGGAACAATTGGTCAATGTTAGGTACAATACATTGAGCCAAATAAGCAAAATTAAGACACCTATATCTTTTTTAAACCTTTAAAAAAAATAAAATAAGTAAATAGCTATTCTTCTTATTCTTGTCGAATGAATTTTTTTTAGCTACATTTACACCGATGAACACGCAGGAGCAATTGCTATATGTTATGTACAATACAATGAGCCAAAATAAGCAAAATTAAGACACCTTTATCATATCTAGACCTTTAAAAAAAATAAAATAAGTAAACAGCTACTTTTCTTATTCTTGTCGAATGAATTTTTTTTAGCCACATTTACAACGATGAACACGCAGGAGCAATTGCGCAATGTTAATTACAATACAATGAATCTATATAAGCCAAATTAAGACACCCGTGTCATATCAAGACCTTTAAAAAAATAATATAAGTATATAGCTACTTTTCGTATTCTTGTCGAATGAATTTTTTGTAGCTACATTTACACCGGCGAACACGCAGGAGCAAGTGGCCAATGTTAAGTACAATACAATGAGCCTAAATAAGCAAAATTAAGACACCTATATCTTTTAAAGACCTTTAAAAAAATAAAATAAGTAAATAGCTATTTTTCGTATTCTTGTCGAATGAATTTTTTGTAGCTACATTTACACCGGCGAACACGCAGGAGCAAGTGGCCAATGTTAAGTACAATACAATGAGCCTAAATAAGCCAAATTAAGACACCCGTGTCATATCAAGACCTTTAAAAAAATAAAATAAGTATATAGCTACTTTTCGTATTCTTGTCGAATGAATTTTTTGTAGCTACATTTACACCGGCGAACACGCAGGAGCAAGTGGCCAATGTTAAGTACAATACAATGAGCCTAAATAAGCAAAATTAAGACACCTATATCTTTTAAAGACCTTTAAAAAAATAAAATAAGTAAATAGCTATTTTTCGTATTCTTGTCGAATGAATTTTTTGTAGCTACATTTACACCGGCGAACACGCAGGAGCAATTGCTATATGTTATGTACAATACAATGAGCCAAAATAAGCAAAATTAAGACACCTTTATCATATCTAGACCTTTAAAAAAAATAAAATAAGTAAACAGCTACTTTTCTTATTCTTGTCGAATGAATTTTTTTTAGCCACATTTACAACGATGAACACGCAGGAGCAATTGCGCAATGTTAATTACAATACAATGAATCTATATAAGCCAAATTAAGACACCCGTGTCATATCAAGACCTTTAAAAAAATAATATAAGTATATAGCTACTTTTCGTATTCTTGTCGAATGAATTTTTTGTAGCTACATTTACACCGGCGAACACGCAGGAGCAAGTGGCCAATGTTAAGTACAATACAATGAGCCTAAATAAGCAAAATTAAGACACCTATATCTTTTAAAGACCTTTAAAAAAATAAAATAAGTAAATAGCTATTCTTCTTATTCTTGTCGAATGAATTTTTTTTAGCTACATTTACACCGATGAACACGCAGGAGCAATTGCTATATGTTATGTACAATACAATGAGCCAAAATAAGCAAAATTAAGACACCTTTATCATATCTAGACCTTTAAAAAAAATAAAATAAGTAAACAGCTACTTTTCTTATTCTTGTCGAATGAATTTTTTTTAGCCACATTTACAACGATGAACACGCAGGAGCAATTGCGCAATGTTAATTACAATACAATGAATCTATATAAGCCAAATTAAGACACCCGTGTCATATCAAGACCTTTAAAAAAATAATATAAGTATATAGCTACTTTTCGTATTCTTGTCGAATGAATTTTTTGTAGCTACATTTACACCGGCGAACACGCAGGAGCAAGTGGCCAATGTTAAGTACAATACAATGAGCCTAAATAAGCAAAATTAAGACACCTATATCTTTTAAAGACCTTTAAAAAAATAAAATAAGTAAATAGCTATTTTTCGTATTCTTGTCGAATGAATTTTTTGTAGCTACATTTACACCGGCGAACACGCAGGAGCAAGTGGCCAATGTTAAGTACAATACAATGAGCCTAAATAAGCAAAATTAAGACACCTATATCTTTTTAAGACCTTTAAAAAAATAAAATAAGTAAATAGCTATTTTTCTTATTCTTATCGAATGAATTTTTTTTAGCTACATTTACACCGATGAACACGCAGGAACAATTGCTCAATGTTAAGTACAATACGTTGAGCCAAAATAAGCAAAATTAAGGCACCTATACCTTTTTAAAACCTTTAAAAAAATAAAATAAGTAAATAGCTATTTTTCTTATTCTTATCGAATGAATTTTTTTTAGCTACATTTACACAGATGAACACGCAGGAGCAATTGTTTAATATCAAGTACGATACAATGAGCCAAAATAAGCTAAATTAAGACACCTATATCTTTTTAAAACCTTTAAAAAAATAAAATAAGTAAATAGCTATTTTTCTTATTCTTGTCGAATGAATTTTTTTTAGCTACATTTACACCGATGAACACGCAGACACAATTGCTCAATGTTAAGTACAATACAATGAGCCAAAATAAGCCAAATTAAGACACCCTTGTCACATCAAGACCTTTAAAAAAAATAAAATAAGTATATAGCTATTTTTCGTATTCTTGTCGAATGAATTTTTTGTAGCTACATTTACACCGCTGTACACGCAGGAGCGAGTGGTCAATGTTAAGTACAATACAGTGAGCCTAAATAAACAAAATTAAGACACCTATATCTTTTAAAGACCTTTAAAAAAAATAAAATAAGTAAATAGCTATTTTTCTTATTTTTGTCGAATGAATTTTTTGTAGCTACATTTACACCGGCGAACACGCAGGAGCAAGTGGCCAATGTTAAGTACAATACAATGAGCCTAAATAAGCAAAATTAAGACACCTATATCTTTTTAAGACCTTTAAAAAAATAAAATAAGTAAATAGCTATTTTTCTTATTCTTGTCGAATGAATTTTTTTTAGCTACATTTACACCGACGAACAAGCAGGAACAATTGCTCAATGTTAAGTACAATACAATGAGCCAAAATAAGCAAAATTAAGACACCTATATCTTTTTAAAACCTTTAAAAAAAATAAAATAAGTAAATAGCTATTTTTCGTATTCTTGCCGTATGAATTTTTTTAAGCTACATTTACACCGGCAAACACGCAGGAGCAATTGCTCAATATTAAGTACAATACATTGAGCCAAAATAAGCAAAATTAAGACACCTATATCTTTTAGAGACCTTTAAAAAAAAAAAGAAGTATATAGCTATTTTTCTTATTCTTGTCGAATGAATTTTTTTTAGCTACATTTACACCGATGAACACGCAGGAACAATTGCTCAATGTTAAGTACAATACATTGAGCCAAAATAAGCAAAATTAAGGCACCTATATCTTTTTAAAACCTTTAAAAAAAATAAAATAAGTAAATAGCTATTTTTCTTCTTCTTGTCGAATGAATTTTTTTTAGCAACATTTAAACCGATGAACACGCAGGAGCAATTTTTTAATATCAAGTACGATACAATGAGCCAAAATAAGCAAAATTAAGACACCTGTATCTTTTTAAAACCATTAAAAAAATAAAATAAGTAAATAGCTATTTTTCTTATTCTTGTCGAATGAATTTTTTTTAGCTACATTTACACCGATGAACACGCAGGAGCAATTGGTCAATGTTTACTACAATACAATGAGCCTAAACAAGCAAAATTAAGACACCTACATCTTTTTAAGACCTTTAAAAAAAAAAAATAAGTAAATAGCTATTTTTCTTATTCTTGCCGAATGAATTTGTTTTAGCTACATTTACACCGATGAACACGCAGGAACAATTGGTCAATGTTAGGTACAATACATTGAGCCAAATAAGCAAAATTAAGACACCTATATCTTTTTTAAACCTTTAAAAAAAATAAAATAAGTAAATAGCTATTCTTCTTATTCTTGTCGAATGAATTTTTTTTAGCTACATTTACACCGATGAACACGCAGGAGCAATTGCTATATGTTATGTACAATACAATGAGCCAAAATAAGCAAAATTAAGACACCTTTATCATATCTAGACCTTTAAAAAAAATAAAATAAGTAAACAGCTACTTTTCTTATTCTTGTCGAATGAATTTTTTTTAGCCACATTTACAACGATGAACACGCAGGAGCAATTGCGCAATGTTAATTACAATACAATGAATCTATATAAGCCAAATTAAGACACCCGTGTCATATCAAGACCTTTAAAAAAATAATATAAGTATATAGCTACTTTTCGTATTCTTGTCGAATGAATTTTTTGTAGCTACATTTACACCGGCGAACACGCAGGAGCAAGTGGCCAATGTTAAGTACAATACAATGAGCCTAAATAAGCAAAATTAAGACACCTATATCTTTTAAAGACCTTTAAAAAAATAAAATAAGTAAATAGCTATTTTTCGTATTCTTGTCGAATGAATTTTTTGTAGCTACATTTACACCGGCGAACACGCAGGAGCAAGTGGCCAATGTTAAGTACAATACAATGAGCCTAAATAAGCCAAATTAAGACACCCGTGTCATATCAAGACCTTTAAAAAAATAAAATAAGTATATAGCTACTTTTCGTATTCTTGTCGAATGAATTTTTTGTAGCTACATTTACACCGGCGAACACGCAGGAGCAAGTGGCCAATGTTAAGTACAATACAATGAGCCTAAATAAGCAAAATTAAGACACCTATATCTTTTTAAAACCTTTAAAAAAATAAAATAAGTAAATAGCTATTTTTCTTATTCTTGTCGAATGAATTTTTTTTAGCTACATTTACACCGATGAACACGCAGGAACAATTGCTCAATGTTAAGTACAATACAATGAGCCAAAATAAGCCAAATTAAGACACCCGTGTCACATCAAGACCTTTAAAAAAAATAAAATAAGTATATAGCTATTTTTCGTATTCTTGTCGAATGAATTTTTTGTAGCTACATTTACACCGATGTACACGCAGGAGCGAGTGGTCAATGTTAAGTACAATACAGTGAGCCTAAATAAGCAAAATTAAGACACCTATATCTTTTTAAGACCTTTAAAAAAAATAAAATAAGTAAATAGCTATTTTTCTTATTCTTGTCGAATGAATTTTTTTTAGCTACATTTACACCGATGAACACGCAGGAGCAATTGCTCAATGTTAAGTACAATACAATGAGCCAAAATAAGCAAAATTAAGACACTCATATCATATCAAGACCTTTAAATGAAAAAAATAAGTATATAGCTATTTTTCGTATTCTTGTCGAATGAATTTTTTGTAGCTACATTTAAACCGATGAACACGCAGGAGCAATTGCCTAATGTTAGATACAGTACAGTGAGCCAAAATAAGCAATATTAAGACACCCATATCTTTTCAAGACCTATAAAAAAAATAAAATAAGTAAATATCTATTTTTTGTATTCTTGTCGAATGAATTTTTTGTAGCTACATTTGCACCGATGAACACGCAGGAGCAATTGGTCAATGTTTACTACAATACAATGAGCCTAAACAAGCAAAATTAAGACACCTACATCTTTTTAAGACCTTTAAAAAAAAAAAATAAGTAAATAGCTATTTTTCTTATTCTTGCCGAATGAATTTGTTTTAGCTACATTTACACCGATGAACACGCAGGAACAATTTTTTAATATCAAGTACGATACAATGAGCCAAAATAAGCAAAATTAAGACACCTATATCTTTTTAAAACCTTTAAAAAAAATAAAATAAGTATATAGCTATTTTTCTTATTCTTGTCGAATGAATTTTTTTTAGCTACATTTACACCGATGAACACGCAGGAACAATTGCTCAATGTTAAGTACAATACATTGAGCCAAAATAAGCAAAATTAAGGCACCTATATCTTTTTAAAACCTTTAAAAAAAATAAAATAAGTAAATAGCTATTTTTCTTCTTCTTGTCGAATGAATTTTTTTTAGCAACATTTAAACCGATGAACACGCAGGAGCAATTTTTTAATATCAAGTACGATACAATGAGCCAAAATAAGCAAAATTAAGACACCTATATCTTTTTAAAACCTTTAAAAAAATAAAATAAGTAAATAGCTATTTTTCTTATTCTTGTCGAATGAAT
Organism: Psococerastis gibbosa; assembly: GCA_963971405.1. Taxonomy (NCBI): domain Eukaryota; kingdom Metazoa; phylum Arthropoda; class Insecta; order Psocodea; family Psocidae; genus Psococerastis; species Psococerastis gibbosa. The sequence goes on along the minus strand of CAXART010000001.1, from coordinate 10,999 downwards.
TTTTTTTAGCTACATTTACACCGATGAACACGCAGGAGCAATTGCTCAATGTTAAGTACAATACAATGAGCCAAAATAAGCAAAATTAAGACACTCATATCATATCAAGACCTTTAAATGAAAAAAATAAGTATATAGCTATTTTTCGTATTCTTGTCGAATGAATTTTTTGTAGCTACATTTAAACCGATGAACACGCAGGAGCAATTGCCTAATGTTAGATACAGTACAGTGAGCCAAAATAAGCAATATTAAGACACCCATATCTTTTCAAGACCTATAAAAAAAATAAAATAAGTAAATAGCTATTTTTTGTATTCTTGTCGAATGAATTTTTTGTAGCTACATTTGCACCGATGAACACGCAGGAGCAATTGGTCAATGTTTACTACAATACAATGAGCCTAAACAAGCAAAATTAAGACACCTACATCTTTTTAAGACCTTTAAAAAAAAAAAAATAAGTAAATAGCTATTTTTCTTATTCTTGCCGAATGAATTTGTTTTAGCTACATTTACACCGATGAACACGCAGGAACAATTGGTCAATGTTAGGTACAATACATTGAGCCAAATAAGCAAAATTAAGACACCTATATCTTTTTTAAACCTTTAAAAAAAATAAAATAAGTAAATAGCTATTTTTCTTATTCTTGTCGAATGAATTTTTTTTAGCTACATTTACACCGATGAACACGCAGGAGCAATTGCTATATGTTATGTACAATACAATGAGCCAAAATAAGCAAAATTAAGACACCTTTATCATATCTAGACCTTTAAAAAAAATAAAATAAGTAAACAGCTATTTTTCTTATTCTTGTCGAATGAATTTTTTTTAGCCACATTTACAACGATGAACACGCAGGAGCAATTGCGCAATGTTAATTACAATACAATGAATCTATATAAGCCAAATTAAGACACCCGTGTCATATCAAGACCTTTAAAAAAATAATATAAGTATATAGCTACTTTTCGTATTCTTGTCGAATGAATTTTTTGTAGCTACATTTACACCGGCGAACACGCAGGAGCAAGTGGCCAATGTTAAGTACAATACAATGAGCCTAAATAAGCAAAATTAAGACACCTTTATCTTTTTAAGACCTTTAAAAAAATAAAATAAGTAAATAGCTATTTTTCGTATTCTTGTCGAATGAATTTTTTGTAGCTACATTTACACCGGCGAACACGCAGGAGCAAGTGGCCAATGTTAAGTACAATACAATGAGCCTAAATAAGCCAAATTAAGACACCCGTGTCATATCAAGACCTTTAAAAAAATAAAATAAGTATATAGCTACTTTTCGTATTCTTGTCGAATGAATTTTTTGTAGCTACATTTACACCGGCGAACACGCAGGAGCAAGTGGCCAATGTTAAGTACAATACAATGAGCCTAAATAAGCAAAATTAAGACACCTATATCTTTTTAAAACCTTTAAAAAAATAAAATAAGTAAATAGCTATTTTTATTATTCTTGTCGAATGAATTTTTTTTAGCTACATTTACACCGACGAACAAGCAGGAACAATTGCTTAATGTTAAGTACAATACATTGAGCCACAATAAGCAAAATAAAGACACCTATATCTTTTTAAAACCTTTAAAAAAAATAAAATAAGTAAATAGCTATTTTTCTTATTTTTGTCGAATGAATTTTTTGTAGCTACATTTACACCGGCGAACACGCAGGAGCAAGTGGCCAATGTTAAGTACAATACAATGAGCCTAAATAAGCAAAATTAAGACACCTATATCTTTTTAAGACCTTTAAAAAAATAAAATAAGTAAATAGCTATTTTTCTTATTCTTGTCGAATGAATTTTTTTTAGCTACATTTACACCGACGAACAAGCAGGAACAATTGCTCAATGTTAAGTACAATACAATGAGCCAAAATAAGCAAAATTAAGACACCTATATCTTTTTAAAACCTTTAAAAAAAATAAAATAAGTAAATAGCTATTTTTCGTATTCTTGCCGTATGAATTTTTTTAAGCTACATTTACACCGGCAAACACGCAGGAGCAATTGCTCAATATTAAGTACAATACATTGAGCCAAAATAAGCAAAATTAAGACACCTATATCTTTTAGAGACCTTTAAAAAAAAAAAGAAGTATATAGCTATTTTTCTTATTCTTGTCGAATGAATTTTTTTTAGCTACATTTACACCGATGAACACGCAGGAACAATTGCTCAATGTTAAGTACAATACATTGAGCCAAAATAAGCAAAATTAAGGCACCTATATCTTTTTAAAACCTTTAAAAAAAATAAAATAAGTAAATAGCTATTTTTCTTCTTCTTGTCGAATGAATTTTTTTTAGCAACATTTAAACCGATGAACACGCAGGAGCAATTTTTTAATATCAAGTACGATACAATGAGCCAAAATAAGCAAAATCAAGACACCTATATCTTTTTAAAACCTTTAAAAAAATAAAATAAGTAAATAGCTATTTTTCTTATTCTTGTCGAATGAATTTTTTTTAGCTACATTTACACCGATGAACACGCAGGAGCAATTGCTCAATGTTAAGTACAATACAATGAGCCAAAATAAGCAAAATTAAGACACTCATATCATATCAAGACCTTTACATGAAAAAAATAAGTATATAGCTATTTTTCGTATTCTTGTCGAATGAATTTTTTGTAGCTACATTTAAACCGATGAACACGCAGGAGCAATTGCCTAATGTTAGATACAGTACAGTGAAACAAAATAAGCAATATTAAGACACCCATATCTTTTCAAGACCTATAAAAAAAATAAAATAAGTAAATAGCTATTTTTTGTATTCTTGTCGAATGAATTTTTTGTAGCTACATTTGCACCGATGAACACGCAGGAGCAATTGGTCAATGTTTACTACAATACAATGAGCCTAAACAAGCAAAATTAAGACACCTACATCTTTTTAAGACCTTTAAAAAAAAAAAATTAGTAAATAGCTATTTTTCTTATTCTTGCCGAATGAATTTTTTTAGCTACATTTACACCGATGAACACGCAGGAACAATTGGTCAATGTTAGGTACAATACATTGGGCCAAATAAGCAAAATTAAGACACCTATATCTTTTTTAAACCTTTAAAAAAAATAAAATAAGTAAATAGCTATTTTTCTTATTCTTGTCGAATGAATTTTTTTTAGCTACATTTACACCGATGAACACGCAGGAGCAATTGCTATATGTTATGTACAATACAATGAGCCAAAATAATCAAAATTAAGACACCTTTATCATATCTAGACCTTTAAAAAAAATAAAATAAGTAAACAGCTATTTTTCTTATTCTTGTCGAATGAATTTTTTTTAGCCACATTTACAACGATGAACACGCAGGAGCAATTGCGCAATGTTAAATACAATACAATGAATCTATATAAGCCAAATTAAGACACCCGTGTCATATCAAGACCTTTAAAAAAATAATATAAGTATATAGCTACTTTTCGTATTCTTGTCGAATGAATTTTTTGTAGCTACATTTACACCGGCGAACACGCAGGAGCAAGTGGCCAATGTTAAGTACAATACAATGAGCCTAAATAAGCAAAATTAAGACACCTATATCTTTTAAAGACCTTTAAAAAAATAAAATAAGTAAATAGCTATTTTTCGTATTCTTGTCGAATGAATTTTTTGTAGCTACATTTACACCGGCGAACACGCAGGAGCAAGTGGCCAATGTTAAGTACAATACAATGAGCCTAAATAAGCCAAATTAAGACACCCGTGTCATATCAAGACCTTTAAAAAAATAAAATAAGTATATAGCTACTTTTCGTATTCTTGTCGAATGAATTTTTTGTAGCTACATTTACACCGGCGAACACGCAGGAGCAAGTGGCCAATGTTAAGTACAATACAATGAGCCTAAATAAGCAAAATTAAGACACCTATATCTTTTTAAAACCTTTAAAAAAATAAAATAAGTAAATAGCTATTTTTCTTATTCTTGTCGAATGAATTTTTTTTAGCTACATTTACACCGATGAACACGCAGGAACAATTGCTCAATGTTAAGTACAATACAATGAGCCAAAATAAGCCAAATTAAGACACCCGTGTCACATCAAGACCTTTAAAAAAAAATAAAATAAGTATATAGCTATTTTTCGTATTCATGTCGAATGAATTTTTTGTAGCTACATTTACACCGATGTACACGCAGGAGCGAGTGGTCAATGTTAAGTACAATACAGTGAGCCTAAATAAGCAAAATTAAGACACCTATATCTTTTTAAGACCTTTAAAAAAAATAAAATAAGTAAATAGCTATTTTTCTTATTCTTGTCGAATGAATTTTTTGTAGCTACATTTACACCGGCGAACACGCAGGAGCAAGTGGCCAATGTTAAGTACAATACAATGAGCCTAAATAAGCAAAATTAAGACACCTATATCTTTTTAAGACCTTTAAAAAAATAAAATAATTAAATAGCTATTTTTCTTATTCTTGTCGAATGAATTTTTTTTAGCTACATTTACACCGATGAACACGCAGGAGCAATTGCTCAATGTTAAGTACAATACAATGAGCCAAAATAAGCAAAATTAAGACACTCATATCATATCAAGACCTTTAAATGAAAAAAATAAGTATATAGCTATTTTTCGTATTCTTGTCGAATGAATTTTTTGTAGCTACATTTAAACCGATGAACACGCAGGAGCAATTGCCTAATGTTAGATACAGTACAGTGAGTCAAAATAAGCAATATCAAGACACCCATATCTTTTCAAGACCTATAAAAAAAATAAAATAAGTAAATAGCTATTTTTTGTATTCTTGTCGAATGAATTTTTTGTAGCTACATTTGCACCGATGAACACGCAGGAGCAATTGGTCAATGTTTACTACAATACAATGAGCCTAAACAAGCAAAATTAAGACACCTACATCTTTTTAAGACCTTTAAAAAAAAAAATAAGTAAATAGCTATTTTTCTTATTCTTGCCGAATGAATTTTTTTTAGCTACATTTACACCGATGAACACGCAGGAACAATTGGTCAATGTTAGGTACAATACATTGAGCCAAATAAGCAAAATTAAGACACCTATATCTTTTTTAAACCTTTAAAAAAAATAAAATAAGTAAATAGCTATTTTTCTTATTCTTGTCGAATGAATTTTTTTTAGCTACATTTACACCGATGAACACGCAGGAGCAATTGCTATATGTTATGTACAATACAATGAGCCAAAATAAGCAAAATTAAGACACCTTTATCATATCAAGACCTTTAAAAAAAATAAAATAAGTAAACAGCTATTTTTCTTATTCTTGTCGAATGAATTTTTTTTAGCCACATTTACAACGATGAACACGCAGGAGCAATTGCGCAATGTTAATTACAATACAATGAATCTATATAAGCCAAATTAAGACACCCGTGTCATATCAAGACCTTTAAAAAAATAAAATAAGTATATAGCTACTTTTCGTATTCTTGTCGAATGAATTTTTTGTAGCTACATTTACACCGGCGAACACGCAGGAGCAAGTGGCCAATGTTAAGTACAATACAATGAGCCTAAATAAGCAAAATTATGACACCTATATCTTTTTAAGACCTTTCAGACCTTTAAGACCTTTTAGGTTAGGTTAGGTTAGGTTAGGTTAGGTTAGGTTAGGTTAGGTTAGGTTAGGTTAGGTTAGGTTAGGTTAGGTTAGGTTAGGTTAGGTTAGGTTAGGTTAGGTTAGGTTAGGTTAGGTTAGGTTAGGTTAGGTTAGGTTAGGTTAGGTTAGGTTAGGTTAGGTTAGGTTAGGTTAGGTTAGGTTAGGTTAGGTTAGGTTAGGTTAGGTTAGGTTAGGTTAGGTTAGGTTAGGTTAGGTTAGGTTAGGTTAGGTTAGGTTAGGTTAGGTTAGGTTAGGTTAGGTTAGGTTAGGTTAGGTTAGGTTAGGTTAGGTTAGGTTAGGTTAGGTTAGGTTAGGTTAGGTTAGGTTAGGTTAGGTTAGGTTAGGTTAGGTTAGGTTAGGTTAGGTTAGGTTAGGTTAGGTTAGGTTAGGTTAGGTTAGGTTAGGTTAGGTTAGGTTAGGTTAGGTTAGGTTAGGTTAGGTTAGGTTAGGTTAGGTTAGGTTAGGTTAGGTTAGGTTAGGTTAGGTTAGGTTAGGTTAGGTTAGGTTAGGTTAGGTTAGGTTAGGTTAGGTTAGGTTAGGTTAGGTTAGGTTAGGTTAGGTTAGGTTAGGTTAGGTTAGGTTAGGTTAGGTTAGGTTAGGTTAGGTTAGGTTAGGTTAGGTTAGGTTAGGTTAGGTTAGGTTAGGTTAGGTTAGGTTAGGTTAGGTTAGGTTAGGTTAGGTTAGGTTAGGTTAGGTTAGGTTAGGTTAGGTTAGGTTAGGTTAGGTTAGGTTAGGTTAGGTTAGGTTAGGTTAGGTTAGGTTAGGTTAGGTTAGGTTAGGTTAGGTTAGGTTAGGTTAGGTTAGGTTAGGTTAGGTTAGGTTAGGTTAGGTTAGGTTAGGTTAGGTTAGGTTAGGTTAGGTTAGGTTAGGTTAGGTTAGGTTAGGTTAGGTTAGGTTAGGTTAGGTTAGGTTAGGTTAGGTTAGGTTAGGTTAGGTTAGGTTAGGTTAGGTTAGGTTAGGTTAGGTTAGGTTAGGTTAGGTTAGGTTAGGTTAGGTTAGGTTAGGTTAGGTTAGGTTAGGTTAGGTTAGGTTAGGTTAGGTTAGGTTAGGTTAGGTTAGGTTAGGTTAGGTTAGGTTAGGTTAGGTTAGGTTAGGTTAGGTTAGGTTAGGTTAGGTTAGGTTAGGTTAGGTTAGGTTAGGTTAGGTTAGGTTAGGTTAGGTTAGGTTAGGTTAGGTTAGGTTAGGTTAGGTTAGGTTAGGTTAGGTTAGGTTAGGTTAGGTTAGGTTAGGTTAGGTTAGGTTAGGTTAGGTTAGGTTAGGTTAGGTTAGGTTAGGTTAGGTTAGGTTAGGTTAGGTTAGGTTAGGTTAGGTTAGGTTAGGTTAGGTTAGGTTAGGTTAGGTTAGGTTAGGTTAGGTTAGGTTAGGTTAGGTTAGGTTAGGTTAGGTTAGGTTAGGTTAGGTTAGGTTAGGTTAGGTTAGGTTAGGTTAGGTTAGGTTAGGTTAGGTTAGGTTAGGTTAGGTTAGGTTAGGTTAGGTTAGGTTAGGTTAGGTTAGGTTAGGTTAGGTTAGGTTAGGTTAGGTTAGGTTAGGTTAGGTTAGGTTAGGTTAGGTTAGGTTAGGTTAGGTTAGGTTAGGTTAGGTTAGGTTAGGTTAGGTTAGGTTAGGTTAGGTTAGGTTAGGTTAGGTTAGGTTAGGTTAGGTTAGGTTAGGTTAGGTTAGGTTAGGTTAGGTTAGGTTAGGTTAGGTTAGGTTAGGTTAGGTTAGGTTAGGTTAGGTTAGGTTAGGTTAGGTTAGGTTAGGTTAGGTTAGGTTAGGTTAGGTTAGGTTAGGTTAGGTTAGGTTAGGTTAGGTTAGGTTAGGTTAGGTTAGGTTAGGTTAGGTTAGGTTAGGTTAGGTTAGGTTAGGTTAGGTTAGGTTAGGTTAGGTTAGGTTAGGTTAGGTTAGGTTAGGTTAGGTTAGGTTAGGTTAGGTTAGGTTAGGTTAGGTTAGGTTAGGTTAGGTTAGGTTAGGTTAGGTTAGGTTAGGTTAGGTTAGGTTAGGTTAGGTTAGGTTAGGTTAGGTTAGGTTAGGTTAGGTTAGGTTAGGTTAGGTTAGGTTAGGTTAGGTTAGGTTAGGTTAGGTTAGGTTAGGTTAGGTTAGGTTAGGTTAGGTTAGGTTAGGTTAGGTTAGGTTAGGTTAGGTTAGGTTAGGTTAGGTTAGGTTAGGTTAGGTTAGGTTAGGTTAGGTTAGGTTAGGTTAGGTTAGGTTAGGTTAGGTTAGGTTAGGTTAGGTTAGGTTAGGTTAGGTTAGGTTAGGTTAGGTTAGGTTAGGTTAGGTTAGGTTAGGTTAGGTTAGGTTAGGTTAGGTTAGGTTAGGTTAGGTTAGGTTAGGTTAGGTTAGGTTAGGTTAGGTTAGGTTAGGTTAGGTTAGGTTAGGTTAGGTTAGGTTAGGTTAGGTTAGGTTAGGTTAGGTTAGGTTAGGTTAGGTTAGGTTAGGTTAGGTTAGGTTAGGTTAGGTTAGGTTAGGTTAGGTTAGGTTAGGTTAGGTTAGGTTAGGTTAGGTTAGGTTAGGTTAGGTTAGGTTAGGTTAGGTTAGGTTAGGTTAGGTTAGGTTAGGTTAGGTTAGGTTAGGTTAGGTTAGGTTAGGTTAGGTTAGGTTAGGTTAGGTTAGGTTAGGTTAGGTTAGGTTAGGTTAGGTTAGGTTAGGTTAGGTTAGGTTAGGTTAGGTTAGGTTAGGTTAGGTTAGGTTAGGTTAGGTTAGGTTAGGTTAGGTTAGGTTAGGTTAGGTTAGGTTAGGTTAGGTTAGGTTAGGTTAGGTTAGGTTAGGTTAGGTTAGGTTAGGTTAGGTTAGGTTAGGTTAGGTTAGGTTAGGTTAGGTTAGGTTAGGTTAGGTTAGGTTAGGTTAGGTTAGGTTAGGTTAGGTTAGGTTAGGTTAGGTTAGGTTAGGTTAGGTTAGGTTAGGTTAGGTTAGGTTAGGTTAGGTTAGGTTAGGTTAGGTTAGGTTAGGTTAGGTTAGGTTAGGTTAGGTTAGGTTAGGTTAGGTTAGGTTAGGTTAGGTTAGGTTAGGTTAGGTTAGGTTAGGTTAGGTTAGGTTAGGTTAGGTTAGGTTAGGTTAGGTTAGGTTAGGTTAGGTTAGGTTAGGTTAGGTTAGGTTAGGTTAGGTTAGGTTAGGTTAGGTTAGGTTAGGTTAGGTTAGGTTAGGTTAGGTTAGGTTAGGTTAGGTTAGGTTAGGTTAGGTTAGGTTAGGTTAGGTTAGGTTAGGTTAGGTTAGGTTAGGTTAGGTTAGGTTAGGTTAGGTTAGGTTAGGTTAGGTTAGGTTAGGTTAGGTTAGGTTAGGTTAGGTTAGGTTAGGTTAGGTTAGGTTAGGTTAGGTTAGGTTAGGTTAGGTTAGGTTAGGTTAGGTTAGGTTAGGTTAGGTTAGGTTAGGTTAGGTTAGGTTAGGTTAGGTTAGGTTAGGTTAGGTTAGGTTAGGTTAGGTTAGGTTAGGTTAGGTTAGGTTAGGTTAGGTTAGGTTAGGTTAGGTTAGGTTAGGTTAGGTTAGGTTAGGTTAGGTTAGGTTAGGTTAGGTTAGGTTAGGTTAGGTTAGGTTAGGTTAGGTTAGGTTAGGTTAGGTTAGGTTAGGTTAGGTTAGGTTAGGTTAGGTTAGGTTAGGTTAGGTTAGGTTAGGTTAGGTTAGGTTAGGTTAGGTTAGGTTAGGTTAGGTTAGGTTAGGTTAGGTTAGGTTAGGTTAGGTTAGGTTAGGTTAGGTTAGGTTAGGTTAGGTTAGGTTAGGTTAGGTTAGGTTAGGTTAGGTTAGGTTAGGTTAGGTTAGGTTAGGTTAGGTTAGGTTAGGTTAGGTTAGGTTAGGTTAGGTTAGGTTAGGTTAGGTTAGGTTAGGTTAGGTTAGGTTAGGTTAGGTTAGGTTAGGTTAGGTTAGGTTAGGTTAGGTTAGGTTAGGTTAGGTTAGGTTAGGTTAGGTTAGGTTAGGTTAGGTTAGGTTAGGTTAGGTTAGGTTAGGTTAGGTTAGGTTAGGTTAGGTTAGGTTAGGTTAGGTTAGGTTAGGTTAGGTTAGGTTAGGTTAGGTTAGGTTAGGTTAGGTTAGGTTAGGTTAGGTTAGGTTAGGTTAGGTTAGGTTAGGTTAGGTTAGGTTAGGTTAGGTTAGGTTAGGTTAGGTTAGGTTAGGTTAGGTTAGGTTAGGTTAGGTTAGGTTAGGTTAGGTTAGGTTAGGTTAGGTTAGGTTAGGTTAGGTTAGGTTAGGTTAGGTTAGGTTAGGTTAGGTTAGGTTAGGTTAGGTTAGGTTAGGTTAGGTTAGGTTAGGTTAGGTTAGGTTAGGTTAGGTTAGGTTAGGTTAGGTTAGGTTAGGTTAGGTTAGGTTAGGTTAGGTTAGGTTAGGTTAGGTTAGGTTAGGTTAGGTTAGGTTAGGTTAGGTTAGGTTAGGTTAGGTTAGGTTAGGTTAGGTTAGGTTAGGTTAGGTTAGGTTAGGTTAGGTTAGGTTAGGTTAGGTTAGGTTAGGTTAGGTTAGGTTAGGTTAGGTTAGGTTAGGTTAGGTTAGGTTAGGTTAGGTTAGGTTAGGTTAGGTTAGGTTAGGTTAGGTTAGGTTAGGTTAGGTTAGGTTAGGTTAGGTTAGGTTAGGTTAGGTTAGGTTAGGTTAGGTTAGGTTAGGTTAGGTTAGGTTAGGTTAGGTTAGGTTAGGTTAGGTTAGGTTAGGTTAGGTTAGGTTAGGTTAGGTTAGGTTAGGTTAGGTTAGGTTAGGTTAGGTTAGGTTAGGTTAGGTTAGGTTAGGTTAGGTTAGGTTAGGTTAGGTTAGGTTAGGTTAGGTTAGGTTAGGTTAGGTTAGGTTAGGTTAGGTTAGGTTAGGTTAGGTTAGGTTAGGTTAGGTTAGGTTAGGTTAGGTTAGGTTAGGTTAGGTTAGGTTAGGTTAGGTTAGGTTAGGTTAGGTTAGGTTAGGTTAGGTTAGGTTAGGTTAGGTTAGGTTAGGTTAGGTTAGGTTAGGTTAGGTTAGGTTAGGTTAGGTTAGGTTAGGTTAGGTTAGGTTAGGTTAGGTTAGGTTAGGTTAGGTTAGGTTAGGTTAGGTTAGGTTAGGTTAGGTTAGGTTAGGTTAGGTTAGGTTAGGTTAGGTTAGGTTAGGTTAGGTTAGGTTAGGTTAGGTTAGGTTAGGTTAGGTTAGGTTAGGTTAGGTTAGGTTAGGTTAGGTTAGGTTAGGTTAGGTTAGGTTAGGTTAGGTTAGGTTAGGTTAGGTTAGGTTAGGTTAGGTTAGGTTAGGTTAGGTTAGGTTAGGTTAGGTTAGGTTAGGTTAGGTTAGGTTAGGTTAGGTTAGGTTAGGTTAGGTTAGGTTAGGTTAGGTTAGGTTAGGTTAGGTTAGGTTAGGTTAGGTTAGGTTAGGTTAGGTTAGGTTAGGTTAGGTTAGGTTAGGTTAGGTTAGGTTAGGTTAGGTTAGGTTAGGTTAGGTTAGGTTAG